>CAUYUJ010021375.1:70000-102500 GCA_963575745.1 Prorocentrum cordatum
CTTGCCTGGACACGAGGCTTCATCTGCTCTACCCTGAGATCCGACGCTGCGGAAAAATGCAACATCGCGAAAAATCACGCCCCGAGCCCTGGACCCCGTCTTTCTGCATCATTTTTCGGGCCGGGTCAACTTTGAGGGTCCTGGGGCCCGAGCCTGGGCGAAAACGCCCGCTGCGAAACAATTGCAGCGCCAGGACCTCCGGGTCTGCTCCAGGGGCGTCTAGGCGCTGGCCACCCGCAGGGGCAGGCGGTGCGCGGCGTCCAGGAGATGCCCACGAAGCACTGGCAGATGCGGCGAACTCACCACCGAACTCGCGCCGTGCCCTGCAGCGCATGGACCTGCGGAGCGGGGCCGGCGCCCCGCATGAACACCAGAGAGCGTCCCTCCACGCTCGCTGGTAACCCGTACTCCGTGGGCCACGCCACGAGCACGGCCCGAGCAAACCAAACACGTGGCGGCCCACTTGCGAAGGCCACGACGCCCTGGACCACAGCACGCTGTGGCCCACCGCCCCCAAGGCCGGCGGCCAGGACGGCGACCTGAACAGGACGGCGACGTGAGCCACCCTCACAGGCCCATGAAACCTGCATCCGGGCATGCGGCATACATGCACTCACCAACCTCGACCATCAGGGCCCACACCACGGCAGACGACACGCCAGCCAAGCCACGGCAGGCCGACACATCGACCGCACATCTGCCTCAGCCCCCACCACACGCGGATCACGTGCGCATGAGCCCGGGCCTGGCCCTGGTAGAGTGAGCACTGGCGGACTGCAGGGCCTCAAGACGCCACCTGGAAAAGCAGACATGCTTAGACGCACCCGCCCCGCGACCGACAGCGATTACTGTGGCATCGTCTGTTTCACAGCGCAGTTCTGGAGGAGAGGGAGGGCGGGGGCCACGAAACGTCTGAGGGGTGTGTCAAAATGAGGGGGCAATGGCGGCAGGCGGGTACAGCCACGGGGGGCCTCAGGTGGAGCTCCCTGTGGGGCCACGGAGTGCGTGAGGGGTGTGCCATAGTGAAGAGGTGGCGGCATGCGGGCGCAGCCAGTGGGGCCTTAGGTGGAGCTCCTTATGGGGCCACGAAACGCGTGATGGGTGTGCAAAAGTGTCCTTAGGTGGAGCTCTCTGTGGTGCCACGAAACGTGTGATCGGTGTGCCAAAAAAAAGGGAGTGGCGGCATGCGGGCGCAGCCATTGGGGCTTTAGATGGAGCTCCCTATGGGGCCATGGAGGGGCGTGCCATAGTGAAGAGGTGGCAGCATGGGGCGCAGCCACTGAGGCCTTAGGTGGAGCTCCCTATGGGGCCACGAAGCGTGTGAGGTGTGTGTGTGTGCCGAAACAGACACGTGAAAGAGGAGTGGTTGTGAGGGCGAGGGTATCGATGGTGATGATGATGATGGTGATGATGATAATGATGATGATGATGACGGTGATGATGCTGATGATAATGATGGTGATGATCATACTGGTGGTAATGGTGACGATGGCGGTGACGATGATGTAGGTCATGATGATAATGATGTTGACGCTGATGCTGCTGCGGATGAATATGCGGATGAGGATGCTGATGCTGATGATGATGATGCTGATGATGATGATGATGATGATGATGATGATGATGATGGGTACGATGAGGACATAAGGGGGGCAGAGACAAGGGTGGGAGGAGTGAGGAAGGTGAGAAGGAGAGGAGATGACGGGAGTGACGCGGGGCGCAGACTCTTCAAACGAGAACCCCTTCAACACAGGATGGTTGGGAATAACAACCAAACGAACAACGGGCCAACGAACCAAACAGCCAGCCAAAAAAACAAACAACCAACCAACTGGCCAGCCAACCAACTCCAGGGCTGAGCCAGTCTCCCCTGAGCAGATTCCCCTGAGCCGGTCCCTGAGACGATCCACGCGGTGTCCGAAGCCAGCGCCGACATCATCACCCTGCTGTGTACGGATTATGTCCAAGCTACTCTGGGAGATCCACGGGGCCAACCAGGCGAGCCAGGGAGCTAACCAACCAACCAACGAACCATCCCACCAGAGGGCCAATCAACCGACCGATCATCGAACCCATCGACCGACCGACCAAACAATTTTGGCAACATCCTCACACGGATCGCCCCAAAGACCGAAAGATTAATTTAGTAGAACACCCAGGTCTGTGGGGGGAAATGGAAACACATTCAACCTTCTGGAAAAAATACTGATCGATCCCGCTTCGTCGTGGGCCCAAGCCAGGGACAAAGGGTTGGGCACGGGGGACCAAGCACAGGAAACCAGGGACCGGGGACCAGGAAATGGGGACTGGGGACCGGGGGCCAAGGACCGGGGACCGGGGACCAGGGGACCGGGGACCGTGGGCTGGGGACGTGAGACCGGGGACGGGGGACAAGGGACCAGGGGAACACGTTGCTCCGGCCCCAGCCGGGCGCCACACATGTGAGCAAATTACACGACCGAGGAACCCCCCATATTCATCATGCGAATGGCATCCTGACTTCTGCATGCTGCGAGGTGGTCACCTAGGGCCGTCTCCTGGAACGGCCTTGCAGCGCCAGAGCAACTGTGCGGAACGACGCGTTTGTTTGGATCGAAACATCCCGAAGCCTCCAAGTCCTGCAATGGATCAGGGCCTGCGCCGCGCCGCTGAGGTGGCGCGTATCCCCGAAGTTCGGCGCGCACGCGGACGTCGGGTAGAGGTTCGACAGGTCGTCTGTAACGCAGGCAAACAAATCGATCGCCCTCTCCTTTGCGAGCGAGGACGAATCCGCGCGAGCGAGGCCCATGACTCTGAAGTCCGCCCAGGCAGCGAAGACCTGCGTGAGGCGCTTGATCCTGACGGGGTTGGGGCGCGGGTCCTCCTGGTCAGCTGCAAATAGGAACTTCGCCACATCCCGCCACTCTGCCGCGGCTCCCCGTCGCGCGCGGCGCGCTGCAGTTTCCACGTCGCGCTAAGAATCGATGCCGCGATGCCCCGCGGCGGCTCGAAAGGCCCCACGCCAGGCGACAACGTCGCTGACCTCCCCGTGGAACTTGGCGCCGGCTCCACCGAGCACGTCAGGGCGCAGGGCGAACAAATGAAGGGTGGGAACATCCATCCTGTAAGATGCGTCATAGGTAGAGCACCATGCGAGCGCAATCCGCAAGTCGGCATCGTCGCCTCTTCTCGACGGCCGGCGCCCTGGATGAGCTGCTCGTCCGGCTGCAAACTCCTTGCGCCATTCGACCGCCTTCGCATCAGCGCGGGAGAACAGGCTCGGTCGGATCTCGCAGTTCCAGCGGCCATGGCCCTTGCGACCAGCGGCAGTCCGTACCCGCCGGCCCTGGGGACAGCGGAATGCGAGGGGCGCCGGTGGAACGAACGGGCGTAGCAAGCAGAATTGCTGGAGACCGCTGGGGGGCGATTGCCTACACGGACGTGGACTTTACGGGCGCGTCTTGTATGGGCGCAGCCCCCGCGGGCGCGGCAAGTGTAGCGCGTGGAGACTTTAAGTCCGCGCCCGCGCTGCTGGCATCAGCGACTCGCCGAACCTTCGCCGGCGTCGAGCCGTCTTCAGTCGCCACCTCCCCAACCATATCCGAAGGGGTCTCTGGGAAACCCACCCGAAACAGGGTTCTCAAGCGCATTACCCGTCGCTCCCTCCCGTCATCGCCCCTCGCTCTTTTACTCAGCTCATCGCATTGGATAAGAAGCGCATCAGGCCACCAATTTGTCAGCTGGCGGTGGTAACCTTCGACTGCGCTGGTAACCAAATCGCCCCCTTGGTCGCCCATTCGGGTCAGTCGTGAACCTGCCAGACTGACTCCGAAGAGAGACCGCGCTAAAGGACCACACCCTGCACACCCCCTCTGGCGTCGAGGAAATGCAACGCCTGCCATGCTTCCCGACCCTGGCACGCGTAGCGACGGTGCTGAGGGACCACTCCCTGTGAGTGCACGAGAGTGACTTGGTCTGCGTCGGCGTGTCATGTGCATGTGTGGGATGTGTGTCGGGCTGTGTGGATGCGTGTGTTTCATGTGGGTGCCCAGTATGTGGTGCATACGTCTTGGGTGTAGGATGCAATGACCACGCCAGGTGCACACTAGCGTTGTATGGTGTGTGTGTGCGAGTATGCGAGTGTGTGCGTGTGTGTGTGTGTGTGTGTGTGTGTGTGTGTGTGCGTGCGTGCGTGCGTGCGTGCGTGCGTGCGTCTGTGTCTGTGTGTGCGTCCGTGCGTGCGTGCGTGCATGCATGCGTGCATGCATGCGCGCGTGCGTGTTTGTGTTTGTGTTTGTGTTTGTGTTTGTGTTTGTGTGTTTGTGCTTGTGTTTGTGTTTGTGTTTATGTTTGTGTTTGTGTGCGTGTGTATGTGTGTGTGCGTGTGCGTGCGTGTGTGTGTGTGTGTGTGTGTGTGTGTGTTTATGCGCGCGGCTGCATGTAGACGCGTCTCATGCACGCGTGGGCGAGGGGAGGAGGGAGGAGGAGGAGAATGGGAGGAGGGCGGGTGTGAGGAAGACGCGGGCGGGTGCGACGCGGAAGAGAAGAAAAGCAGATACCCATAAAACACGTGGGGATCAACATATTGAGATGTGGGATTGTCATATTCTGGGGTTTCACTCTGGTGTTTGGAATGGTTGGAAAAAATCCAAGCCATGAATGTCCAACTTCTTGTGAAACTCGCTACGCTCAGCATCCCAAACCGAGTCATAAACTGTCGAAGAAGAATAAAACATGGCCAACATATTGTGGACATGTTTGGACGCGGGTGGCGACCTTCAGCACGGCCTGCTCCACGGGGGTGCAACATTCCGAACGTGAGACTCCGCCAGGTGTGACAGGTGCGCTTGGCACGCAATGCAATTGCTGCAACGGGAGGAGTTCCGAGAATTGCAACTCATGCTATCTCCGATATGGGCCTGGTGTGGCCTGGTTTGGTCTGGGATCCTGAAGCTTTGTCTGGTTTCCTCGTCGTCGACGTCGTCATCGCCATTGTCGTGGTGGTCCTCGTTTTCGTTAAAGGCGCAGGCTCCTGCCCTTCATCGATCTCGGCCCATCCCTTCCCATCTTCGCCCTTTCAACCTCATCGACGTCCACGTCGCTGTCCTCATCCAAATCCTCGGTGCCGCCTGAATATCGCCCTCACCCTTATCCTCGCTCGTTCCATTATCTCCATCACGATCCTCATCCCTATCGCCTTCGAATCCCTGCTTCGTGACACTCTGCCTCTCCATGCTCATTAACCTTAGAGCCATGCTCATGCCGATGTCCATCGCCATGGCGATCCGTATCCTCACCTTCCTCTCATGCGCGTGCCCACCCAGGTCGGCATCTTCCTCCCCACCCTCCACTCCGAAGCCCTCGACACCTCCCCTGGGTCAGACTCATCCCCATTCCCGCGTCCAGCTCAACCCGCCTTGCGTCCCCTCCCCAAGCATCATCTTCACACTCGTTCCCCTCGGTACGGTTCATCTGCATGATCGTCGCGGCTCGCGATTGCCCCCGAAGCTGGCGCCGTGGCACGCGTCGAGAGTGACAACACCGATGCCCGCATCGTCCGAGACGAACCCATGCAATACTGTGATTGCTGGCCCACGGGCAAGGCTATGTCGGTCAGACAGACGTCAAAAGCAGGTCGGCGCCATCGTTTCCTGGCTACCCGCGCTGGGTCTCCTGTCCAAAGAATGTTCTATAATGTTTGGAAACGTATAAGAACACATGGTGTCTCAAAAAGCGGACACACGTTTGGACACCTTGCAAGCCACAGTGTCCAAAATCGTGTCCGACAGTGTTCCAACCACATCATGTTAGACATGTCGAAGGTGTCCTTCTCCAGGTCCTAAAACAAAAATGATGCCGCCGCCTGCACACGGAGTGGGCATGTCCTCACGTCCTTTGTGTGGTTCCTCAAGGGCCCAGAGCCCCAATTGCCAAATACCCCCAGGCTTGGCGCCGCTTGTCGGGGGCTTCCCGCGTCTTTTCGCTTGACTTTCGGAGCCAAGGAGGCCCGAACACGGGCCAAGAGGGCCCCAAGAGGCCCCCAAGACAGTCCAAGAGGGCTTCGAGATGCCCACCAAAAGATCTCTGCCAGACGCCCAAGGTGGCCCCAACACAGTGCAAGAGGCCTCCCAGGCGCCCCAAGAGGCGTCCAAGAATCTCCCGAAGAAGGCCTCAAGAGGCCACAATCATACGTGTTCCCTCAGGTTTTGAAGGTGTTTGTTTCTGGTCGCCTTCTGGGCTTTCCAGCGCTCCGAGACAGCCCGAGAGGCCCCCAAGATCGCCTCAAGATGGGCCAAGAGGCCCCCAGGAGGGCCCCAACACGGCCCAAGAGGGCTCCAAGAGGACCCCAGAGGCGCCCCAGGCGGCCACCGCAGAGGCTATTCTTTCAGCCTGCTCCGCTTGGGTCGCCCCCCGGCACAGGCTGAGACCGACCACCTCGAAATCGACATACTCGCCCTGGTCCCCAAATTCACCATCGAGGCCAGCAACGACATGAAAGCGTCCGTTTGACACAAAGGGCACGTGCACCCAGAACACGGAGTACATCCGAGCCCTGACGCGACCTGACGCATCACACGAGTTTCGGCAACCAGACCGGCCCCCCTCCACTCCTCCTCTTCCCTTTAACTTCGTCCATCTCCTCCTCCCACTCTTTCTTCGCATCTTCCCCCCTCCAGCTCATCTTGATCCTTACCCCTTTCCTCTACGAAGGCAGATTTAGGAAGAAGGAGGAGGAGGTGACGTGCTGGGGCAGCGGGAACCAGGAGTGGGAGGAGAACGAACGAAGGAAGAAGGCGAAGAGGAGAAGGAAGGGGAGAACGAGGAGGAGGAAGCGGAGGAGGGGAGGGGGTTTGATGGGGAGCGGAGGGAGACGGAGGTGGAGGAGGTGGAGGAGGAGGAGGAGGAGGAACAGCCAGAACAACAGCAGCAGCAGCAGGAGCAAGAGGAGAAGGGAAGAGGCGTGCGAGGAGAAGGCGGAGAAGGAGGAGATGGAGGATGAGGAGGGCGAAGTGGAGGAGGAGGAGGAGGAGGAGGAGGAGGAGGAGGAGAGCGGAGGGTGTGGGACGAGAAGGTGCAGGAGCAGGAGGCAGGCCGCCTGGAGGTCTTGAGCACCCCGTGCTCCGCGTCGAAGATGTAGTGGCGCCAGTCCAGGCAGGCGGGGCCGCCGCGATCCTGACGGCAGGAGGGGGAGGGGGAGGGGAGGCGGAGGGGAAGAAGGAAGGATGAGGACTAGGAGGGGGTGGGAGGGGAGGGGAGGAGGAGAAGGAGGAGGAGGAGGACGACGACGAGCAGGAGCAGCAGGAGCAGGAGGAGGAGGAGGAGGAGGAGGAGGACGAGCAGGAGCAGTGGGAGGAAGGAGGAGGAAGAGGATTAGGAGGAGGAGGAGGAAGAGGAGGAGGAGGAGGAGGAACAGGAGGAGAGAGCGGAGGACGAGGAGAAGGAGGAGGAGGAGGAGAAGGATGAAGAGGAGGAGGGGGAGGAGGGGCGAGGAAGGAGGAGAAGGGATAATTCTAATCGCTGGAAATAGCTTGTAACTCATATGTTTTACCATATGCTTTGGAGTTTCGTCTTCCCCTCCCCCGCTTCCCAGAGTTTCCTATCCTTTCCAGGGAAGCGACAATGAATGTGTCTGTGTGCTTTCTCCCTCCTGAAAATGGCACCGCTGATACGCAGAAGGTTCCTGTGACCGTTCTGAAGGGGAGGAGGATCGTTGAAGGCTTAACGACTTCTGCTCTCCCTCGACGCGCGTTGGATCGTCCACGATCTTCTCCAGAACCCCCTAAAGACCTCTAGATGTACGGTAACTTGTTTGGATGTAGCGCCGGCATTTGGATGTACCTGGATTTACCTGGCTTGACCCCCCTACGTCGTTTGGAGAACAGTTGTTAAGCCCTTAGGGAGTGGAGGAGGAGGAGGAGGAGGAGGAGAAAAGGGAGGAGGAGGAGGAGAAAGAGAGGATGAGGAGGAGGAGGAGGAGGAGGAGGAGGAGGAGGAGGGAGGGGATCGCGCTCGCCAAATGACACGCCAGGAGCGCCCTTCCGAGAGGACTGTCTGCATAGTGACAGGGCGCACCTGGAAAGTTACACCTGCGCAACCCAACCAAATCGTAATGCACAAAACGCTCAACCCAATTGTGTGACGAGGCGCGCCTGTGTGTCTAAGACCATGTAAAGCAATTTGAAGTGGTTGAACGGATCATGGAACTACACTTCGGTTCGGATGAGCTGAACAATGTGGTGCGGAGGTGTCAGCTAGGCGTTCGAGTTTGTTCGGGCAACTCTGCTATGCCGACGCCTGTGACCAGACATATCAATGCACAATGCGACTGACTAGATGGCCTCGAGAGGACGAGCGTACCGCCACACACACACACACACGCTATTGGGCTGGCAGCCAGCAAAACCGAGGAAGGAGGAAGATGATGAGCAAGGGATACCTGCGACAAGCTAGGGCATTCCAGAGAGTGTTGCAGCGTGTCGCCATCACGCGCACTGCATGCAAGACGGAGCAGCGCGGCGCTTCGGAACCCAGCCGTGGTACACCATCCGATGCACAGCACCTTTAGCAGAGAAGGGAAGATAGGACGCACGGAGGGACCAATGGCGCAAGGAGCAGAGATACAAGTGCAGCCCTTGCAGCGCGTTCAACGCCGAGACGTGGCCCGAACTCCCTGACCCGCCGAACCAGCACAGAGGTGGGCGATTCGGAAGAGAACTGCGAGCGCAAGGCCAACATGGGCAGTTGCCTTGCTCTGAGCCTGGTAGTTGTCGCTGGGGGGTCCAGTGATGGCACTCAGCATATTGTAGTGCTCCCAAGGTTAAAGATCGAGGTCCAGAACCAAGGCGTGAAACGCCAAGCTGTCGGGCAACCGTCGTCGCTGCCGAACTGAGACAATGACAACACGCCCTACCGAAAAGCGGGACTCCGCGTCGCAACTCTCTACTCTGTAGCGCGTGAGGTACGAGAGAATGAGTAAGCCTGGACAGTGAGGCTGGTAAGCTGGATATCACGGAGCAGCGCAGGTGGTAATGCATTGCGAGGGATTCTGGCTACCGCCGTCACTCCTTTCTGATCCACCTTCGGCACGCGAGGGGGTGACTGGAGGACGCGAATGGGGCGACGAAGGAGAAAGCGGGCAAAGCAAGCCGGCTGTGTGCAATTTGGACGTGCCCAGTCTTCGTCCCTGTTCGACTGCCTGTTCCACACGCGCGCCGTGGTTCTGGAGGGCCGTGCTGCACGCCTGTTCTTGCGAATGCGGATCAAGAGCAGTGCCCGAGTACCCGGCGCACAAGGTATATGTGATCCTCACGCCTGCTGCTCCTAGCCCCTGAACGCCAGCGCGAAAAGAAGCTTCATCGCAGGTTCCAACCACGGCGACAACAGTCTTAGAGAAATCGTGAAAAAGCCGCAAATTCTCCCCGCGATCATCCGCACTGGCAGCGGCACAGCAATGGCTTGCGCGATACTTCCACTCGAATTCCCAACGTCGTCTGCAACAAGTTCCCAGTGCGCTACCTGATATCGGGGGAGAGGGTCTGCAGTAGCATACGTAGTATAGGGTCAGTCACCAGCAGGAAGAGGATCCCAGAAGCCGGACAACCCCGGCGAATCCCTCGTGAACACCAGTAGCCACAACCCCGTGTCAACGGAATCAAACATCCACCCACACGTTGTCGCACAAGGCTTGGATAGCCAAGATGAGCCACACAGGAAGGCCACTGAGGGGGACGGAGGGGACGAGGAGGAAGGAGAGGAGGAGGGGAGACGCCCTCTTTATCGTCCTCCCTGCCTCCCCTAACCCTTCTCGCTGCGCATCGTTGTCCTCCTCGTCCTCGTCCTCGCCCTCACTATCTGGTGTCGCTTCCCCTTCGTCGTCATTTGCTTACCCCGAACTTCATGGTCGTCATCATCATCATCATCATCAGCAGCAGCAGCAGCAGCATCAGCATCAGCATCAGCATCATCGCCGTCGCCGTCATCATCATCACAATAATCAGCATCATCACCATCATCACCATCATCAGCAGCATTATCATCATCATCATCGTCATCATCACCATTGCCACCACCATCATCATCAGCAGCAGCATCATCGTCGTCATGATCATCTTCCTCGTCATCATTATCATCGTAATCAGCATGATCATCATCATGGTCGTTATCGTCATCGCCATCGCCATCGTCATCATCTGCGTCACCACCACCACCACCACCATCATCATCATCATCATCATCATCATCATCATCATCATCATCATCGCCAGTATCATCATTAGCATCATCATAAGCGTCTTCATCCTCACCACCATCACAATCACCATCACCGCCACCATCACAATCGCCATCGCTACTACAATTACCATCACCATCAACAGCATCATCATCAGAATATTGGTACTCCTCATCAACATCCACACCATCACCATCATCGCCATCATCACCAGCATCAGCATCATAATGAGCATCACCGCCGTCGTCATCATCGTCATCACCATCGCCCTCATCATCATCCTCACCAGCAGCGGTATCCTCACAATGATCATCCTCATCGCAATCATCAACAGCATCACCATCAACATCATTATCATCGTCATCGGCAGCATCAGCATCAGCATCAGCATCACCATCATCATCATCATCATCGTCATCATCGTCGTCGTCATCGTCAATGGAATCATCAGCATGATAAGCATCACCATCATCAGCATCGGCATCGTCAGCATCATCATCATCGTCATCATCGCCATCGTCAGCATCATCATCATCAGCATCACCATCATCATCATCATCATCATCATCATCATCATCATCATCCTCATCATCATCGTCATCAGCATCATCATCATTGACATCCTCCTCCTCCTCATCATCATGATCACAATCCCCTCACACTGCCCGCTGCCTGCCCGAACGTGCGGAGCCCTACCTGCGGCGCATCCGATGAGCCTTCTGCGGACAGCGCGCCCAGGCGCCGAACCTGGACGCCGACGACGGCCTCCACACGGCGGCGGGAGTGGGTGAGCAGCGCCCTGCTCGCAGCGCGGCGAGGCCCCGTGCCACCCCACCACTCAGAAGCCTCCATCCGTTCGTCGTCGTCGCCGCCTCCCCCGTCGTCGCCGTCGTCGCCGCCGTCGTCGTCGTCGTTGTCGTCGTCGTCGTCGTCGTCGCCGTCAAGGTCGTCGTCGTCGTCGTCGTCGTCGTCGTCGCCGTCGTCGTCGTCGTCGTCGTCGTCGCCGTCAAGGTCGTCGTCGTCGTCGTCGCCGTCGTCGTCGCGTCATTGTCGTCGTCGTCGTCGTCATTGGCCGCTCCACCACTTAAAAAACCCCGATCCGTCGATCCGCCGGCACTTGGGCCAGCGAGTTCACTGCGAAGCAGTGGGTCCTGCCGCGGCTGCCAGGCCTGCCCCGGCCCCAGCCCGCGGAGGGAGGTCGCGTGGGGCGGAGTGGTGCTCTTCTGGGACACCTCCTGCTGTTGCGGTTGAGGGCGCCAGGTGACTCGTTCGGCCTCCAGCTTTGCCAGGTGATGGCGGCCATGCGCAGCTGCTCCTCTTCAACGTGATCCAGAACGAGATGTCCTACACCCCACACGGCCAAGAGCTATGTAGGTCTGGCTGGGGTCCGCGGCCAGGCTGCTGTTGCACGGATGCACGACCTGCACATTGCGCCTGAGGATGCGAGAAGAAATAAAACGTATAAGACCATGCTGTTCAGCCCATCCAGCCTGAGAACCAGAGAACCAGAGTCAGGAGGATGCCAGACTGCACGGAACCATCCACTATGAAGTTCCCGCTGCCGCCGCATCCCCTCGCAGTGGACCGCAACTTGCGCAGCTCTCTTTCGGCACAGCTGTGGGGGAGAAGAAGGAGGAAAGCCGATAGGACGAGAGACAACCAAGAAACGAGCCGTAGGTATGTATGGAATTGAGCTTTCAGGCAGGGGTCCGCAACAGCTGCCGCCGGCCGCTGATGGTGTCGCTTGACTCCGCTTCGCTGCGCCGCAGCTGCACTTCCCCCTCGGCGCGCCTCGCGTCCACCCTCGCGGGGAGTAGTTGACTACGGTGCCGCAGGCGCACAGCACGCCGTTCACCGTGGCGCCGGGGAGCAACCTCAACGCCGCAGCTCGCCGGGGCCTCCTGCGCCTGATCCTCGGGAGCCCTGCGCACACGGCGCGCCTGCCGACCAGGACCTCGGAGAGACCCGCGCCTCGCAGCGCGGAACTGCGACGCCGTCGCCTCTGAGGAGCAGCGGGGGGGGGGGCGACGTGCAGGCTGAGCACCACCTCGTGCGGAGAACCCGTGCTGCCTGACTACCTACCAGACCACCCCAACCCAACCCGAAGACCCGCATTTCGGGTTGGAGGGGGTAAGGGTTCCACATGTGTTTTTTCAATGTTTCCCGACCCCCCCCCACTGGAAATCGAGGGTAAATCTGAGCCTTCGGGTTGGGTTGGGGTGGTTTGGTGGGTGGTGACTGCCGAGGCTGCCCCGAAGAGCAGGCGCGCCACGCCCAGAGGGCGGAGCAGCGACATCGACACGAGGCGGCACGCGAGGCCTGCCCGAGGGCCTCGCCAGGGCCAGCGGGGCCTCCGCTTCCACGAGGACGCCTCCCTGAGAGCGTGGGCCGCCGTCAGCGGCCCGCACTCCTCCTCCTCCTCCCTCCTCCTCCTCCTCCTCCTCCTCCTCCTCATCCTCCTCCTCCTCCTCGCTCCTCGCTCGCTCCTCCTCCTCCTCCTCCTCCTCCTCCTCCTCCTCCTCCTCCTCCAGGGCAGGGCGCACTCCGACCAGGACTTCGAGGATCATCCGGCCGTGGTGACGAGGCTTCTACTGGACGCGCAGCGGTATCGCTGGGGGCCAAGACATTGGCACCGACACCAAACACAGGGGCGGCCTCGACAGGGGGAGGAGGATCCTGGCTTTCGGTGCGGGTGGTGATCTCACGGCCACCGAAGCAGCCCGACTAGCACCAGCATAGCCAAGGTCAGGATCACCTTCCCTCGGCGAAGGTAACCGCCGATACTGGCGCTGGTGCCAACCTCCAAGCCTCCGATATCAGTACATATCCATCCTCTGGCGCACAGCCTGCGTCCGCGCGGCCGTGCGTTCAGCGCGCGGGCGCCCTCCTCCTCCTCCTCCTCCTCCTCCTCCTCCTCCTCCTCCTCCTCCTCCTCCTCCTCCTCATCCTCATCATCCTCCTCCTAATCCTTATCCTCCTCCTCCTCCTGCTCCTGCTCGTCCTCCTCCTCCTCCTCCTGCTGCTCCTGCTCGTCCTCGTCCTCGTCCTCCTCCTCCTCCTCCTCCTCCTCCTCCTCGTCCTCCTCCTCCCCCTCCGCCTCCTTCCCCTCCTCCTCCTCCTGGTCAGTGGGAGAGGAGGCGGGTTCGGCCGCCGAGGTCCTCCGCCACATGGAAGTGCGGCAGCCTGGGGGCAGGCGCGGGGCGGCAGCGGCGGCAGAGGGGCAGGGGCAAGGATTATCAGAAGCTGGTCGCTGGGGGGTGGCCGGCGCACTAGGCGACAAACGACGTCGGGAATCGGCGGTTTTCGGTTTCGTCGCCACAGGAAACAGCGCGCTCGTTTTGTTGCCGAGAGCCAACGACGCTTGACCACGACGTAGCAAGCATGAAACTCCACGCCCGATGTCTAGCAAAACGACCGCACATGTCGAAAACGACGCGAGATTCGAATCTCGCCAGCGCACGACTGGCGAACGACAAACCGCAGCTGGCGAACCAAATTACGAGCGTACACAGCCGCCGACGGCGATCGCGCATAAAGTTCTTCATGCTTTCGTACCACGCTGACAACCCGCATCCGAACAACACCTGAGACACTGAGAAAACCTATGTCCCGATATCCAAATGCAAAGGAAATCTGAGCGACAAGGCGCCGCGAACTGCAATCGACCGAAATGGAGGCCAACTCAAAACGACCCCATTTTCCGCAGGCGGGCCGCAACTTGGACCTGCTCGCCGCCCTCCGCCCGCCTGGCGGCGGGCACTGACACAAGGAAAGGGAGGGGGAGGAGGGGGAGGAGGAGGAGGAGGAGGAGGAGGAAGAGGAGAGAGGAGAGAGGAGGAGGAGGAGGAGGAGGAGGAGGAGGAGGAGGAGGAGGAGGAGGGCAGGAGAGAGGAGAGGAGAGAGGAGGAGAGAGGAGGAGGAGGAGGAGGAGGAGGAGGAGGAGGAGGAGAGGAGGAAGAGGAAGAGGAAGAGGAAGAGGAGGAGGAGGAGGAGGAGGAGGAGGCGGGAGGAGGAGGAGGAGCGATCAGGAGCGATCAGATGAAAGGACAGCGTACGTCCACAAACGGCGCCATGGCCTTCGGTGACCAGGCCCGCTTGAGGGTTAAAACTGAGGCCACAGTTTTAACCCTCTTCAAACAGGGGATCTGCGGCCGTCGGCGGGCCGCCTCACGCCTGAGGGGAAAAGGAATGCGGGGCACTCCAGATTCCCCCGACCTGGAGGAAGGAGAAAAACTTGTTGATCAGCGCGCACTTGCTGATCACGTAGCCGAACTCGAGCGCTCCTGGAGAACCCTGTCCACGAACTGGCTGCGCAGCTCGTCCGTACACTCCAAACCGATCTCGAGCGCATTCTGCATGGCCGAGTCCACGAGGCAAAGCTCGTACTCCGTCAGGGTCTCGATGACCTTCTCCGCCTCCTTCGCATCAGTCTGTAGGTTGTTACTGTCCTCGGACTGCACGCGGTACACGCCGAGCAGTTTCGAAGCCTCCTCCATCTTGAGCTGCAGGTCCGTGAACTGTTGCTGCAGCTGCTGAGCCGTCTCGGCCGTGCCCTTCGACAGCTCCTTCAACGGCTTCACCTCGATGTCGGCCGCCACCGAGCCGACCAGGGCGCCGTCCTCGCTCTCGGGCACGTCGGTCGAACTCTCGATGGACGAGTTCTTCTTCATCAGGCCCTGCTTCAACTGTGGTCCGGCACTGGCGATGACCTGGCCCGCCGCCGCGGCGAGGCCGGCGCACGCCGGGTGCGCAGTCGCGTTCCGGTACCTGGAGGCTCGCCCCAGCCTGCCCGCCACGGCACGGCCAGGAGCCCCCAGGCTAGACAGGACCTCCTTGGCGTCCTTGACCGTCCGTTCCACGCCCGCGATGTCGCCCACGAGGTTGACGACAGCCTGCACCTCGTCGAGCGGGTCGATCTTGTCCTCTGCGGCCGCCGTAGCCGCGGCGCCTTGAACTGCGCCTCGAACTGCAGCAGCCACGAGCGACGTCAAGCACTTGGTCGAGACGCCCATCTCGATAGCCGCCGAAATGGCACCGAAGGCAGCCCCCGCCGCTGGGCTGCCCGCCAAAACAGCCGCCTGCGTCGAAACCATCGCGCACCGCGAGGCCCCCGCCGCCCGAGGACGGCCTGCCGCTGCCAGCTCCGCCCAATGGCTTGAGCCAAAATGGCTACGGATGGGAGGAGGAGGAGGAGGACGAGGAGGAGGGGGAGGAGGAGGAGGAGCCCACGGACCCTCGCGAGTAGCCCCAAGCAGGCGGAGCGAGGGCGGGGAAGCGCGGGCGAGGCGCGATCATGCGTTCGCGCGCCGTTTGGGGCCCCAAGGGGCCCCGAACGGCGCGATCGCGCGCTCGGCGCCTCAGTCGGCGCGCGAACACGCGATCGCGGCTCTCCCCGCGCCCCCCCGCCTCCCCCCGCCTCCCCCGCCTACCCCCGGCTACCCCACGGCTACCCCACGGCTACCCCTGAGTCTTCGGCTGAAGCGGGCGGCCCCTGGCTACCCCTGGCTACCCTCGGCTACCCCTGACCACCCTCCCGCCACCCCCCCCTCAGCGCTCGCCGCCGCGCCGCGCACCGCGAGAGCGCGCGGTCGCGTCTCCAGCCGCTCGCGGCCTTCTGAGTTCGTTCTGAAGATAGATTTCCGAAGCCCTCCGAAGGTTTCCGAAGCCCCCCAAGGCCTTCCGAAGGATTTCCGAAGCCTTCCGAGGCCTTCCGAAGCAGTTTCGATGCCTTCCGAAGGTTGCCGAGGCCTTCCGGAAGTTTCCGAGGCACCCCGAGGCCTTGCAAAAGTTTCCGAAACCCTCCGAGCCCTCAAGAGCGCGCGGCGGCGGCCGCGGCGGCCGCAGCGGCCGCGGCGGCCCTCCTAGGCCGTCCTAGGCCCCCTCCGCCGCGACCACCGCCTCGTCCTAGGCCCCCTCCGCCGAAACCGCACTCCTCTCCCACCGCCACCCTACAACCCACTGCACCAAAAAAGGGGAAGGGCTGTAACATATAGTAAAGAAGTGCAAAGTGTTGATAACAATGCTTTTCTCCGAAATATGCGATTTACTGGCATGGACTGTATATATATATATATATAAGAACGTCGCTAACAGACAAGCGGATCACGAAAGTGCGGCGCGAACTTAAAGCCCCAAAGGAATTTGGCGCTAACCTAACCGAAAGTGCGGTGCTAACCTACCCGAAAGTGCGCGAATCTAGCGATATTATATGAAAAGTGGCGCTATCTGCTACTTGCGAACGGACTTGTAACGATATCATTTGAACACGATATCATCTGAAAGTTGGCGTGACTTACTCACTACCCCCACTACCCCCGTCATCTCCCTGCCCTCCGTTATTCTTCCATCATTTCCGCCTACCACCCACCAGCGACCGGCTTCTTACAGCAAGGATCGTCGGCGCGCCCAGGGCCTCCTCCCTCCCCCCTGTCCTCATCCTTCTCCTCCTCCTCCTCCTCCTCCTCCTCCTCCTCCCCCTTCTCCTCCTCCTCCTCCTCCTCCTCCTCCTTTTTCCTCCTCCTCCTCCCCCTTCTCCTCCTCCTCCTCCTCCTCCTCCTCCTCCTCCTCATCATCATCATCATCATCATCATCATCTATTCGATTCCCTGATAAATGACATCCCCCTGTCGCACCCCGAGGCCAGTCGAGACGGCGGGCTGGGAGTTTCGCCTGAGACTTCCTCGCAACTTATGATCCTGAGGCTTGAACTTCACAGCAAGGTCACGGATGGAGGGCGGATGGTTTTCAAAATGTGGTTCTCGCCTTAGCGCCGCGCACATTCGTGTTAAAAGCTTTCAGCAGTTTACGGATGGAGGGCGGACAATTTTCCGAAATGTGGCTCTCACCTTAGCGCCGCTCGCATTCGTCTCCAAGAATTGCAGCAGCTTCACGGATGGAAGGCGGTTCCTTTTCAAAATATGGCTCTCGCCTTCGCGCCGCGCACTTTTGTTGCAACCAGAGTATCAAGAGCTCTCATGGCAAACATCCCCGAAATGGTGCTTTGGCAGGATGCCAGACTGTCAGGGCGCACAATTACGTGATTCGTGGTGTTGAATGAAGTACCAGACAAAGTGTGATGGCACGCTTAGGATCGTCAAGCCGCAACAGTAACAGTGATTCGCGGCGTTGGAATCCCAGCAGTGGTGGTCTGGCACAGCTCCGGATTTTCAAACGGTTGTCATCCAACAGGGCACTTCCCTCAGTGAAAACGAATCCTTGTAGTGGCATATGAAGAAGGAACTTGGAGGAGGGAGGGACTTTTGCAATATCGTTGGTGAGAATTGGGTTTACACTGGTCCTACTCCTCCTCCTCCTCCTCCTCCTCCTCAACCTTCTCCTCCTCCTCCTTCTCTTCTTCTCCTCCTCCTCCCTCCTCCTCCCTCCTCCTCCTCATCCTCCTCCTCCTTCTCCTCCTCGTCATCATCATCATCATCATCATCATCATCATCATCATCATCATCATCATCACCACCACCACCACCACCACCACCATCACCACCATGAGCTCGGTGCACCCACCTGGCGCCTGGGGCGCAAGCCATGCGAAACCGCAGCATACCCACCTAGCGCGCAGGCCCCCCACGGGACGCCCATGGCCGCCACCCAGGCGAAAACCTCGGCAAACTCACAAGTTGCGCAGGCAGCAGAAGTGCGACCCCGAGGGCGAGGGAGAGAGGGAGAGAGGGAGAAAGAGAGAGAGAGAGAGAGGACCAAACATAGAAAATGTGAGAGAGAGAGATACAGAGAGAAAGAGAGAGAGAGATACAGAGAGAGAGAGAGAGAGACCAAACGAAAGAAGGAACGAGCGGGGAAGACACAAGACGCGCAAATCCGACCACGTGTTCTGGAAACGGTCGTGCTTGGAGCACCACGCCCCGCAAATCGGATCTCGGGGGCCCTGGAACGCCAACCCCCCCTCGCGCCTTCGCCCTGTGCGCGCCACCATCCGATACAGGTTCTGCCCCTTTCCTCTCCTACTCCTCCTCCACCTCCGCCTCCAACTCCGCATCCTCCCACCTCCTCCTCCTCCTCTCCTCTTCTCCGTCTCCTCCTCCCCCTGTCCTCCTCCTGTCCTCCTCCACCTCCTCCTGCTCCACCTCCTCCTCCTCCTCCTCCTCCTCTCCTCCTCCTCCTCCTCCTCCTCTTCTCCTCCTCCTCCTCCTCCTCATATTCCTCCTCCTCCTCCTACACTTCCTGTCCTTATGCATATACATACATATATATATATATATATATATATGTATGTATGTATGTATGTATGTATGTATGTATGTATGTATGTATGTATGTACGTAAGTAAGTATGTATGAATGTATGTATGTATGTAGGTATGTATATATGTATGTTTGTTTGTTTGTATGTTTGTATGGTTGTATGTATGCATGTATGTATGTATGTATGTATGTATGTGTGTATGTATGTATGTATGTATGTATGTATGTATGTATGTATGTATGTATGTATGTATGTATGTATGTATGTATGTGTGTATGTATGTATGTGTGTGTGTGTATGTATGTATGGATGGCAATATATATATATATACATACACACACACCTGCTCCCTCTCGCACCCTGAAGCCAGTTGTTTTAAGGCGGGCCAGGTGTTTCGCCTGAGATTTCCTCACCACCAATGGCCCTGAAGCTTAACAAATGACCGCAGTTTCACAGGTGGAGGGCGGGTCGTTTTCAACATGTGGCTCTCGCCCTAGCGCCGCGCACACTCGTTTTAAACATGTGCAAGAGATTCACGGATTGAGGGCGGGTCGTTTTCAAAATGTGGCTCCCGCCTGAGCGCCGCGCACATTCATTTTGAAACATTGCTAGAGCTTCACAGATTGAGGGCTGGTCGTATTCAAAATGTGGCTCTCGCCTTAGCGCCTCGCACATACGTTGTACAAATGCAAGAGCTTCACGGATGGAGGGCGGGTCGTTTTCAAAATGTGGCTCTCGAATTAGCGCCGCGCACATACCTTTTAACAAGATGCAAATGCTTCACGGGTTGAGGGCGGGTCGTTTCCAAAATGTGGCTCTCGCCTTAGCGCCGCGCGGATTCGTTTTAAATAGTTGCAAGAGTGTCACGGGTTGAGGGCGGGTTCGCGGTGTTGATGTCACCCAAAAAATATTATGACACGATTCCAGGTCCTCAGGACGCAGCAGTCGGGGTGATCCGTGGCGTGGAAATCCCGAGAACAATGTTTTGGCATGCTTCAGGGTCTTCAAACAGTTGTCTTCCAGCGAGGCAGTTCCCTCAATGGAAATAGACCGCTGTAGAGGCCTATGCAGAGGGAGCTTGGAGGGAGGGTTGATTCCAACATCGTTGATGACTCTTGGGTTTACACTGGTCCTCCTCCTCCTCTTCTTCCCCCACTCCTGCACCTCCTCCACCTCCTCCACTCATCCTCTCCTCCTCTCCTCCTCTCCCTCCTCCTCCTCCTCCTCCTCCTCCTCCTCCTCCTTTTCCTCCTCCTGCTCCTCCTCCTCCTCCTCCTCCTCCTCCTCCTCCTCCTCGTTTGGGGGGTGGTTTCCCTGGTGCACGGCCAGTGGCCCTCGCGGGCCCTGGCGACCGTTGTGCAGGTGAAGTCAGTGGGGGTCTTTACACTCCCCTTCCGCTCAGGGCGGTGGGGGCAGCCTCCCTGGGCGCAATGCCGCCCAGGATGGTTGTTGGCGCGCGTCGGGCACGCCCCAACCCTCGAAGAGGGAGGAGCCCCACGCGTCGTCATCTGTGGCGCAGTCCGACGACTCGGACTAAGAGATGCTCCTCAGGCTTCCCTGCCCGAGGAGCGTCTCGGCCTCGACCTCACTTCTTATAAGGTCTTGGCCTTTGGGGGGCGGGCGGTTAGCCACAGGGGATCCTCCCCGTTGCGGGAAATCGCCTCGTGGCTGTCTCGCCCGCCCTCCCATTGCCTTTTTTCATACTGCTTGCTGGCCTGCCTTCATCCAGGCCTGGGAGCAGGTGGCGACGGCGGATCCGTCGTCTGTTGGGCACGGTTGATGTCAAAATCCTCCTCCTCCTCCTCCTCCTCCTCCTCCTCTTCCTCCTCCTCCTCCTCCTCCTCCTCCTCCTCCTCCTCCTCCTCTCTTCCTCATCCTCCTCCTCGTCCTCTCCTCCCTCCTCTTCCCCTCCTCCTCCTTCCTCCTCCTCTCCTCCTCCTCTCCTCCTCCTCCTCCTCTCCTCCTCCTCCTCCTCCCCATCCTCATGACCCCTCCTCTCCCCCCTCATCCTGCTCATCACTCCTCCTCCTCCTCCGTCCTCCTCCTCCTTTTCCTCTTTTTCCTCCTCCTCCTCCTCCTCCTCCTCCTCCTCCTCTTCCTCCTCCCTCTCTTCTTCCTCCTGATCCGCCTCCTCCTTCCTGGCTATGGCCATACGGTCGGGAACTGTTGCTAAGCGTGTCGCGGCAGCGGCCGCGGCCACGCGCTATGCCCTGCGAGCGGACAGCGTTGTTGCGCTCCGCCCCCAGGGCCCGAGGCTCGTGGACAGCTCGGGACGCTGACGCTCGGGAGGAATGGGACGTGAACGGCGTGCCGCGCCGAAGCACGGTGGGCCGGAACCAGCAGCGCGGCACGCTAAGCCAAGAGAGGCCTCCCCATGCATCGGCGACGTCGGCGATGCATCGGCGACGTCGCCGTGGAGAAAATCGGGCTCCGCATCGAGCCGCATCGTCGATGCATCTGCGATGCGGCGCCCCCGACCCCATCTACTCCGACCCCATCTGGGAGGCCTGGAGACACGCTAAGCCAAAGGTCCCGACCGTATCATGTCCTGCCCCGCCCTATCTGACTCTGACCATACCCTCCTCTCACCCCATCGCACGACGCCACCTCTGCCTCGGACACGGGCCGCACCCGAGCCGCGAGCCCCCTCTTGGAAACAGAGGGCGAGACGCCCGCCGGGCCATCCCCGAGGGCCTTCCTGGGGGGGGGGCGGGAGAGAGGAAAGGAGGCCACGGGCCGAGGAGAGATCGAGGGGACAGGAGGGGACCCCCCCCTGTTGCCGAAAACGGCTCTTGGCCATTTGCGGCATTCCGGGGCCCCTCAACTGCCGGCCCCTCCTCCTCCTCCTCCTCCTCCTCCTCCTCCTCCTCCTCCTCCTCCTCCTCTGGAGCCTCTGGAGCCTCTGGAGCCTCTGAGCGCGCGTCCCGCAACCGCAAGACATGCGCAAACGAAAAAACATTCTCAGTGGACAGGGAAGGGGACCCAAACCTCTTGCTGGTTGGGTCCACCCCTCCACGGGGCAACTTCAATGCTCGCACCGCCCCACTGGATGGCCTGCCGAGGCATCGCAACGCCAAGTCCTTGACCCGCGCGTCCTCCTCGTCCTCCTCGTCCTAATCCTCGTCCTCGTCCTCGTCCTCCTCCTCCTCCTCCTCCTCCTCCTCCTCCTTCTCCTCCTGCCCATTCTCCTCCCCCTCCTCCCCCCAGGAGGAAGGCGCAGACCTCGGAGGGGTCCATGGTGTGAAGAATGCCACGGATCGTCAGAGGTCTGGTGTGCGGGAGGGCAGGCAGCAGAGAGACAAGAGGAGAGCGGGGGAGATGGGGACCCTCGATTCTCGATCCTCGATTCTCGACAATCGATCCTCGATGCCCACGCTCCCCCAGCCCCCTGGAGGCCCTCGGCGGCTGGGAGGGGCGGAGGCAGACGGGAAAACGGCCCGGCCACGGCGACAGAGAGGAGGAGGAGGAGGAGGAGGAGGAGGAGGAGGAGGAGGAGGAGGAGGAGGAGGAGGAGAGGAGGAGGAGGAGGAGGAGGAGGAGGAGGAGGAGGAGGAGGAGGAGGAGGAGGAGAGAGGGAGGGAGGAGGAGGAGGAGAGGAGGAGGAGGAGGAGGAGGAGGAGGAGGACGGAGGAGGAGGAGAGGAGGAGGAGAGGAGGAGAGGAGGAGGGGGAGGAGAGGGAGGAGAGAGAGAGGAGGAGGAAGGAGGAGGAGGAGGAGGAGGAGTAGGATGAGGAGGAGGAGGAGGAGGCGGAGGAGGAGGAGGAGGAGGAGGAGGAGGAAAGGGAGGAGGACGAAGGAAGAGGAGGAGGAGGAGGAGGAGGAGGAGGAGCAGGATTACGAGGAGGAGGAGGAGGAGGAGGAGGAGGAGGAGGAGAAGGGGGACGACGGCGACGACGACGACGACATTATTCGCCCTATTTATCCAGCTTCTCTCGCCTTTCTACTTTCCTTCCAGCACTACTGCCGCACATCACGTGTCTGTTCCTCTCCCACTCGTCCTCTTTGAATGTTTTGCGTCCGTCCCTATTAGTGTTCGAGCTCTTGGGGAGCGCAGCAGCCCCGTCGCTGATGTTTGCCAATCATAAAAACGACGACAACAACGACGACGACGAGGAAGGAGGGAGGGAGGGGCGATGATGAAGGGCAACCGCTCCACCGTTCGGACATGGGCTGTCTCTGCGTCTGATTGCAGCCACCACGGCGCTTGTGCTGGAAAAGGCCGCAAATCTTGCGAATTGGCTGCGTACAGTCCGGCACAGCGACCAGGAAGCATCCCCTAAGAAGTCAGGCCCTCAGCTCTCGAATACAGCACACAGGGATGGCCTGATCGGCCCATCCCAGTGCCCAGAGTTCGAGTCCCTGGGGATTTTTAGGGATCCGAGTCTTCGCCGCCCACTCCTCATCCCGCTCTTCCCCATCTACTCCTCCTCTTCCACCAGCTCCGGCTCCTCCCTCCGTGCTCCTTCTCTCCTGCTCCTCCTGCCCCCTCCCGCCAAAGAGCACCTGGACTGCACTGACGAAACGCTCCCCCACCGCAACGGGGGGGCGTCAGTCGCTACGCTCAGGGCAGACGAAACCACAGGCAAAATGAGATGATGCGTCCTTCCACTCCCCCTTTCTCCTTCGCCTTTCATCCCCTCTGCATCCTCCTCCTCCAACCCCGTCTCCGTGTGCTCCCATCGTCCTCATCCTCATTATTCCCCATCTCCTAAGATGGTACTCTTTTTATTACTCAGACGCCTCCAGCTCCTCACTTACCTCCCTCTCCTCTGGCTCCTCTTCCTCCGCACTTGAACTCACTCATATTCAAACTCACTCGCACTCAGACTCACTCATACTCAGACTCGCTCATCACACTCAGACTCTCTCATGCTTAGACCAACTCATACTCACACTCAGCCATACTCAGACTAACTCACACTCAGACTTGAGGCCTTCGGTGGAGCTCCAGCTCCCTATGGGGCCACGCGCAGCCTTCGGTGGAGCCCCTTCTAGGGCCACGAAACGCGTGATGGGGTGTGCCGGCATGGCTGGGTTGGCCGCTGGAACTTTTGGTGGAGCTCCCTATGGGGCCACGAAACGTGTGAGAGGTGTGCCGAAATGAGTCACGGGACCGCATGCGAATTGCGCCACTGAGGTCTTCGGTAGAGCTCCGTGTGGGGCCACGGAACACGTGAGCGGTGTGTCGACATGGGTGGCGGGACCGCATGCGAACTGCCCCATTGAGACCTTCGGTGGAGCTCCCTGTGGGGCCACGAGGCGTGTGAGGGGTGCGCCGACATGGCAGGAGGCATGAGGGGCAAGGGAGGAGGAATGAGGAGGGACGGAGCCGCGGGGCGCTGTCTCGTCGAAGCGAGGACCCAACCAAACCAAACAGGCAAACCGCCGGGGCTTTCCCCACAGTGTGGGCGCGAAGAGGCACATGTTACCCTCTCGTGGCGGCTCCTCCGCTGGGTTGTCAAATTCGGCGCCTGCTGCAACGCGATGGGCACGGGGTCCTGAAAAGAGAGAAGTCCAACCAACCAAACCTGCAGACCACCTGAGGCACCCGAACGATCTGGGCGCGAATTGGCAAACGTCCCTACATTCGGCGGCTCCTCGCTGGGGGTGCTCAAACGCCACGCCTCTTACATCGCGATGGGCATTGGGCTCTCGAGGGAGACAGGGAGGGAGAGAGAGAGAGAGAGAGAGAGAGAGAAAAAAAAAAAAAGCCGGATCCTGAGAGAGGCAGGGAGAGAGAGAGAGAGAGAAAAACAATAAAAAACAAGCCGGATCAACCAACAAGGCAAACCACTGGAGGCATCACCATGACATGGGCGCTACAGGGCAAATGCCCCTGCCCGTCGCGGCTTCTCCTTGGGGTGCCCAAATGTCACGCCGCCACCTCTGCTGCATCGCGATGAACATGGGGTCCTGGGAAGAGAGAGAGCCCCATCAACCAAGCACGCGAACCGCTTGAGTCACCCCCAGGCCGGGCGCGAACGGGCAAACGTCTCCACCCTTGGCGGCGCCTCTTTTGTCAGAGCCCTCTGCTCCTCTCCATGCAGAAGGCGTGGCATTTGAGTATCTCACGGAGGAGCCACCATGGGTGGGGACATTTGCCCACTCGCGCCCAGGTTGTGGGGATGCCTCAGGGTGATCCCCGAGAAAGCCTCGAACGGCCCGAGGAAGCCTTGAGCGGGAGCCTTCCTCCCCAGAGGGGGCCGAACTTCATGTTAGCCATCCGAGGCGGTCCTCCTCCAATCTGTACCTGTCGTCACTTTTGGGCTGCAGGGGTGTGAGTCAGGGGGGAGTCTAGACCGGGAGAGCCGCAATTGCAGGTGATTCGAGACGAGGCCTCGAACAGGAGCCCCCTCCCCACGGAGCTCGCACTGCACAGCGTCCTCGGTCGGCTCTTCGTGGGCCCGCGTGTGCGCCAGCTCTGCGTCGGCTTTGGGCTCGCGTGAACTCAGCGTGCGACCCGCGTACGCGCGTGAGCTCCTCGCGAGTGCTTTACACTCAGTGTTAGGCGCCTCGAGGCGCACTGGAATGCCTTCATCGCTGGCCTGTGGCGCACCTCCTCGGTGCCTGCCAGGCGCAGGTGCTAGTTCGAAACAGGCTCTGCTCGCTCACGCTCAGCACCACTCATGCCTGGTCACTCGTACAGTCGGGCCGCTGAAAGAAGGAACGCTAAATGAGGAACGAAGCCCCTTCTTGGCCCTGTAAGCGCCTCCGTGCCCCAGGAGGGCAAGAGGAACAGCACTGGTGGAACCCGATGAACATCGAGCCCCTTCCGAAGCCAAAGTGTTCCTTACTTCAGCGTCTCGACTGTGAAGGCGCTCAGGGAACTGGCCTGGGTCGAGCCTAGACTCTCAAGGCCTCTGCGAGGTGAGGTGCGTGCAGGGGCGCCCCTCTGGACGCCCTCGGCCTGCCCGGGGCGCCCCTCTGGCCACGAGGAGGAGGAGGAGGAGGAGGAGGAGGAGGAGGAGGAAGGAGGAGGACTCAGAAGAAGAAGGGGGCTATTATTTCAGCGTCCCTGTTCCAGCGTCTTGGCTGCACTCAGGACCACTCCCAGCCAGGCGCACTGGTGCTCAGACATCGTGCTCCCCTCTGCACGGCTCTCGCACCGTGGCGAGCCTGCGCCTGGCGCTGCTCGCCCGGGTGCCAACGGGCCTGCGGCCCCAGACGCGCTGACACCTGGCATCCGGCAGCAGCGCAGGCTGGCATGAGGCAGCACCAGGCGGAGCACAACAGCGAGTGGTGGCAGGGAGGGTCGCTCGCGCCCGGACTTGCCCGCGCGCAGTCTCGCTCATGCCCGGGCCCACTCACAGGCGGGAGAGCCCAGAATCGAATCCATGAGTCGGATCGGCGATCGAACTGAATCGGATCGGCGGAAATAGGAACCCGAGTCGGCGTAAGTCGAATCGGAGAAAATCGGCAGGCTATCAGGTCCCCATCAGGGAACCGGAGTCCCAATCGGAATCTGAAGTCGAATCGCATCGGAATCGAATCGAACCGAATCGGAAGCCAGCGAAATCGAATCGAACCGAATCGGAGGAACCGAATCGAGCCATGCACTCATGCCCACTGACTCATGAGGGGAAGTTGCAGGCATCAGTCCCAACACTGCCCCGCCTCAGCGGGCATGGCATCGGAGCACTCCAGACGGGGGCCGCCAGGGAGCGCCCAGTCGCCACAGGCGAAGCTTCACGGGTTAGTGCCGGGAGCTGAGATGCACATACGGGGATCTCCGCGTCGAGTCATGCTTTCTGAGTGACGCCCTACCTCCTCGTCATCCTCATCCCTCCCCCCTCCTCCTCCACATCTTCCATTCACCCTCCCCCTCCATCATCGTCCTTCCTCCTACCTCCTCCTCCTCCTCCTCCTCCTCCTCCTCCTCCTCCTCCTCCTCCCTCCTCCTCCTCCTCCTTCTCCTCCTCCTCCTCCTCTTCTTTCTCCCTTGTCCGTCCCCTTTCCATCCTCATTTCCTCCTCCTCCCCCTCCTCCTCCTCCTCCTCCTTATCCATCGTCCCTCCTCGTTCCATCCTCCCTTCCTCCTCCGTCCCCGTCCTCGTCCTCGTCCTCGTCATCCATCCTCCATCCATCTTCCGTCCCCGTCCTCGTCCTCCCTCGTCCTCGTCCTCGTCCTCCTCCTCCTCCTCCTACTCCTCCTCCTCGTTTCTTCACACTCTCCCCACTCTCCCCCAGAGGGCTGCAAATCTCACTGTCCATCTGGCTTCTGACTGCCCTGCAGCCAGCGACCTACCTGCCCAGGCGCAGCCTACCTTCGGCACTGCAACTCAGGGCTTAGGGGCGTTGGTCTTCCGGAGGACTCGCTGGAGCATATGCTTCGCATCCTCCTTGTTGAGCTCGTATATCCGTGGCCTCAGAGGCCCACCCACCCCACCTTCTCTCGTCGCGAGAGAGAGAGAGAGAAAGAGAGAGGGAGAAAAAGAGACCCAAAAAAGAGAGCGAGAGAGAGAGAGAGAAAGACCACAACACAAAACATACGACTGGCGTTTTGGGGAGCAAGGTTCGGCCTGCGGGGGCCCTAGCCAGGCCCTGGAGCCGTCAGAAAACAACTCTGGTTGAGACGCCGATCTCAGGGAAGGGGTCCAGACCCAGATCTCTGAAGTCGTAATTTTTCTGCACTTCCCCAGGACCAGCTTCGAAGGCGGGCGCCCCCAGAAGCCGAATGTAGCAAAAAGCATCCCGTCGTCATTTTCTCGCGACGCGGGGGTGTCTGGGGACCTCCCTGGTGTCCACGCTGCGAATTACGTATCACGATCGACGTCGGAGTCGTGGGCTGACCAGGGCCACCCCCCGGCCCAGTCTGGCTTCCGCCCTGGCGGTCTGCCCTGTCGATCGCCGGCGCAGCAGCCTGATTCGGCCCTGATCGACGGACATCCTCCTCCTCCTCCTCCTCCTCCTCCTCCTCCTCCTCATCATCATCATCATCATCATCATCATCATCATCATCATCATGATCATCATCATCATCATCATCATCATCATCATCATCATCATCATCATCATCATCATCATCAATCAGCATCATCCTCTCATCATCATCCTTCCTCATCCTCATCCTCATCCTCATCCTCCTATCCATCCTCATCCTCATCCTCATCTCATCCTCATCCTCCATCTCCTCTCCTCATCCTCATCCTCATCCTCATCCTCATCCTCATCCTCATCCTCAATCTCATCCTCATCATCCTCATCATCCATTCTCATCCGCATCCTCATCCTCAGCATTATCATATCATCATCAGCATCATCATCATCATCACATCATCATCATCTCATCATCATCATCATCATCATCATCATCAATCATATCATCATCATCCATCCTCGCCTCCACCCCCTTCTCTCTCCTCCTCTCCTCGTTCCTCCTCCTCTTCCTCTTCCCTCCCTCTTCCTCCTCCTCCTCTCATCGTCCTCCTCCCCCTCCTCCTCTTCCTCTTCTCCTCCTGTTCCTTCTGCTCCTCCTCCTCCTCCTCCCTCCTCCCTCCTCTCCTCCTCCTCTTCCTCCTCCTCCTCCTCCTCCTCCTCCTCCTCCTCCTCCCCTCCCCCTGCTGCCTCCTGCTCTCCTCCATACCGCCTACCAGACTCCGTTTCCCCTCAGAGGGAGCTCTACCGAAGGCCCCAATGGCAGGGTTCGCACGTGGTCCCCCGCCTATTGGGGCACACCGTTCACACGCTTCGTGGCCCCGTAGGGAGCTCCACCGAAGGCCTCAATGGCAAGGACGCACTCGGGGCCCCACCCCGGATTTCGACACACACACACACACACACACACACACACACACACACACACACACACACACACACACACACACAGACACCTCACAAATGTCGCGGCCCCATAGGAGCTCAGCCGAAGGCCCCATTGGCCGGGTTCGCAAGCGGTTCCCCGCCCATTTCGGCACGCGCCTCACATGCTTCGTGGGCCAAGAGGCTCCACCGAAGACCCAATTGGCGCAGCCCGCATGCGCCTCCCGCACCTATTTCGGCACACCCCTCACACGCTTCGTGGCCCAATAGGGAGCTCAACCTCAAAGGTTCTTGCGGCAACGTTCGCATGAGCCCCCGCCGCACATTTTGGTACACCCCTCGTACGCTGCAAAGCCCCATGGGGAGCTCCACCGAAGGCCCCAGTGGCAGGGTTCGCATGCGGTTCCGCGCCCATCTCGACACACCCCTCCCCTCCCCTCCTCCCCCCCTCCCCTGCTCCCTCCCCCTCCCTCCCCCCTTCTTCTCCCTGTCCTCCCCCCCTGGCTCCCCCCCTTGCTCCATCCCCCTCCCTCCCCCTCCCTCCCCCCTCCCCCCCCCTCTAGGACCGCGGCTCGTCCGCGGCGCTGGTCGCCCAGCCCGCCGTGGTCGCCGCCTCCGGGGCTCGGCCGCCCAGCCCGGCCGCCGCCGCCCTGCCGCTCCCCTCCCGCTCGCCTCCTCGTCGGCAGCGTGCTGCTGCCGGCTCTCGCCGACATGCTTCTGCCCCTCCCCCATCCCCCTCCCCTCCTCCTCCTCCTCCTCCTCCTCCTCCTCCTCCTCCTCCTCCTCTCCTCCTCTCCTCCTCCTCTAGGATGCCTAAGCCCCAAATGTAAACCTCCACCTCCTCCTCTCCTCCTCCTCTTCCCCTCCTTCCTCCTCCTGCTGCTGCTGTCGAGGCGGCGCGGCCCTTCCGCCTCCCGCGGAAGGGCCGCGCCGCGCGCGACGTCTCTTCCCCACCCGCCCGCCTGCTAAGTTATCCCTCCGCCCCGCACTACCACCACGACCGCTGCTACTGCTAGAGTGCTGCTTCTGCGACTGCTCATGCGGAGTGGCGATGCGGCTCCAGCCACGACCGCAGCTGCTGAGGGGGCTACCGCTAGTGCTGCTACTGTTGGTTAATCGTGTTTCTCCTCGTCATTGTCTTCATACCGCCTCCTCCTTCTCATACCTCGTTAATCCTCCTCCTCATCGGCATCACCGTGCATCATCACAATGCAGCTCATTATCATCACCATCCCCCAGGATAGTTGTTCCATCGCCTCATGATCAATATGTGTCATCGCCTCCGCCTCCTCGTTCCCCGATCGTCCCCTTAGCATGATTGCCGCCTCCTGCTGAGGGCCATACAACATAGAGCACTCACCATCATAATACGCATCAGCATCATCAACAGCAGCATCGTCACCATCATTGGCATCATGGCCATCACCATCAACATCTGCATAGTCATCACCATCGTCATATATACCACAATCATCGTAACAATCACAATCCTCAACATCCACACCAGCATCGCCCATATCATAATCATCATCACCATCATCACCCGCAGCATGGACATGAACATGAACATGATCATGATCAGCATCGTTTGTCACCACCTGCATCACCATACACGTGATCGTGATCAACACCAGCACAACCATACTCACCTTCGCCGTCACACAAGTCATCGCCACCATTGTCGTCATTACAATAATCCAACTCCTGCATCTCTCCTCCATGTTCACGATCCATGCTTCTCCTCCTCCCTCCCCCTCTCCTCCTCTCTGCTCGCTCTACTCCTCCTGATCCGCCATTTGCTCTTGCTCTTCCATTCTCCTCCCCCTCCTCCTAGACCTCCACTTCGACCTGCCTGTCCTCCTCCTCCTCCACCTCAACCTCCTCCTCCTCCTCCTGCTCCTCCTCCTCCTCCTCCCCCTCAACCTCCACCTCGACCTCGATCTCCTCCTCCTCCTCCTCCGCCTCCGCCTCCGCCTCCTCCTCCTCCTCCTCCTCCTCCTCCTCCTCCTCCTCCTCCTCCTCCCCCTGTCCTAGCCATCCTGACTGGCCATCCCCCCTATGCTTCCTTGACGACCGAAAGGGCCTCCAGGGGCTCACCCCCGCGGGGCGTCTTCACCTTGTCGCGCCGAGGCGTGGTGATGAACAGCGACTCCTCTCGCGGAGGGTGAAGGAGGGAGGACCTCCCTCTCCCCCTCCTCCTCTTCCTCCTCATCCTAATTATCCTCCTCCGCCTCCTCATTATCCTCCTCCTCCCAATCCTAATCCCAATCCTAATCCTATTCCTCCTCCTCCTCATCATCACCATCATCTCATCATCATCAGTAGCATCATCATCAGCGGCATCATCATCAGCATCAACATCGTGATAAGCATCCTTCTCATCCTCATCATCATCATCATCATCATCAGCATCAGCATCAGCATCATCATCATCATCAGCTGTAGCCTCATCCGTATCAGCATCATCAGCATCATCACCATCTTCACCATCAATACCATGATCATAAACAACATAATCAGTATCGTCAACATCGTCATCATCACCAGCAACGTCAGCATCAGCATCAGCATCAGCACAATCCTCATCATCACCTTCGTCTCCACAATCCACATCATCCCGTTTATCAGTTTCGTCAGCATCGTCATCGTCATCGTCATCGTCATCCTCAGCATCATCAGCAACATCATCAGCATGATCAGCACCATCATCAGCAGCATCGGCATGGTCATCATCAGTCTCCTCACCACCATCCAAATTCTCATCCTCAGCATCGCCATCCTCATCCGCAGCATCGTCGTCGTCATCACCATCAGCAGCAACACCATGATCATCTTCTTCCCCATCACCAACATCCTAAACGTCATACTCACCATCGTCATCGTCATCATCAGCGGCGTCCGCATCGGCATCAGCATCAGCGTCAACATCATCACCATCAGCATCACCATCATCAGCAGCATCATCATCATCATCACCGTTGTCACCATTACCATCATGTTTATCAGCATCGGCACCGTCATCGTCATCGCCAGCACCATCAGCAGCATCAACGGCATGATCAGTAGCATCAGCATCATCATCCGCACCATCATCATGATCAGGAACGTCATCATCGGCTGCGTCATCATCATCAGCAGCATCATCATCATCAACAGCAGCGCCATCAGCGGCATCAGCATCAGCATCAGCAGCAGCACCAGCATCATCATCACCATCATCAGCAGCACCACCATCATACCCAGCACCAGTATCGCCAGCAGTGTCGTCAAACTCAATACCATGTGCGTCAGCATTGTCAGCACCGTCATTGTCATCGTCAGTGCCAACAATATCATCAGTATCAATACCAGCATCATCATCATCATCGTCATCGTCATTAGCATCATCGTCATCATCAGCATCGTCATTATCATCAGCATCGTCATCATCATCGCTATCATCATCAACAACATTCACACCATCATCACCACCATCAGCATCACCACCATCTCCAGCATTCTCAACACCATAACCACCACGTCATCATCTCCATCAGCATGACCAGCAACATCATCATGGACGCCATCATGATGATGATCATCAGCAGCATCATCATAATCACAATCCTCACCACCATCATTTTCATCCTCATCCTTTCCACCATCCTCGCCATCGTCATCATCATCATAATCGTCATCATCATATCAGCCTCAGCATCAGAATGATCATGCTCCTCCTCATCATCATCATCAAACTTTTCTACTGCCCCACCCCACCCACCTCTCAGTGCGCGACGCGGAGCGCGCACGCCCCTGGCAGTCGCAGGGCTGCCGCGGGGAGGGGGGTCGGCTCTTTTGAAACTATCCCGCCCTAGCGGCTTCCGCTGCCGCTCTCTTTGCACTCTCCTGTATTCTCCTCTCCTCGTTGTCGTCCTCCTCATGATTCCCCAACTCCTTCGCGGAGAAGTGAGAGAGGAAATGCCAGAGGAAGTGAAGGAGAAGAGGGGGAAACAAAAAGAGAAGGAAGAGGAGGGAGGAGGGTGTCGAAGAACAAGGGGAGGATGAGAACTGCTTCATATCAACCACAAGGCTACGGTATCAAGAGGAGGAGGAGGACCAGTGTGAACTCAAGACGCATCAACGATGTTGTAATAAACCCTCCCTCCACTATCTCTTCACAATTCCCTACACGAATCTATCTTCACTGCTGGAAGTGCCCCGTCGGAAGACAACCGTCTGAGAATCCGCAATCGTGCCAAAACACAACTCGTTGGACTGCAACACCGCGAATCAACGTTACTGCTGCGCCCTGACAATCTTGTTTCGTGCCAGAACACC
>CAUYUJ010021375.1:107500-108955 GCA_963575745.1 Prorocentrum cordatum
GATGCGTCCCCCTCTATGCCTATTCCCCCCTATCGTCGCCCCTGGAAGGAACCATTGGATAAGGAACCCAGGATCTGGAAGACGGTGAAGCTCCAATTGAGGCTTTGCCGTGGATCTCACCGCCGCCCTCACGTGAGGCGGAATCCTTCAGGGTCTGGAGCCTCCTGGCCACACTCCCTAACGAGAGCCCCCCACCGTAGAGAAGGAAGTGAAGCCGGCGGGACCCCAATCAGGGGCAAGCTTCCCAAGTGAGTAACTAAGCAATGACGGCACTGCTCTGCACTGCATTGCTTTGCTTGGTATGCCTGTGCATGGCTTTGCACTGATTGGCGTCGCTTTGCATCTTTGCATTTCCCTGCGTTGATTGCATCGATTTGCGTCATTTGGTATTGCATTTCGTTGCATTGCATTGCGCTGCTTGGAGTTGATTGGGATTGCCTGCAACTGCATGGCAATCCTTGGGGATGCTTTTAATTGCAGTACTTTGCTTGGCAGTGCATTGCCTGGCATTGCTTGGCAATGCTCGGCGTTGCTTGGCATTGCCTGGCATTTCTTGGCATTGCTTGGCGTTGCTTGACGTTGCTTGGCGTCGTGTGGTATTGATTGGCGCTGCTAAGAATTGGCATTGCTCTGCTTTGCATTGCTTTGCGTTGCTTGGCATTGCCTGGCATTGCCTGGCATTGCTTGGCGTTGCCCGGCTTTGCTTTTATGTGTTTTGTTTTATTTGTATTGGCATTGGTTTGCCGTTCTTTGCTTGGCATTGCCTGACATTGCCTGGCATTGTCTGGCATTGCCTGGCATTACTGTCCGTTGCTTTGCGTTGCTTTGCTTTGCATTGCTTGGCATTGATTTGCTTTGCTTGTGTTGGCTTGGCTTAGCATGGTTTGCTGCGCAAGTAATTAGCAATTCTTGGCAACCGAACAAACGGGCAACCGGGGTAACGGGCAATCAGGCAACGCCACGGTGTTTTCGCATGGATACCGGGCCCTAGCAAGGCCCCCGCAAGGACCCAAATGTCGATCGCGATCGAGTAGACTTCGAGAGGCTGCTGCTAGCTAGACCACAGTCATCGGCGAAGGCGGCAATCTCGTGCAAGGGGGCGGGGTAACTCACTGGCGCGCATTATGATGATCGATGATCGGGTCGCGTGCCAGGGCCAAAAACGAAACAGGCATCGGGCGCCCTTGCTTGGCCCCCATAGCCAGCTCGAACCCGCGACGACTAGTCCTTCGGAAGGCGACCCGGATAAGCACTCCTCGCTACATAGCCCCGATAGCGTTCAGGACGTACTGGGGAGACCCACCCTTCCAGGAGTGAACGTCAACGCCCGGCGGATCAAGCTGGGAAAAGGCACTCCTGACGCCAGAGAAAATACGAAGCCACTTCACTGCAGATGCTGCTGGGCGAGCCAGCGAAGACGCTTCGGGTCCAGGTCGTGGCTGTCCCCTTGACACG
>CAUYUJ010021375.1:109055-119055 GCA_963575745.1 Prorocentrum cordatum
CCCCCCCGCCGAATAATTCCTGGACTTCCCTCCCCTGGTTTTGCGGGTCGAGCCCCCCCCCTGCCAGCGCAGGCAGAAAGTGCTCTTCCGAACGTTGAAATCGGCCGCCGAGCAGCGAGAACCGCCCGCTCCGACGGAAAAAAAAAAAAAACTGCCGCTGGAGCTCGAGCTGCGAAGAATACCAGACGAGGAAGAGGATGAAAAACTACACAAAAAACATGAACAAACACAAACTGACAGCACCACTCCACTCGAGAGGGCGCTCAGATTGAGCGGGGGCAGGGATGGGCTCGGCGAGCCCGAAGAGGAAGAGGCCGTGATGCACGCGGTCGCACCAGTGCGCTCTGGCCGCATGGACCCCGCGGAAGGCGGGGACGAATCGGCGCGGGACATCTCCAGCGCCAGCCTTTCGCACCACCAGAGCGGGACACGGCGAACTTCGAGGCAACGAGGGGAATCCCTAGCGAGGGACGATGTCAGCTTTCAGGGCGTTTGCCGCCTTCCTGTTGATGCCGACGCCAGGGAGGTTCTCGTCGCCAGGCTGCACATTAATCTGAGACGCCTCGAGCTCCTTGATATCGTAGAGCGTCCGTCGTGCACTCGTCATTCCAGATCAGGTAGAGGAGGCCCTTGAACACCTCGCTGCCGGGCTTCACGGATGGCCTCCACACGCCTCGGCCTCGTGGTCTGCCAGCATCCCAAGCGCCTGGCTACGACGCCTGACGCTCGGGGGGGGCGTCCTTCGCCTGGCCCGCGTCTGCGCGACGACGGGCGCCTAGGGGACCATTCCACAGAAGGAATGCCCTTGGCGCGCATCCGGTCAATGACGTCTGTTGCGAGCATGGGCTCCGAGCTTCCACCGTGAATTGAGTGTCCTTGCCGATCAGACCTCGAGTCGTCAACGCGCCCGCGTGCGCGGTCATGACCTTCGCGAAAGTCGGATGAGGGCAACCACCGACATACACCCGGCAAGGATTCGAATCGGCACCACCATAAGCATCATCACCATCACGTCCGCGGGCAGGCACCTGCGCGCGGGCGCGCTTGGCACCGATCATCGCCCATCCAGCCGCCGAGGATCCGTAGCTCGGAAAAGTGGGAGGGGCAATCAAATTGGCGACCTGCTTGGCGATTGCATCAGCACGTTCTTGAATAAGACGCAAGCGCTCGACGCTGTTGAGATTCATGAGGGCGTTCTGCGAAGCTGCATGTGTGAGATCTCGTCGAAGCGTTTTTCGAGCTCCTCGAAGCGTTCATTGTGTTTGAACAGCACATCCTTCATGATCTTCATCCCTTGCAGTGATTCCTCGAATTTGGTCATCCTCCCATTGATGGCGGTGATCCCAATCAGAATCTGCTGCAGCGCGGAAGCGTCGCCAACCGACATTGCAGCGAGCGAGTGAATGGCCGCAGACAAAATGACGCAGCGCCTGCCAGACCTGAAGGTCGGACAAGAATCGCGCAAGTGAAAGCAACCTGATGGCGGGACCCTCGAGCCAGCCCCTTGGCTGCGATCAACCTGCAGCCTCGGGGCGAAGGTTCCACCTTGAGCCAAAATGCCGATGGAAGGGCGGGGAGGAGGAGGACGAGGAGGACGAGGAGCAGGAGAAGGACGAGGTAGGAGAGGTGGAGGAGGAAGAGGAGGAGGAGGAGGAGGAGGAGGAGGAACGGAACGGAACAGACCAAAACGCTCATGCGGGCATTCGCCTGGGCTCCTGGTGCGCGGAGCGTCTGAAGCCATGGCCTCGCCGGAAAAGCCGAAAGACCCCATAGCCCACTCAGGATGCCGGTGTCGCTGGGATGCCGACTGACGTGAACGTAACGAAACATGTTTCCAACCGCTCCAACTCATCTGTCGCGGTCGATTGTAGCCACGTAGTGGCATCAAGGTAGTTGTGCTTGTGCGTTGTCTGGCGTTGGTTGTTTGCGGCGTGCAATTGGCAGCACAACTCACGGGTATCATGGTCCCATTTCTTCCACTGTCCTCCATGATGAACCTGCCTTCTGGTCGGTGTAGAGGCTCGGGTGCCAATGGAGAACACGTCCCGGCAATTCTAGTGCAGAGGCCTCCTAGATGGGATCGGAGTAGATGGGGACGGAGGATCGCGCCGCATCGCCGATGCATCGGCGATGCATCGGCGATGCACTGGCGATGCATCGTCGAGGTCGGCGATAAATCGGCGACGTCGACGCGAAGCGAATCGGGCTGCACATCGAGCCGCATCGGCAATGCATCGGCGATGCGGCACGATCCTTCGACCCCATCTGCTCAGACCCCGATTGGGAGGCCTACATAGATTAGAGAGAACGCGTTTCACGGGCGCTCGCCTTGGGAACATTCGGCGGCGCGTTTCAAAGCGGGGGGTGGCCCCCCCCCCCCAACACTCGGCGCCGTCGATCAAAAACAAAGGGGGACCCCCTCCCTCACCCCCACACCCCCCCCCCCCCCCCCCCAGAACCCCCCCCCCCCCCCTCCCCAAGGGGGGGCTTTAAAAACCCTGCCCCCCCCCACCCTCCCTCTGCGCCGGGCCGCCGCCCGCCCCCCCCTCCCAAGGGGGGGGGGTTCAAAACCCCTCCCCCCCCCTCGGCGCCAGCGCTGGCGGCGGCCAGCAGCGCGGCGCTGGCCTGCGGACTGGCGGGGACGCAGCGACTCTGCCCACCACTACCACCACCACCACCACCACCCCCCCCCACTTAACACTACACCAACCACCACCACCGACGATCAACCCCACCAACCACCACCACCACCAACAACGGCACACACAACCACCGCCACCACCACCGCAGCACACCACCACACGACACCACCGCAACCACCATCACCACCACCACACCACCACAAAAACCCACCACTATACCACACCACCATTACACACCACAACCACCACCGCCACAGCCACCACCACTACCAGCAGCACAACCCACCGCCACCACCACACACCACCACACCACCACCACCCCCACCACCGCCACCACAACAAACGTCCACAAACCACCGCCACCACCACAACCCACCACCACCACCACCACAAGCCACCACAACCACCACAACTCACCATCACCACCACCACCACAAAAACCCACCACTACCACCACCACCACCACCACCACAATCTACCACAATCTACCACCACCGCCACAAGCACCACCACTACTAGCAGCACAACCCACCACCACCACCACAAACCACCACCACCGCGACCACCACCACCACAAGCACCACCTCCACAAACCACCGCCGCAACCACAACCCACCACCACCACTACCACAAACCACCACCACACTACCACCAAACCACCACCACCACCACAACCCACCACCACCACCACCACAAACCGCCACCACACCACCACCAAACCACCACCACCACACCCACCACCACCACACCACACCACCACCACACCAACCACCACCACCAACACCACCCACCGCCACAACCACCACCACCACCGCAACAAACCGCCACACCACCACCACCAAAATCACCACCACCGCCACCACCACCACCACCACAACCCACCACCACCACCACCAGTGTCGTCCTCGTCGACGCTTCCCGCCACCGCCGCCCGCCGCCACAGGCGCCGGCGCCGGCCAAGAAATGGAAATCGTCGTCCCCGCCGCCGTCGCCAGCCGCCGCCGACCCAAGCGCAGCGCCGGCCCGAGGAGGAGGGAAGCAGGGGGGGGGTTCGGTTCCAAACCCCCCCCCTCCAAGCGACCACAGAACGCGCTCTTTCATAGATTACGACAGCTCAGTCGCAACCTGGGCCGCGCATCTCCATACCACCTTTTGCTGTTTTGTCGCCCAGTCGTGCAGTTTGTGCTTGTGCATGAGATTCATCTGCTTGTCCAGCGGCCCGCTTGCTGTCTTCTACCCATGGTTCCAGTCCGTCGCTCCCAAGCTGGCCATGCTTATCGTCTCTGCCGTCGTGTTCTGCGTCGCTGGTTTCGTTGTTCAACTGGGCGGTTGGAGGGTGGCTGCCTCCATCCTCGCCATCGGTGCTCTCCGCGCGAAGCTCTGGAGCTGGCTCCGAACGTGCCTGTTGGGGACCGGTCGCTCCTTGTGTTGGTCTAATGTCGGCGTGTCGTCGTCGATGGGGCGTCGATGACCATGCGCAGCATGCGTCGTTGTGTGCGTTGCAGCTGATGTCGAAGAGGCTCTGTCAATTTCCAGGCACCTGTGCCAAAGGGTATGATCGGTGTGACCGTGCAGGCACATTTTTCTGCGTCAGTGGACGCTGTGCCGTTAAAGCTAATGCAATTGCCCAGGTACTTGACTGAACCAGTGTATGGCAGTACCTCGATCTTCAAGTCGCCGATGTTCACCATGCGCTGCCGTGCCCTCCCCGTCCGTTCAGGCAAGTTGGACACGATATTCGTCCTGTCGGGATGCATGCGGAGTCCATGTCTGTGCGCTGCCGTGGCCATGTCCTTGAGCACGGCGGCGACACGAGGGAAAGTCCGGCTCACGAGGAGGAGGAGGAGGAGGAGGAGGAGGAGGAAGAGGAGGATGAGGAGGAGAAGAAGGATGTGGAGGAGGAGGGAGAGGAGGAGGAAGAAGAGGAGGAGAAGAAGGAGGAGGAGGCAGGCAGGAGGGAGGAAGAGGAGGTAGGGCGGGGAAAACGTGCAGGCACCGAGTGAGGAGGGGGAGGAGGAGGAGGAGGAAGGAGGAGGAGGAAGGAGGAGGAGGAGGAGGAGGAGGAGGAGGAGGGAAAGAGGAGGAGGAGGAGGAGGAGGAAGAAGACTAGGAGAGGGAAGACTCGGAGGAGGTGGGGAGGAAGACCCACCCTCGAACCTCGAGCCTCGCCCAACCGAGGCGGGGCGTTCCTCGGCCCCCGGGCCACCGAGGCCCTGGCGGCCTGGCCACCCGTGCGGATCTTCGTGACGATGACGCGGCCGGCGTTCGTGTAGCACAGCGACAAGATGTCCTCGGCGGGCCGCTCGTGCTCCCGGTACCGCACCTGCGGGGGGAACGGCAGGCGATGGCTAGTTGCCGGGAGGCGGAGGGAGGGGAAGAGGAAGGGCAGGAGGGGGGGGGAGGGGGAGGAGGGGGAGGAGGAGGAGGAGGAGGAGGAGGAGGAGGAGGAGGAGGAGGAGGAGGAGGAGGAGGGGGAGAGGAGGAAGGAGGAAAGAGGAGGAGGAGGAGGAGGAAGAGGAGGAAGAGGAGGAAGAGGAGGAGGAAGAAGAGGAGGAAGAGGAGGAGGAGGAGGAGGAGAAGGAAGTGGAGGAGGAGGGGGAGGAGAAGCAAGTTGAGGAGGAGGGGTAGGAGAAGGAAGTGGAGGAAGGGGGAGGAGAAGCAAGTTGAGGAGGAGGGGTAGGAGAAGGAAGTGGAGGAGGAGGACTGTTCGCAGGCACGAGTGGGCACGAGGCCCGTGCAGATGCCAGTCGGCATCGGGAGAGGGGCGCTCGGGAAGCGGAGTGAGGCACGAGAGGGCGGGGGCAGGCAGGAGGGGGGCGGCACAGGAAGAGAGACGGGCCTTGCGCGGTGGCTTACGCGGGCCGCCGGCGCGGCACGCCACATTGGAGACTAGGGCAGTTACGCGCGACCCTGCGCGGGCAACTTGCGCGCCGGCGCAAGCGACCCCGCTGTTTTACGTCGCTCGTATGGATTGGAGAAATGCCCCCAGTACTTCACCTGAGGGGAAACGATTGGCGATGGGTTCAAAGGCAACTCCCCGGAGGGCCCAAAGCATATACCATCCGTCGTCTGGAGAAGATCAAGACTTAGGTTCTTCGTAACGCTTGGCCTCTCAAGGCCCTCGCCAATCCCCGGAATGTAAAACAACGACTCAGGATGAACATCTGCCCCTTGGGAAAAGATCGGGACCTCCAAGGACTCCGCGCTGAAAACACCCAGCTGATGGTGTCTGGTGTCTAAGTCTTCGTAAGAAGAAGGATGAAGGGCGACCAAGCCCGATTCAAGATTCACAAATAAGCCAGATTTGGCCAGACGAAGCCCAGGACCCAACACGATTGAGCGGGATGGGGCAAGACTTAGCGGAACTAAATGGTACTCTGGCGCATTAGCTCGGTTCTTGACTAGTGCTGAACTTAACCTCCCAGAAATTGCAACCAAAGATCGGGGAGGGTCCACTTCTGGCGGGTCGACCTCGGCTCCCGGGGGCTGCCATCGGCCCCAGGACCACCACAGCTGGATCCAGGCCGGAAAACTGAGCCACGGAAAGGGTCCGGGGTCGAGGGGCAGCGTTGGGGCCCAGCTGCCCAGATACGCAAAACGCCTCGCGCCATTAGCGCATTGACAGAGGAGCCCAACACACAAACTGAAAACGCAGGTCTGACGCGAGACGTTCGCCAAGAGGTGGGCCAACGTGCGACGTATTGGCACCAACGTTTTCAAGCACGGTACGTGCTGTGTTGGAGGAGGAGGAGAGGAGGAGGAGGAGGAGGAGGAGGAGGAGGAGGAGGAGAGGAGGAGGAGGAGGGAGGGGGAGGGAGGGGGAGAGAGGGGGAGGAGGGGGGAGGAGGGGGAGGAGGGGAGGAGGGGGAGAGAGGAGGAGGAGGAGAGGAGGATCTCAGGGTGGTGGGTCGTGGTCACCGGGGCAGCTGAGCTCTATAGGGGCGTCGAGCCCCGGGGGGGGGGGGGAACGTCGTGCTCGGACAGAACACGTGGGCGACACAACCCGCAGGGAGGTGCCCAAGGTAGGAAGGCACATAGGAAGGCACCAACATACACCAACATCGATCATGGCCAGGCTGGGCCCAGGATCGGTGTATACGCCCTCCTGCCTTGCGCAAGAAGGCATATACACCGATCCTGGGCCCAGGATCACCCTGGGCCAGGATCGGTGTTGGTGTATAGTTGGTGCCCTCCGACAGACAGAACATGTGGGCGACACAACCCGCAGGGAGGTGCCCGAGGTGCCTGCACGAATGCACATGCAGTCGGACCTCGCAACAGGAATGGCAGCACGGACGCGCCCCAGGCGTCACATCTTCGCCGCGGGTTGCGAGGTGCCTCGGGGGGGGGGGGAGGGGGAAACGTCGACTTGGAGTCGGCGGTACATCGCCGAGGGGTCGGCGACAGGCCCCCTCCTTGTAGAGAGCCCGCACGTCCCGGGGCGCGGTGGGCCCCGGGGCGCGGTGGGCCCTGGCGGGCCCCTGCCGGTGATCACCGGGCGACTTGGGTCGAGGCACTCCCGCGGTGGTCTGCGGGCCACTCCTCGGGCGCCCGGCCGCCGCTCGGGACGGTGTGTGGGCACCGCCCGGAGGGCCTCTCGGCGAGGCGCAGCTGCTGGAGAGCACCCCGGGACTGGGAAGCCGCCGAAGACCAAGGGAAGCGGCAGAACATCTCGAGCCTCGAGCCTGTGCTCCTCCAGTTGGCATGCGACGATGCGACTTTCTCAGTGCGCGGCCCCAGAAGGCCCCGAGTCCTTCCCCGGGGGTAGTTTTCCGTCCCCGATGTTCTGTTACCCCCAGAGGCCAAGAATCGAGGGAAAACGCCGCGAATGAAATAAACTGATCGTCGGAGATATGGGCCGTTTCTGGGCGGGGCGGGCTACCAGGCGCGCCTATCGCCGATGCATCGGCGATGCGTCGGCGCTGCATCGGCGACGTCGGCGCCGCATCGCCACCGGGGTGGCGAGCATCGGGCGTTGCATCGAGCCGCATCGCTGACGCATCGGCGATGCGGCGCGATCCTCCGACCCCATCTGCTCGGACCCCATCTGGGAGGCCCAGATGGGGCCCACAAGGACATAATACGTGGTAGTTACTATATGTTATCCTTGGATACGTGCGTCCGACCCGAACATGTAGTATTACCATCTTGTAGTACATCGTTTCCCGAGCGGTATGGCGGGAAAGCGCCCGCCACGGAGCTTGTACTATGAGATTTCTCGGCGAGCGCGTCGCCCCTGCAGGGGGCGAAGCACACATAGCGTTAGTATGTCTAATTATGTGACGCCGACCAGACCCTAGCGTTTCGGCGTCTCCGAAGGGTGTGGGTCGCAAAGGGTGTGGTTTGCAACCGGCACCCCGGGTGGGGCACCTCGGGGGGGGCGGGCGAGGACCTCGACGGAGCTCTCCGCCGCGCCCCGAAAAGTCCCGACGGGGACAGTGTCGTGCCTCCCAGGCCCCAACGGCACCGCTCGCAAACCACGCCCTGGCGTAAGCCCTTTGTAGTCGCCGAGCGATGCCCCTCGTCACCATGCGGCACACGGCGCCGGTGAGCGGCTGCCTGCTGAAGAAGTCTCCGTCGCCCTGCAGTTCCTGGTCAGAGAAGGGCGGCTCTGCCTCCCTACCTCAATCCCTCCTCTCCTCATCCTCTTCTTCCTCCTCTTCCTCCTTCTCCTCCTCCTCCTCCTCCTCTTTCCTCCTGCTCCCCTCTCCCTCTTCCCTCCTTCTCCTCTCCTCTCTCCTCCTCCTCCTCCTCCTCCTCCTCCTCCTCCTCCTCCTCCTCCTCCTCCTCCTCCTCCTCCCTGATTACTACTCGCATTCTTAATATTACTGTTATGCTTCTCCTCCTCCTCCTCCTCCTCCTCCTCCTCCTCCTCATTGTCATTGCCATCGTCATCCTCTTCCTCCTCCTCCGCCACGCTTCCCCATGACTAGCAATTTCCGTCCCGCAGCCCCCCCCGGCGAGTCGGCGGGGGCGGAGGTGGGGAGACGTGGCCAAGACCTGGCCCTGGCCCCGGCGCCGGGCATGGGCGTTACAAGAAACTGCAGCAGCGACGAGGACGGGCACCGTCTCCGACAAAGGGGGCTCTCTCGACCGCGCGCTGCGCACGCGCGACGAGACGTTGGCGGCGGCTCTTCGGAGGTGAAGGCGGCTCCTCTCGGGAGTGGGGCTCTCGCCCCGGCGCCGGGCACGCTCGCCGCCGCTGCAGAGGGGGGGGGGGGCTTTCGAGATGGGGCTCTCACCTCCAGCGCCGCGCGCACTTGTCCCGAGCGTCCGCGGAAGCTGCGAGGGGCGGAGGAGGCGGTGTGGAGCACGTGGCTCTCGCGGAAGACCGCCTCGGCTCTCGCGGCCAGAAGTCCGCACACGCGGGGCACCAGCACGGACGGAGGGCGAATCATTCTCAGAACGAGGAGGAGGAGGAGGAGGAGGAGGAGGAGGCTCTCGCTGTGGACCTCTGGGACTCGAAGACTGCGCGGTCAGAGCTATCGACGTGTGCGGCACGCTGCGCGGATGGGGGCGGCTCTCCTGCAAAACGGGGTCCCGACTGGACACATCGCTGAATTCTATGGCCCTGCCTTTCCGCATTTCCTGCGAGACTCGCTGGGAGAAGGGTGTAAGGCAGTTGCGTCTCGAAACGGGGCTCCAACCCGAGTAGCAGACCCATGCTTTCTCGCTTTTGCACGGGGGCTTTCCTGTGTGGTTTGTGATGACGAGGATGGCCTGTCGAGACTTCTGAGGACGGGACTCGGGACGGGAGGGTGCACGGCAGCATCACTGACGTGCCACCTGGGTGTATTATAATCCTCTCCTCCTCCTCCTTCTCCTCCTCTTTCTCCTCATTCTTCTTCTTCTTCCTCCTCCTCCTCCTCCTCCTCCTCCTCCCCGTCCTCCTCCTCCCTCTCCTCCTCCTCCTCCTTCCCCGCCCCAAATATCCTCCTCCTCCATTTCTTCCTCCTCCTCCTCCTCCTCCTCCTCTCATCCTCCTCCTCCTCAGTCTCATCCTTACCCCTCCCTTCTCTCTCCTCATCCTTCATCATCATCATCATCATCATCATCAGCATCAGCATCAGCCTCAGCATCATCATCATCATCATCATCATTCATTCATCATCATCATCATCATCATCATCATCATCATCATCAAAATCAAAATCAATCATCATCATCATCATCATCATTCATATCATCATCATCATCATCATTCATCATTCATCATCATCATCATCATCATCATCATCATAATCATCATCATCATCATCATCATCATCCTACTCCCCTCCTCCTCCTCCTCCTTCCTCCTCTCATCCTCCTCCTACCTCCTCCTCCTCCTCCTCCTCTTCCTCTCTCCTCCTCCTCCC
>CAUYUJ010021375.1:121555-126555 GCA_963575745.1 Prorocentrum cordatum
GAGAAGGTCTGTACCCTCCAAGACAAGCCGTTTCAGACCTCCCCCGTGGGAGAACCCTCCGAAACACCGTCCCCAGACCCCCCCCAGGCCCTCCAAGATAGCCTGGAAGAGCCCCCCCCCCGAAATGAGACCCCCCCCCTCCCTTTATTCCGAAATCTGGAGTAATTGTGGCAGTAGCCGAGCGACGCGTCGAGACGGAGGGCAAAGTCTCCAGCCGCTGCCGCATTTCCGCCCCAGGCCAGAACTCGAGAGAGAAGGTGCCCACTTCTCGCGAAGCCCAATGGGGGGGCAGCCCGCAGCAGTTTGCGAAGCGCGTGATGTTAGTTGGCCAGGAAGCGCGGTGACGGCGGGCAAATTTGCCCGATGCAGGCGAGGCGTGCGACGGCGGCGACGTCGAATGGCTGCATGCTCTGCTGTAGGGGTGCTCGCGATTCACTTCGCCGAGGATCTGCGCGCGATCCCAACATGTGGCGGCTGGCGATCTCAATTGCGTCGTTATAGGGAAGCGCCAGGTCCGAAAAATGGCGCCCAAGTATCGCGCGTCGCTCTCGACTCTGAAGTCGCGCAACTGAAGATGGATCGCGCCGAGAACGCGCTGGATCGCGGCGGCCGGCGGCGGCGCCCGCAGCGCCCGCGCGGGCGCGACGACGCGCTTCTTCCCGCTAGGGCTGCAGCAGAAGCCCCGCAGAGAGTCGCACAGCTTGAAGGTGAAAGTCTTTTCGACGTCTTGCAGCACCGTCAAGACGACGCCCAGGTCGTCGGCGCATGCGCTGACGAGGCCTCTGCTGAGCCCGTCGAACTCGCCCGCGGCGCCCTTGGTGAGCGGGTCGAAGATGAGCGCTCGTAGCGCGCTTCTCATGGGCACCCTAGCGCGATGCCCGATTCCTCAAGGAGCGCGGAACTAAGGGCGCCGCCCGGCCCCAGGCAGGTGATGGGCATGCGGTAGCAAGCCAAAAAGAGAAAGAGCATCGCCGCGCCCCATCTGGCGCGCTTCTCCCAGGGCCAAGCGCGAAGGAAGCCGGGGAAGGCGGCTGCGACGTCAATTCTGCCGAGGCGCTGCGCGGCGACGGCGGCGTCGCCTGCGACGCCAAGCTGGCGAGCATGGGAATCGAGGGTGGCGACGTCGTTCAGGAGCTGATGCGATCGGAGTTTTCCATGGCCAGCGGGCAATGGATGCCGGGCTCTCTGGCGCACTCGGAGTCCCACAGCAGCTCGTCGCCCTTCGGGGGCATCGCCCTCGGCGAGCACTCGCAGCCGCGGGGGGCGGGGCCGCCGCGGGCGATGGGGGAGGCGAGGTCGGCAAGTTCTAGCACTTCGATGCTGCCAGGAGAATTGAGCCAAGCACGGGGGGTGCCCGTCGGGCCCAGGCGCCGAATCGCCCGCCTCAGGGGCTGCGCCAGAAATGTCTCGAAGTCCTGGAATTGAAAAGGGAAGTGGCGGGCGTCGAGGAAACGCGCCGCCCAGGCGCTGCTGCGCGCCGGGGGCGTCGACGGGCTCGGCGGCGAAGACCTTCCTGCAGCGCTGCTGGATGGCGCTGCGCGCGGCCATCGAATCGGGGGCGCGTTGCGGTGGCTGCCCGCGGAGATGCGGGCGCCATCATGCGCCAGACGCTTGGCGAACGGTTTCCACGGCTCGCCTTCCTGACCTCCACGGCGGGCCGTCTGTCTCCACCTGTCGCCGAGGTGGCGGCTCTTCTCCTGGCGGGCGGCGCGCGACTGGCGGCGGCCAGCTGCTGGCGGGAGCCGGAGACCGCGGGGCCGGCGGCGTCGACGACGCCGGAGCAGGCGCCGCGGGGCCGCTGAGCGCGACGGAGGGGCCGCGGACGCGGATGCGTTAAGCACCAGCAGCAGTGCCGGAGGTGCGCCGCCTCGCGGGGCGCGCGTCTTGGTTCCGCGCGGCGCGAGCTATGCTGTGGAGCGCCATCGCCCGCGCTTCTTCGTTGGTGGTCGCGTTGTTGCGACCTCGGATGCGGAGATCTTGGCGACGGCGTCGCGAGCTCTCTGCGCTGCTGCAATCGCGATCTGCTTCGCAGTCCGCCACTTGGCGGGCCCCGTCTGAGTCGGCGCCGCTCAAGACTCGCGCGCAGCGCCTCTTGTAGCGCGAGAAAAATGAACGCGGGAATGCCTCATTCGGCAGAGGGGCTCTGGGCCTGCGGTCGCAGTCGAAGGCGCAGAACTGCGCGATCGCCAGCAGGGTCGCCCCAGCGTTCTAGAGGGTGGCTGTCGCAGACGAGGTGAGCCTCGACATCTGGGTAACGGCGTGCGTTGGTAGAGATGAAGCAGCGGTCGCTGGTGGCCTCGCCGTGGTCGGCAGGGCGCCGGTGCGTAGTCGATCGTGCAATTACTTCTACGATGGGGCTGAATATGTGTTCCCAGTAGGTCGCAGATTGTTGACGCTGCGCAGCTGCGCTGGCATCGACTGGCATCTGCAGACTTTTCGGCGGCAGAAAGGAGATGCTGCAGTCCCCGATGGTCAACGAGATTGCGGTTGGATGGGTTCAGCGCTACCTCGTTCTTGTGCAGCTTGCCGCGCAGCCGAGAACTCGGCTCTGTCCGATACCGACAGCACGTGGTTGCGCGCGTTGAAGATCGTCGCTTCGCACTGGCGGGCGGCGTTCTTGATGCGGATCTCGGAGTTGCGGCCAGGGCCGATCTCGAAGAAGTCGCGCTTGGGGCGCTGGTGAGCAGGAAAATGTAGTTCGTGTCAGTCCTAGGGGATCAGGAAGGCGACGCCGCCCGTGGACTCGGAGTTTCCGTCGAGAGCGGAGGGGTAGGACACGTAGTGGTGAGGCGTGGACTCGACGAGCGAGAGGTCGGCTTCGTTGCCGCGTGCCCCTTGAATGGCAAGAAGGCTCTCTGGCGCATGCACGGCATCGCGCCTGGCAGCCGAACGTCTGGCAGCCGAGAATCCCAGCAGGGCTTGGATGGACGCGTCGCCAGCTGAAGCGCCAGCGGAGACGAACGATTTGCGTACCGTCTTGGAGGGCCCGGCAGATTCGGACGATGCTGCGTCCACTTTTACTTGTAGTTGTTCTCGAAGTGTCTCGTAGGTTTTTTCCTATGGTGGGCGGGCATGCGGCTGGCGGAAAGCTTGACAGCATGTGCAGCCCATGGGTCTTGTCCAGCGTTCTGGTTTCGATCTCCCATGGGTCCTCAACTGAAAGTGAGTTCGCGTTACGTCCAGCCGCAGGCGGATGCGGAGGCGAGTGATGTAGAGCACGACCACGCGGGCGCGAGGAAGGCGAAACCTGCGGTCCAAAACTGGCCCTAGATTGAAGGTAACCTTTCTCTGCTGCGGGCAACGAGCAAATTTAGCCAAAACAGTTATGGAGAGGAGGAGACGAGGAGGAGGAGGAGGAGGAGGAGGAGAAGGAGGAGGAGGAGGAGGAGGAGGGGGATGAGAGAAGGAGGAGGAGGATAACGATGAGGATAAGGCCCTTCGGGTCTGAATGTCAGCCGCTCTACTTGCTTGACTGACCCCTGGGTGGGGATACGAATGCAGGCCCCCGTCTGCTGGCGTTCGGGGGCTGCCTGGTAAGGAGGAGGAGGAGGAGGAGGAGGAGGAGGAGGAGGAATAAGTTCGCGAGGATGGACGAGGATGGACGAGGCTCGGGGAGGAGGAGGGGGCGGAGGAGGAGGATCACTGACCAAACTGCCAGGCATGCGAGCGGGCCGCCATTGACAAGTTCCTCGGGCTGGCCGTGGCGTGGACGCGGAACCGCCAGTGGAAGGCGCCCCTTGCTTGGGGCGCGCCCCACCTCACAACCCGCTGCGGAGGGTAAGAGTGGGGCCCGCCCTGCTCAGCAGCTCCCCCAAAAGCTCCGAGGTGCCAGCCTGACGCGCGCACCGAGCACGCGCTGGCGCGCAAGGGCCTCACTTGCGCAGGCCGCTCCGCATGGCTGGGAAGGGCGCGGGCGGAAGGAGAGCAGAGGGGAAGGAGGAGGGGGCGGGGAAACGAGAGAGAGAAGGAGCGTGGAGGGAGAGACGGAGGGCGGGGGGAAGACGCGCAGGGCACGAGCAGTCTTCCTCGGCAGTACCGCTGATGGGGCAGATACAAGCGTACCATGTCTGCCAGGAGGACGAGGACGAGGAGGACGAGGAGGGAGGAGGAGGAGGCGGGAGGGAGGAGAAAGAAGGGGGGGGAAGGACCCCCCCTCGCGTCGTATATATATATATATATATATATATATATATATATAACACAAACATCGCGGCGCGAGATGTGTGGCCGCTTTGGAACTCTAGGTGCCCTCACCGGGCTTCAGAGTCGTCAAACAACGCCCTCGGATGAGAAGCCAGTCCGAGGAGAGGGTCTCAGACCGCTCGGGGTCCGCGCTGTGACAGAGCCGCGAGACGTCGGAGTTCGGGGTCCGACATCAAGAACTCCTCCTCCTCCTCCTCCTCCTCCTCCTCCTCCTCCTCACGATGCGGATCGCCCCCAGATGTCTGGACCAATTCCCTGGGGCTGGCTTTGCGTCCCGAGTCGGTCTTGCTAGCCCCGGGGCCCGGTGGGGGCCCCTGGACACCGAGAACTGCCATTCCCTACCTCCTGGTCCGCCGTACTTTTCGGGTGATTGCGTGAGTAGCGCGTGAGTTCCCGCCCTACTTTCCGAACTCCTGCGGTGCCGATTTCCGCCCCACTTCGCCGTCGTTGTTTCCGCCATACTTTTGCGAAAATCCGCCTCCGTGCCGCCGCCTGGCACGTTGAGGCGTGGAGGAATGCCAAGGGCTGTCAGGTAGGGCTTTGCAATTTCTATATATATATATATATATATATATATATATATATAACAAAAAAACGGACCGCTCCCCCTCTACTAGCAGACACGTGCGTGCATCCCCCCTACTCACCGAAGCCGGTTTCCTCGTGCCCGCTCGAGGTTGGTGCATTTCCAGCATGGCAGCTCATGTCTACATCTCCTTCCACGCGTGCCCTTTTGAAGATGGTGCACTTCTCGCATGGCAGCTAATGCCTTAAGCCCCCTTCCACGCGTGCCCTTT
>CAUYUJ010021375.1:131555-140160 GCA_963575745.1 Prorocentrum cordatum
AATACTCCAAAATGCCCAAAAAGTAGCCAAAAAGTCGTCCCCGTATTATTTGTTGGCTGTTTTTGAATATTCCTCCTGCAGAGGGACGGGCCCGACTTCAGGGTAAGCCTGGAGAGTCGGGGCCTTGCTCTCGACCAGGCCGTCCTCCGGAGGGCCCGCCCCCCCCTCCCAAGAAGGGAGGCTCGAGCGCTCCGGATCGAGGAGGCGCGCTCCAGCGCAAACCCAGGATGCGCCGACGCTGCTGCAGCACACCCTCCCGCCCCAAGCCTCCCGCCCGATTTGGGCGTGGCTGCATGGGGGGTGCGATCCATGCAGGGGGGGGGGAGAAAGGTGCGCTCTTCGGGCCCCACGGGCCCCCTCGTGGGCCCTCTTGGGGGCCCTCTTGGGGGCCCTGAGTGGCCCCTTGTCTGCAGCCCCCGCTGCCCCCCAGTTGCGCTATACACCACGACCCACTGGCCAGAGAGGCGACGCCGACGACGACGACGACGACGACGACGACGACGACGACGACGACGACGACGACGACGACGACGACGACGACGACGACCCCCCATGACGCGGCCCCCAACATATGTCCATACAAGTACTGCCAGGTGCGCCCCCTCCTTCGAATGACGGGCGCCCGCTGGGCCGGCCACTCGGGCGAGGTGGTGCGACAGGAGGGAGCTGCTTCACAGGAAGCGGGACGGAGGACGTGGGAAGATCTTCTCGTGACACCCACAGCCACTGGAATCACCGATGTGCTGCCTGCGCCGACCAAGCCAACAGTCAGCCCAGATCTCCTGGGATGGAGCGAGCGAGCGGATGCAGTCCGCCCGGGAGGGCGGCGCCTTTGGGCCTCTGGCCCGGCGCAGCCAGCGACTGTGGCATTCGGAAGAGAAGCCAAGCCGGCCGAAATCGGTGAGCCAAGAGTGTACGGAGCAGAAGAGGAAAGAAAAAGAGAGGAGAACGAGAAGAATGCACTGAGCCAAAATTTGCAGCAAAGGATCTTCTGGGATGGAGGTCTCTGCAGAGCCTGGAACACACCTCCTTTCGCCGCGAGCTCCCCCCGAAGACCCGGACGTCTTAACCCCTGCCTGGAACAACCGCCGTGGGCGTGGGCGTGGGCGTGCGCGTGCGCGTACGCGTGGGCGCGGGCGGGGGCGTTGGCGCGGGCGCGGGTGCGGGCGCGGGCGTGGGCGCGGCGTGGGCGCAGGCGCGGGCGCGGGCGCGGGCGCGGCGTGGGCGCGGGCGCGGGCGCGGGCGCGGGTGGGGGTGTGGGTGTGGGTCGGAGTGTGGGCGGGGGTCTGGGTGTGGGGCTGGGTGTGGGTGGGGGTCTGGGTGTGGGGCTGGGTGTGGGTGTGGGTGTGGGTTTGGGAGTGGGTGTGGGTGTGGGTGTGGGGCTGGGTGTGGGTGTGGGTGTGGGTCTGGGTGTGGGCGTGGTCGCCGCTGCCGCAGGACCTCGGCGAGCCGTCCCTCGGGGGGCCTCACCATCGAGAGGGCCGACCGCCGCCGCCGCCGCCGCGGCAGGGGCCCCGGCGGACGGCGTCCGCGGGGCCCCTCTCACGGAGGAGGGCCCGTCGCCGGAGCCGCGGGCTTCTTCGCAACGAGAGGAGCCCAGACATGCTCGCGTCGTAAAGCCTCCTCCTCCCCCTCCTCCTCCTCCTCCTCCTCGTCCTCCTCCTCCTCATCCTTCTCCTCCTCCTCCTTCTCACTCTCTCCTCCTCCTATCCTCCTTCCTTTCCCCCTCCTCCCTCCTCCTCCTCCTCCTCCTCCTCCTCCTCCATCATCTTCCCCCCCCTCTCCTCCCCCTCCCTCTCCTCCTCTCTCTCCTCCACACCTCCTCCTCCTCCTCCTCACTACTCCTCCTTATCACTCCCTCCTCCTCCTCCTCCTCCTCTCCTCCTCTCACCTCCTCCTCCTCCACCTCCTTCCTCCTCCTCCTCCTCCACCTCCTCACCTCCTCCTCCTACTCCTCCTCCTCCTCCTCCTCCCTCCTCCTCCTCCTCCTCCTCCTCCTCTCCTCCTCCTCCTCCTCCTCCTCCTCCTTCCTCCTCCCCTCCTCTCCTCCTTCCTCCTCCTCCTCCCCCCCCCTCTTCCTCCTCGTCCTCCCCCTCCTTCTCCTCGAGGCCTCTTGATCGGCCGCTGGAGACCCTCGCCGGGCCCCGGGACCGTCAAGAAACGATTCAGGATGAAAACTGGTCCTATAGGGAAAGGGGCGGGACTTCCAGGGACAGCGTATTGGACAAATTAGGGCGTCGCATGTCTGGGAGGTCCCGCTGTGTAGGGCCACAGCTTGTGTCTCCGGCGGTCGTTCGGCCGGGAAGCAACTACTGGGAGGTATTCGTCGGAGGGACGAAGAAGGATTAAGCCTCATTGGGGGGGCTGCTACGCCGGATTCGGCCGCGGATTAAGCGGGAACATGCCGGATTAATCGAGTAGTAAATCGACAACATACTTGATTTACCCCCAACTGGATTCCTCATCGAATCTAAAACAAAGACTTCAGTCGACGACAAAATCTGCGGTAAATCGATTCTGTAATCGATCCCCTACTCGCTTTAAGCGGGATGCATCCGGATGAAGCGGGATTAAACCAGACGAAGCCGGACTTCGGACCAGGGCAAAATCATAATCTGACCTCCCAGGAGCTGCATCCGAAGTCTGGGGCGATCCTGGCGCCCGCAGGACGCTCTCGGCGAGGCGGAGCGTCTGGAGAGCACCGAGAGGCTGGGAAACAACTTTTTGTGGATGGATCTCTCAAGCTCTCCGCCGCCTCTGGCGGTGCGCGTTGCGAGCAGGAGCGAAGCAAAGCCACAGGAAAGCGCGGCATTGACAGTGTAGCTCCGCACACGTGACACTAGTTAACGAGCAAGAAAACAGCAGAGCCCCAGGAGAGCGAGGCATTGACAGTGCAGCTCAACATTGACACGGTGGTGGCCGGGGAGCCCCCGCGGAAAATAAAGGGAAGCGACCGAAAAGTTATAAAAAAATGAAAATCGAATAAAAGATCGAAAAGTTCAAGAAAAGTTTGGCAAAGTCCGAAAAGAGTTCAGAAGAAGGGGAGCGACGAAAAAGTTCGAACATCGAGAACCTCCCCAAGCGTCCGCCGACGCGACTTCTCCCTCCGCGGCCCGAGGCTCCCGACCCCGTCCCCTGGGGCAGCACGCTTCGCCGCGAATCCGCCTTCGCTGGCCCCAGGTCGGAGCCCCAAGTCGTCGGGGCTCACTCTTGCCGTCGCTCGGACGTCCACCTCCCGTGCACGTTTCGGTTTCGTGCGTGTTATTTTTGTTTTGCTCGATGGTCCAGGATTGTCCTCGATGGTTCCCGCCGAGAAAAACATGCACACGCCCGAGCGATGCCAAGCACTCGGGGGTCAGGACTCTGGCTCCTGGCTCGTGCCACGGGGGGGTGCGCTGTTCCAGCGGTGCCGCCCGAGCGTCGGCATACGCGGTGTCGCGCGCTGGCTCGACGCCAGTGGTTCAATGCGCTCTGGCGCAGCCGGATGGCCTTGTCAGTTCTCGGAGGAACTGCTGCGCGTGCGCAGTGCGGTTGCAGCCCTGGCAGGGCTGGAGAATGGGCCCCGGAAGCATCAGCCCTGTCTCTGGCAACAAAAACAGAGCACACACTGCCAAACAACAAAAAAACAACGACAACAACGACAACAACGACGACAACAACAACAACCACAACAACAACCACCACCACCACCACCACCACAACAACAACAACAACAACAACAACAACAACAGCAACAACAACAACAACAACAACAAAAACAACAACAACAACAACAACAACAACAACAACAACAACAACAACAACAACAACAACAACAACAACACCAACAACAACAACAACAACAACAACAGCAACAACAACAACAGCAACAACAACAACAACAAAACAACAACAACAACAACAACAACAACAACAACAACAACAACAACAACAACAACAACAACAACCACAACAACGACAACCACAACCACAACAACCACAGCAACGACAACCACAACCACAACAACCACAGCAACGACAACAACATCAACAACAACCACAACGACAACCACAACCACAACCACAACAATCACAACCACAACCACAACAATAACAGACAGACACACACAGACACACACAGACACACACACAGACACACACAGACACACACACACAGACACACACACACACACACACACACGTAACACAACACAACACTAACACGAAACACAAGAGGCGCGATGGAACAAGACATCCCGCCGGAGGTGTGGGACCGCACGGAAGAGGTCGACGCCGCCGCCGCCGCCGCCGGGCCTCGGCGGACGCCATCCGCGGGCTCATCAGCGAGAGGGTCATGCTCGGCACGGCGTGCAGCGGGCCCGGGCCGCCGGGGAGGCCCGGGTCGGCCTCGGCGCCGCGCGGCGCGTCCGGGTCCAGCTGCGCCCAGCTCCACGGGATCGGAGGCGTCGTGGGGGACCTCTCGGGCGCTGCCAGGAGTGCCCCTGGCCCAAGGGTAACCCCCAGGAGCCTCGGGGTGGCCCAGGCGGCCTCCAGGGCACCCCTCACGAGGCCCATTTTTTTTTCCCTCAGGCAAAGTCATGCGGTACAGATTTAAGTGTTTCGTCTGGCAACTCCGAGCCTCCAAAATGGAGCGAAAAGCTGGGGGCACCTCGGACCAGGGGCACTTCTGGCAGCACCCGAACCTCCAGGAGGGAGGCTGGAGAAGCCGCCCCATCCCCCGCCCTCTGGGGCCCGAGGTCTTCGGCCGGCCCCGCCGGTTCCCGCAGTGTCCCCAGAAGACGGAGGCGGGACGAGGGCAGCATCTGGCATGGGGCAAAGCCGAGAATCTCCGAGGTCCAGCGGATCTGGAAGATGCCTCCGGCGCCGTGTCGGGGATCTTCTGACCCGGGTCAATCCAGACCCGGGTCCAGCAGGAAACCCAAAAACTGCCATGCAGGGGAAAACAAACTGCAACGCAGGTCTTCGCAGACCCGGGTCAACCAATATGCGCGGCCGCCTCGAGGCCACGAGCGGCTCGCTAACCCGGGTCAGCCAGAGAGGGTCTTCGCAGGATCCTGCAGGATCCGGTGCCCTGGCTGACCCCCGTTTGCACTGACCCCCGTCTCTTAGGCCCCGACCGTGGCCTTCTCAGAGCGTTCCGGAACGCGCTGGAACGGATTGATTGGGGGGCAACGATTGGGGGGGACTGGCATAGGGGGGGATGCATTGACCTGGAATCTGCGATACATCGCCGATAGATCGGCGATAGGCCCCCGATAGTGAATCCGCGTCTTCCTGGGCGGGTTGGGGCTATCTGGCCCCGATCGGCGATCCATGGGCCGTTGGGGGTCGATGCATCCCCCCCCTGTGCCTATCCCCCCCGTAGACGCGCCTCCAGCGTGGAGTTTGGAGCCTTCCTTTTGATGATCCTGGCGGCGCGCACAACGAGCATCGCCTAACCGATCCCTAGCCCCACCGACGTGGCCTGGGCCCCACTGGCCGATTTACCTCCCTAGATGGGGGGATATAGCCTGCTCTCTTCAAGTTTCGATGTGCATATCCCCACCTGGGGTGGTGGGATGCTGCGGATGGGGATGGGGATGGGGATGGGGATAGAGGCCGGTTAAACGATACTGACACAGGGGGGTAAGTGGCGCACAGACTGGTCAGGCTCGGGGCTGCGCACAGGACAGCCCCCCGAGGCAGACCCGCCTGGCCTCAGCAGGGCCCCCGAGTCTGGTCCAGGGCGGCCTCAACATGGGACGCATATAAAGACATACCAGCACTGCGTGTCCTCCTCGGAGGCGCGCGACCGAACCGAACACAGAGTACCACCACATTGTAGCAGCTCGTTTCCCGAGCGGCACGGCCAGAGAGCGCCCGCCACGAAGCACATCCGATAGGGTTTCTCGGTCCGCGCGTCGCCACTGGGGGGGAGGCGGCGCACACATAGCATTGGTATGCCAGATTTCGTAAGAAAGGGAGGGGGGTCTCATTTCGGGGGGGGGGGGGTCTCTTCCAGGCTATCTTGGAGGGCCTGGGGGGGGTCTGGGGACGGTGCTTTGGAGGGTTCTCCCACGGGGGAGGTCTGAAATGGCTTGTCTTGGAGGGTCCAGACCCCCCCCCTTTTACTACGAAATCTGGAGTACAATTGTTGTTCGCGGCGCGGGCTCCCGGAGATCTCGAGCCCGCTTCCCGTGGGCTGGCTTCTCCTCCCGGGCCGGCCTCCAGCGGCCCCAGGGCCGCGACACGGTCTCCCGAGGCCGACACCTGCCAAAACAGTCCGTCGTGATTTTTCCACGACGATCTCGTCGTGGAAAAATCACCATCGACGACGACGATCTCCATCGGACTGGCCTCCCCCGCCTCCTCGAGGAGGCGGGGGAGGCCAGTCCGATGCAAGCTTCCGCGCGCACGGGTATGCGCGTCAGCGCGTATCAGGCCGGTCTCGGGGCGAGAACAGTGTCATGACACGTGCGTGCCATTGGCTCGGGATGCTTGCCTTTCAAAACCCATGGAGTGCCTTGCGACCCTCGTTTCTGGGGTCGCCGCCGAACCAGTAAGATATGTAGGAAACACTTGAAACCGTGGGACTTACCGTGTCTGCAAGCGTGGACACCGAACTGTAAGTTTCTGCATTGCGGATGCACTGTGGATGAGTAAGCCATGTAGTGCACGTTATGTCGTGTAAGTAATGTAGTATGTGGCGCAAGCTATGTGGCATAAGCCTGGCGGTGCCATAGATGCTGTGAAAATGGTGTGGTGAGCTATATGCGGTGCAGCCTACGTAATGTAATCAAAGTGGGGTGATATGCGTAATGAGAGCGTTGTGGTATAAGCTGTGTCGTGTAAGATCTGTGGTGGACGTTTCATGTGGTAAAGTTACGTGGTGGAAGCAGCGTGATGCAATAGATGTGGACCAAGCTACGTGGAGCAAGCTACGCAGTGCAACTCATGCGATCCAACCAGTGTGGTGCAAGCTATGCAGTGCAAGCTTGGTGATGCGAGCTATGCCGTGCAAGCCATGTCGTGCAAGCTGTATGATGCGAGCTGCACGTGGCGCAACCCACATGACACAGGACAGGCGATGCAATCTGTCCGTAGCCCTTTGGGTCAGGCCGTATCCTGGGAACCCTGGGGCTCAAGGGGGCGCCCAGACCCAGACCCCCGACGTCCAGATCTTTTCAGAACGTCGACCCTGAGAAGTCTCGACCCATTCCCCGGGACCAGTTTTTCATCCTGAGTCGTTTTTTGACGGCCCCGAGGGCCGGTGAGGGCCTCCAGAGGCCGAAAACACGGAAACACCTCCCGACATGATCTCTTCACTGCCCGATCGGGGGTCTGGGGACGCGGCCGGCCGCGCCGCGGCCCCCCAGTGCCCTGGCTCCCCTCGGCCGGCGCCGCTGCCCTGCAGGCTGCGCGGGGTGCCCGCGAGGCGCCCCCCGGCCGCCTCCTCCTCCTCCTCCTCCCTCCTCCCCTCCGTCCTCCTCCTCCTCCCCACCTCCTCCTCCTCCACCTCCTCCTCCTCCCCCCCTCCTCCTTCCTCCTCCTCCTCCTCACTCATCCTCCTCCACCTCCTCCGCCCCTCCCCCTCCTCCTCCTCCGCCTCCTACTCCTCTCCGCCTCCTCCTCCTCCCCCACCTCTCTCCCTCCACCTCCTCCTCCTCCTCCTCCTCCTCCCCCTCCTCCTTCCTCGACCCCCAGGAGGACGTGGGGTGCCCACGAGGCGCCCCCCGGCCGCCCACCAGGCGAGACCTCGGCAGCGCCACCCGGCGCACGGGGCGCTCACGGCCGCCCACCGGGCGCAGCACGCCCGCAGGCCCGCCCAGCGCTGCACGGTTTCCCCCGTGGCCTATAGGCGACCCGAGGAGGAGGAGGAGGAGGAGGAGGAGGAGGAGGAGGAGGCGGAGGAGGAGGCGGAGGAGGAGGAGGAGGAGGAGGAGGAGGAGAGAGGAGGCGGCGGAGGATGAGGAGGCCAGCCTTCCGCCCCGCGGGCCGTCCCCGTGACTACTCCCCGACTCCTTCCCTCGAACCGTTGACACCCTCGCCGACTCGTACCTCCGCGACTAGAGTGGGGGGGGGGGGGGGCCAAACGACCACGCTCCTCGCATGGCAAGGGCTCAACTCGGGGAGCGCCTCGGCAGGGCGACCCTCCGCCGCCCTTCCGCCGAGAGAGAGAGAGGAGGGGGGGGAGGGGGGGCAAACGACCTCGCTCCTCGCAGGCAAGGGGCCATCCCCGGAGCGCCTCGGCGGGGCGAGGCGAGGCAGGGCAAGGCGCCATCCTCGAAGGCAGGGCAAGGGCAAGGCAAGAGGCGCTTCCCCCTGGCCAGACCTCTCGGAGAGGCCGGGGGCTCCCGCCCAACCTGCTGGCCCTCGGGCCACCAGGCTTAAGTCGGGCCTGTCCCCCTACAGGAGGATTCTGGGCGAAGAATAGAAAAAATCATAAAAATACGCCCACATGGTCAAAAATAGTCGAAAACTCGCCCCCAGAACCTTTTTGGACTATTTTTGAATTTTCCCCCTGTAGAGGGACCGGCCCGACTTAACACCAGGCGGACCTCCAGCGCCCGTCCGGGGCGCGATGCGGGCGCCAGGGCCAAAGAGCTCTCGGCGGGGCGCCGCTGCT
>CAUYUJ010021376.1:0-30984 GCA_963575745.1 Prorocentrum cordatum
TCCCCAAGAGGTCCAAAAGAAGCTCCAAAACGGCTCCCCAAACCCTTCGAAACTGCCTCGAAGAGGCCCACGAGAATCCTCGCCACGAGATCCCAACGGACATCCCAACGGGAGCCCACCGAGGGGCCGCCAAGGAACGGATCGGGACGAAGCATGGGTCCCGGAAAATACGATAACAACAACGAGGCAAAAGGAACGCTGTCGAGCGCCGTGTCATAATTCGGACAAACCTCGTGGAATGCAGTCGCTGGAGGCGCAGTAGTTTATAGAGGGGTCGGCGGATGTGGCGTATCCTCCAGCGAGGTGACAGCATCTAAGGCAAGGACAAGGAAGTCCGCCCACCCCTTTGGGTGACTAGTGTGTGAAATCGACGGGCAACCCGCCTCATGCAATGCCCAGCTACCCTCGCCCATTTGACAAGTGGCCCCGATTGACAAATTTGCCACTGGCAACAAGGAGGGTTCCAGTATCCCCGAGTGTCCACTGAAAAGTGACACAAATTGACAGGACATCTCTGAGCCCAGACATGGGAAATTCCCAACGATGCCTCATGCGAAAAAGACCGGGACCACGTGAGGTGAGGACATAAGACGTACATAAACCCAGAGTGGCAATGAGATCTCAAGCGAAACGAACAGTACACGGCAACTGCGAGCCCAGAGCAGCGAGGAAACGGGATCTGATACCGTGCGGCAAAAGCATCGACTAATCCAGAATAGCGAGGATGCACCGGGCGAAGACTGCTCTGCGAGGATGTTTCAAGCCAAACATGATGGACCCACGAACCCGGAAAGGGATATAGACATGTGGAGCATGGGCACGTTTTCACGATACCCAACGGGGCAACACCTCACGAAACATCCCACGAGACACCTCACGAAACATCCCACGAGACACCTCACGAAACATTCCGCGAGACACCTCACGAAACATTCCACGAGACACCCCGCGAAACATTCCACGAGACACCCCACGAAACATTCCACGACGACAGGCAACCACTCAACCCAGGCGGTGTGGTCGTGCTGGGGAGTGGTCGTGCTGGGGTGTGGTCGTGCTGGGGGGTGGTCGTGCTGGGGAGTGGTCGTGCTGGGGGGGTGGTCGTGCTGGGGGGTCGTGCTGGGGCGTGGTCGTGCTGGGGCGTGGTCGTGCTGGGGCGTGGTCGTGCTGGGGCGTGGTCGTGCTGGGGCGTGGTCGTGCTGCGGTGAGGTCGTGCTGGGGTGTGGTCGTGCTGGGGTGTGGTCTTGCTGGGGTAGGGTCGTGCTGGGGTCGGGTCGTGCTGGGGTGTGGTCGTGCTGGGGTATGGTCGTGCTGGGGTGGGGTCGTGCTGGGGTGGGGTCGTGCTGGGGGGTGGTCGTGCTGGGGTAGTGGTCGTGCTGGGAGGTGGTCGTGCTGGGGTGTGGTCGTGCTGGGGCGTGGGTCGTGTGGGGGGTGGACGTTGCTGCGGGGCTGGGTCGCGCTGGGGGGGGGTCGTGCTGGGGCGTGGTCGTGCTGGGGCGTGGTCGTGCTGGGGCGTGGTCGTGCTGGGGTGTGGTCGTGCTGTGGTGAGGTCGTGCTGGGGTGTGGTCGTGCTGGGGTGTGGTCTTGCTGGGGTAGGGTCGTGCTGGGGTCGGGTCGTGCTGGGGTGTGGTCGTGCTGGGGTATGGTCGTGCTGGGGTGGGGTCGTGCTGGTGTGGGGTCGTGCTGTGGTCTGGTCGTGCTGGGGTGTGGTCGTGCTGGGGTATGGTCGTGCTAGGGTGGGGTCGTGCATTTCGCTCGAGACATCCTGCCAAAATTCCAGGAAATCGTACAAAAACAAATGGAATTAGTCGAGACATCATCGAAATTCCTTCGCGCGGGGCGCTTTTCCGCGTCGCGGTCGGCTCTGCAAAACAAGCGTTTCGCTCGAGACATCCTCGGCAAACTCTGCGGAGCAAGCGTTTCGCTCGAGACATCCTCAACACACGAAAAAGTGGCCCGCACCCTGTGATTTATCGATCGGGATTTCAAAAACAAGCGTTTCGCTCGAGACATCCTCAAATTTTAATTCGCCGGCCTCCTTCGACCTCGTTATTTATCAGGGAAAAAATTCGCCGGCCTCCCTCAAGTTGGCACCGGGGGACAGGTTTACCTACTAAAAGAGAACCCTGGGCCGATGCCCTTTCCGGGAAAAAGCTGGACCGCCTCATGACAGCGGCGAAGAAGCCGAAGCGAAACGGGCTGGACTATCTCACGCGCGGCAACTCGAAGCCCATAACTGCAAGGATGTCTCGAGACCGACCGGACCGCCTCACAGGCCGCATCTCAGGGCCCAAATTACCGATGATGGCTTCGCCGAAACCGACCCAGGCAACTTCTCGCATGGGGTATCCTAACTCAAAAACACACTCGTCTTCTGGGCAGGAGATGGTCAATCGCGGTTCCTTGTCCAACCCCATGTTTCCCCTTCGGGGATGGGGTCGCTGCTGCTCCTGATATTTGCCACCTCGCCCAATCTACCGACCGCTAACCCGGGTCACTGCGATTCAAACCAACAACAAATTGAAATACCCCCAGGCGGCTCCCCCATTGAAGCTCGGAAATGCGATGCGATATGTCGGAACGATGATCATCGGATTAACATGGTTATGTAGATCCGCCACCGTGCCTCTGGGCACGGAGTGGGCGTGCCCTCAGGTCCTTGCCATCATCCTCTCAACCTCAGTCATCGCGCCTGAAGAGTCGTTAAGAGCCCCAAACCTCACATCGCGACATTTTCTCCTGGGGCTTCTCGTTGTTTCTCGGGTGACCGTTTCGGATCGATGGGGGCCCCTAAACAGGCCCAACAGGGCCCAAAGAGGCCCACGACGGCCCAGAACGCCCCGAGACGCCCAAAGATCGCTCCGAGACGCCCTAAATGGCCTCAAGATGGCCCAAGAGGCCTCCGAAATGCCCCAAGAGGCCTCGAAGATGCCTCCCAAGAGGACCCAGAGAAGCAAACATCATTGATTTGCATTCGTTGCTTCAATTATTTGGCGTTCTCGCTGTGTTTTCTTCCCGACGCTCTCTGACAGCCCTCGAGGCTCCCGATGCCACCCTAGGACTGCCCAAGAGGCCTCCAAGAGGGCCCCAAGGCGGCCCTCGAAGGCCCAGGAGGCGCCCAAGACGGCCCAAGAGGACCCCACGACGGCCCCAACAGTGGCCCGAGAGAGGGAACACGAACCGACAATCCGAGCGTTCCGCCCCAAGAGGACCCCAGGAGGCCCCAAGAGGCACTCAAGAGGCACTCACGAGGGGCCCAGGGGATCCAACAGCGACCCCGAGAGGCCCCAAAACTGCTCCCAGGAGGCCTCCAAACTGCATCCAAGAGGTTCCCTAAAGGTCACCCTCGAAATCCCGCCGAACATCCAATAGGCTTCACACCCACAACCCAGGCACGGGATGGGCTGAAGGCCATTCGATAGAGAGGAGCCCGAGGTGCAACAGAGAACCAAGAGTCCAGGGGGCGATGCTCAAACCTGGATGTCTCACCTGGACCCTTCCTACCGTGCTCGGAAAGGCAGCCCGACAACAAACGAATCAAACATACGTCGCCCAATTGGGGTCGGCGGCAGAGGCGGCAGCCCTTCGATAGAGAATGGCCACGCTGGCTTGAGAAACCTTCATCGGAGCTACGGGGCCACGGAGCGCTGCCCAGGGCGGGGGAAACGCATGCGAGAGCAACCGCTGGGGCCTTCGGTGGAGCTCCCTATGGGGCCACGAAGCGCTGCCCAGGGTGGGGGAAACGCATGCGAGAGCAGCCACTGGGGCCTTCGGTGGAGCTCCCTATAGGGCCGCGAAGCGCTGCCCAAGGTGGGGGAAAGGCATGCGAGAGCAACCGCTGGGGCCTTCGGTGGAGCTCCTTATGGGGCCACAAAGCGCTGCCCAAGGCGGGGGAAACGCACGCGAGAGCAACCGCTGGGGCCTTCGGTGGAGCTCCCTATGGGGCGACGAAGCGCGTGAGAGGTGCGCCGAGAGCAGAGGCAAGGAGGGGGAGGAAGAGGACGGGGGGGGAGGAGGAAGAAAGGAGGGAGACGCGGGGCGCTGTCTCTTCAAAACGAGGACCCAACACCGCAGGATGGTTGGGGAATTAGCCTGGCGAAGGACCCAACCATATGCAGTTGTGAGTGCCGTCTTGGGAAACAAATAACTGCGTCTCATTCGCTGCGCTGGCCTGACATGCCAAGGCTCACAGACTGAGGCGCCGAATAATTCCATTGCTGAGCACTCAGAGGCCCAGAGGGTCGACGCTCTAAACAGTAGTTCCAACCGCTGCGAACAAAACATCTTGCCGGACCGCGAACGGATCTGCGCCGACACCAGTTTTTATGGTGACGTAGCCATGGCTATATAGCTTGTCCAGCAAGGTGTCTTTCTTCTCCATGTTTGGAAGACTTTCCCACCGAATCAATTTGGGACTGAACTTGGTGAAATCTATCCCAATCAGAATGTGCGCATCGTGCGATTCGGCATCAACCTGCACAAAATCTGGTGATTCTGGGACGTTCCCGAGGCGCATCACATGGTCTGTTGTGCCACATGGAACCTCGAGCTCTTCCCACTGGTCTTTGCCCCACGTCTGCATTGCCTGCCCGTTCTCACTATCTTTGATCGTTCCGGTTCCGAACTTCCATTTGAACTTTTCCTTGCCCTCCCAAACATGATGGACCCACGAACCCGGAAAGGGATATAGACATGTGGAGCATGGGCACGTTTTCACGATACCCAACGGGGCAACACCTCACGAAACATCCCACGAGACACCTCACGAAACATCCCACGAGACACCTCACGAAACATTCCGCGAGACACCTCACGAAACATTCCAGGAGACACCCCGCGAAACATTCCACGAGACACCCCACGAAACATTCCACGACGACAGGCAACCACTCAACCAAGGCGGTGTGGTCGTGCTGGGGAGTGGTCGTGCTGGGGTGTGGTCGTGCTGGGGGGTGGTCGTGCTGGGGGGTGGTCGTGCTGGGGGGTGGTCGTGCTGGGGGGTGGTCGTGCTGGGGCGTGGTCGTGCTGGGGCGTGGTCGTGCTGGGGCGTGGTCGTGCTGGGGTGTGGTCGTGCTGTGGTGAGGTCGTGCTGGGGTGTGGTCGTGCTGGGGTGTGTCTTGCTGGGGTAGGGTCGTGCTGGGGTCGGGTCGTGCTGGGGTGTGGTCGTGCTGGGGTATGGTCGTGCTGGGGTGGGGTCGTGCTGGGTGGGGTCGTGCTGGGGTCTGTCGTGCTGGGGTGTGGTCGTGCTGGGGTATGGTCGTGCTAGGGTGGGTCGTGCTGGGGTGTGTCGTGCTGGGGTGTGGTCGTGCTGGGGGGTGGTCGTGCTGGTCGTGCTGGGAGGTGGTCGTGCTGGGGAGTGGTCGTGCTGGGGCGTGGTCGTGCTGGGGCGTGGTCGTGCTGGGGTGTGGTCGTGCTGTGGTGAGGTCGTGCTGGGGTGTGGTCGTGCTGGGGTGTGGTCTTGCTGGGGTGGGGTCGTGCTGGGGTGGGGTCGTGCTGGGGTGTGGTCCTGCTGGGGTGGGTCGTGCTGGGGTGTGGTCGTGCTGGGGGGTGTCGTGCTTTGCTGCGGTATGGGTGCTGGGGTGGGGTCGTGCTGGGGTCTGGTCGTGCGTGGGGTGTGGTCGTGCTGGGGTATGGTCGTGCTAGGGTCGGGGTCGTGCATTTCGCTCGGACATCCTGCCAAAATTCCAGGAAAACGTACAACATGATGGACCCACGAACCCGGAAGGGATATAGACATGTGGAGCATGGCACGTTTTCACGATACCCAACGGGGCAACACCTCACGAAACATCCCACGAGACACCTCACGAAACATCCCACGAGACACCTCACGAAACATTCCGCGAGACACCTCACGAAACATTCCAGGAGACACCCCGCGAAACATTCCACGAGACACCCCACGAAACATTCCACGACGACAGGCAACCACTCAACCAAGGCGGTGTGGTCGTGCTGGGGAGTGGTCGTGCTGGGGTGTGGTCGTGCTGGGGGGTGGTCGTGCTGGGGTGTGGTCGTGCTGGGGGGGTGGTCGTGCTGGGGGGTGGTTGTGCTGGGGCGTGGTCGTGCTGGGGCGTGGTCGTGCTGGGGCGTGGTCGTGCTGGGGTGTGGTCGTGCTGTGGTGAGGTCGTGCTGGGGTGTGGTCGTGCTGGGGTGTGGTCTTGCTAGGGTGGGGTCGTGCTGGGGTGGGGTCGTGCTGGGGTGGGGTCGTGCTGGGGTGTGGTCGTGCTGGGGTGTGGTCGTGCTGGGGTGTGGTCGTGCTGGGGTGTGGTCGTGCTGGGGAGTGGTCGTGCTGGGGTGTGGTCGTGCTGGGGCGTGGTCGTGCTGGGGGGTGGTCGTGCTGGGGGTGTGGTCGTGCTGGGGGGTGGTCGTGCTGGGGCGTGGTCGTGCTGGGGGGTGGTCGTGCTGGGGCGTGGTCGTGCTGGGGTGGGGTCGTGCTGGTGTGGTCGTGCTGGGGTGTGGTCGTGCTGGGTGTGGTCTTGCTGTGGTCGTGTGGGGTGGGTCTCGTGCGTGCTGGGGTCGTGCTGGGGTGCTGGGGTGGGGTCGTGCTGGGGTGTGGTCGTGCTGGGGTGTGGTCGTGCTAGGGTGGGGTCGTGCTGGGGTGGGGTCGTGCTGGGGAGTGGTCGTGCTGGGGTGTGGTCGTGCTGGGGTGTGGTCATGCTGGGGCGTGGTCGTGCTGGGGTGGGGTCGTGCTGGGGTGGGGTCGTGCTGGGGTGGGTTCGTGCTGGGGTGCTCCGCACCCTGTGATTTATCGATCGGGTCGTCTGGGGTGGGTCGTGCTGGGGTGTGGTCGTGCTGGGGTGTGGTCGTGCTGGGGTGTGGTCGTGCTGGGGTGTGGTCGTGCTGGGGGGGTGGTCGTGCTGGGGGGTGGTTGTGCTGGGTGCGTGGTCGTGCTGGGGCGTGGTCGTGCTGGGGCGTGGTCGTGCTGGGGTGTGGTCGTGCTGTGGTGAGGTCGTGCTGGGGTGTGGTCGTGCTGGGGTGTGGTCTTGCTAGGTGGGGTCGTGTGGGTGGGGTCGTGTGGGGTGGGGTCGTGCTGGGGTGTGGTCGTGCTGGGGTGTGGTCGTGCTGGGTGTGGTCGTGCTGGGGTGTGGTGTGCGGGGGAGTGGTCGTGCTGGGGTGTGGTCGTGCTGGGGGGTGGTCGTGTGGGGTGTCTGGGGGGGTGGTCGTGCTGGGGGGTGGTCGTGCTGGGGGTGTGGTCGTGCTGGGGCGTGGTCGTGCTGGGGCGTGGTCGTGCTGGGGTGTGGTCGTGCTGTGGTGAGGTCGTGCTGGGGTGTGGTCGTGCTGGGGTGTGGTCTTGCTGGGGTAGGGTCGTGCTGGGGTCGGGTCGTGCTGGGGTGTGGTCGTGCTGGGGTATGGTCGTGCTGGGGTGGGGTCGTGCTGGGGTGGGGTCGTGCTGGGGTCTGGTCGTGCTGGGGTGTGGTCGTGCTGGGGTATGGTCGTGCTAGGGTGGGGTCGTGCATTTCGCTCGAGACATCCTGCCAAAATTCCAGGAAATCGTACAAAAACAAACAAATTAGTCGAGACATCATCGAAATTCCTTCGCGCGGGGCGCTTTTCCGCGTCGCGGTCGGCTCTGCAAAACAAGCGTTTCGCTCGAGACATCCTCGGCAAACTCTGCGGAGCAAGCGTTTCGCTCGAGACATCCTCAACACACGAAAAAGTGGCCCGCACCCTGTGATTTATCGATCGGGATTTCAAAAACAAGCGTTTCGCTCGAGACATCCTCAAATTTTAATTCGCCGGCCTCCTTCGACCTCGTTATTTATCAGGGAAAAAATTCGCCGGCCTCCTTCAAGTTGGCACCGGGGGACAGGTTTACCCACTAAAAGAGAACCCTGGGCTCATGCCCTTTCCGGGAACAAACGAATTAGTCGAGACATCATCGAAATTCCTTCGCGCGGGGCGCTTTTCCGCGTCGCGGTCGGCTCTGCAAAACAAGCGTTTCGCTCGAGACATCCTCGGCAAACTCTGCGGAGCAAGCGTTTCGCTCGAGACATCCTCAACTCTGCAAAACCAGCGTTTCGCTCGAGACATCCTCAAGAAATTCTGAAAAACAAGCGTTTCGCTCGAGACATCCTCAAATTTTAATTCGCCGGCCTCCTTCGACCTCGTTATTTATCAGGGAAAAAATTCGCCGGCCTCCCTCAAGTTGGCACCGGGGGACAGGTTTACCTACTAAAAGAGAACCCTGGGCCTGAGCCCTTTCCGGGAAAAACTGGGCTGGGCACGACAAATTTTAATGTGGGAGTATGACACACATCTGCAACAGCAGTATTTATTATGCGAAGTGTGCCTGCTGATAGCTGCTCAACATATGCTTCCTTCAATTTGTCAACGTTGTACCGGTTGGCCTCTGCAATGACTCCTTGCCACTGTTGCGCCTGATACGGGTCCATGCTTTTCAACAACGGGAGCACCTCGTCCAAAAATGCACCAAAAGAGCCCACCTGGAACACAAACTTGGCACCCACCCCGTGAGAGCCTATAAACTTCAACCACCCTTGGATGTTCCATCCAGCAACGCGGTGAGCATTCGAATCGTGCAACGTGTACGACAATATTTTCAGTGACTCATTGTTGCTGCTGCTGCAGTTCTGCCCTTCAGCTATTGCGACATGGGAATCACAGTTGAGAATGCAGCACCCACGCGGCAGGACAATCCTGTCGTCAGGCGTCATCGCCGTTCCCAGCGCTGCAGGCTGCTGATCCGCCGGGCGGATGGCCATCGGCGAGAAGGGCACGAAAGCGGACATCAGCATGCCGCAGCCGAGCAGGGCAGCAAAAACCGCGATCACCACCCGCCGAGCCATGGTGTCGCGCCGAGAGATGCTGGGAGGACCCGGCGGACTTGCAGAGCGATTGCCCCCAAACAAAAATTGCTTGCGCCAGAGTGGCTGGAGCCAAGCGGCCTGCATCGACACGAAGTATAATCGCGCCTGATCGGCCACACTACGATGCGCAACAACGCCTTACAATCATCGGGTCGCATCGGATCGTCGGAATATGAAAATCGAATCGGATCGAGCTGGTCATATTCGATGTCGAACCAGATCAATCAAATCGAAATGGACCCTATAGGTCTGACGATGTTGACTCTCACGTAATTGCCTTGCTTCCTCCTCCTTCTCTTTTTGTTTCGTATGATCGCTCTGGCTCCTCAACTTGGGAAGGTTCCCCACGGAGCTCGCAGACAAGAACCCGGAGGCCGACCATGGCGAAACAGCTCAACCTGGGTCGGAACTGCGAACGAGCGTACCCAGCCAAACGCCGCACGAGCAGATCCCAGCATCTAGACACACACACTCTCTGAGGTCCTCGCTCACTTCGTGGATCTGCGCTGCTCCCCCTTCTTTCTGGCGCGCGGAGCGCGCCGGGGGGCGGCGCTGCCACAGGGCCCAGCGCCGATCCAAGAAATCCGCGCGGAGCTCCGAGGAATGATGCGCATGACGACGAGGAGGCGACGACGACGACGACCAGGAGGATGAGGAGCAGGAGGAGAAGGACGCCGACGACGACGCCGACGACGAGGACGAGGAGGAGGACGACAACAACTAGGGGGACGACGACGTTGGTTGTTCGGGGGGGAGGAGGATCCCCAGAGGTCTGGACCCCTGCCGCGGAGGGCTGTCTGCTCGTCCTCCAGGGCAACTTCTTGTGGCGGCCGCCGCCAATGGGCACCACCCGAAGGCCGAGGGCTGCACCAGGAAACGCGCCCGCCGCAGTGCCCTCACGACGCGAGCCTGGACATGCTCGCGAAAAGGGGAGAGATTCAGGGCGGGAAAGCGTTTTTGCCGTTTTCGGCCTCACGGGGCCCTCGCCGGGCTCCAGGACCGTCAAGAACGACTCAGGCTGAGAAGCCGGCCTGGGGAAAGGGTTGGACTTCTGGGGACAACGTATTGTCCAAATCAGGAAGTCGCTAGAGGCCTCCCAGATGGGATCGTAGTAGATGCGGTCGGAGGATCGCGCCGCATCGCCGATGCATCGGCAATGCATCGGGAATGCATCGGCGATGCATTGGCGATGCACAGGCGATGCATAGGCGATGTGAGCGATAGATCGGCGACGTCGGCGTGAAACAAATCGGGCTCCACATCTAGCCGCATCGGCGATGCATCAGCGATGCGGCGTGATCCTCCGACCACATCTACTCCGACCACATCTATGAAGCCTAAAGTCGCATGTTTGGGAAACGTCTGGGCTCTTGACGGTCTTGGGGCCGCAACTCGAGCCTCCCCTGAGATGCGGGCGCGGGCTTCCTCTGTATACGGTCTGGCCCCACCTCGCGTTTCCCCTCCCCCCCCACCCGTTTCAGTGTACAGATGCTTGGCTTCGGCGCTCGGCCTACTCTTTACATGTATCAGCCCCACCAAAACTGCAAATCAAGTGAGCATGCAAAACTCACAAACAATGTAAACATACTGCGTTCCAAGCCATCTAAAACGGACATGCAGTTTTGGGGCTTGGCCCAGGAACTCACAGCAACCTCGAGCTGATCACAAAACCTACCCACAACGCATCCTGAAGGGGGTCGCTTAGTAGACGCACGCCCATACCAAATCTTTGCGGCTAGTGATCATCATTCGGTTGCCAGCGTCGCAACCCTTCGTTTGCCAACGCGTCCTGTCAGATGCACGGCCGAGCTAATGCGGCATGCAGGTTTCGGGCCTCAGGGCCATGACAGATCGATCCAGCTTAAGAACATGCGATTGACAAAATTAGATCTAGGGCTGCGGTCTTGGTTGGTTGCGATGTTGTATTTGTTGTGCAACGTCGGATCGCAAGGCTTGGCGCTCGTCTGGAACGATTCAAGGACCACCAACACGTTCTCGACAACCCACGCCTTCCGTTTCGAACAAGTCCGTCGCGCTCCTGATATCCTCGACCTCTGCGGCCACATAATGAATGGACAAATCGCGATGGGATGGCCTTACACAGGTTAAGAAACTATTTCCTGAAACTTGTAGCCTGGAGCTCGCAACGTCCAGATGCCGCTAAACTCTATATGTCAAAAAAGATGGCGATGAGAGGTGACAATGGAACGGCGAAAATCGAACGACGAAAAATGCTGCATCTTCGGGCTGCCTTGCCTGCCCATCGCGCCACCACTCACGCCGAATCGATGTCGAACGGCGAAGCCTCATCGAATCAACGACGAATCCATTCCGAATCCGTGTCGAGCACACGTCGGATACAAGGGAAGCCAAAGGACAGGCATGCCCCCCCCCGAACATGCATGCAACGCAAGAGCAGCACTGCCCTGGGCGTGGAGCTGCCACCATCCCTGGAGAGTCAGGGAGGGCTCTCCTGGCAGCGTGGCCCCCTGTTTCGCAGCGTCCCGCTCGAGACCTCCCTCCTCCCCTCCCTCCTCCCCTCCCTCCTCCTCCCTCCTCCTCCCTCCTCCTCCCTCCTCCTCCCTCCTCCTCCCTCCTCCTCCCTCCTCCTCCCTCCTCCTCTCCAGTCTCAAACTCGCGGGAGGCTGGTGGCCCTCCTCGCTGGAGGTGGCCGGGAAGTGGTCAGAGGAACGACAGACGCGGCAAGAGCGTAAACTGTCGGAACTCCGCCCTTTTGTCTTGGCTCTGCGCCCTCCTCCTCCTCCTCCTCCTCCTCCTCCTCCTCCTCCTCCTCCTCCTCCTCCTCCTCTCTCTCTTTCTTTCTCTCTCTCTCTCTCTCTTTCTCTCTCTCTCGCTCTCCCATCCCAGGGGGGGCGACCCCCCGCGGAGTCCAACATCCTCTCCTCTTCCTCCTCCTCCTCCTCCTCCTGCTCCTCCTCCTCCTCCTCCTCATCCTTGGTCTTCTCCTCCTCCTCCTCGCGGACTCTGGGCCAGCTGCTCTGGCTTTGACCAGGCCCTTTGAACGCAGGTCAGCGGAACGCCCCACCTGGCTCGCGGAACGCACAACGGGGCGGCGCTGGAGGCGCCGACAAGACAGGCCCGCGCGCTGAGATGCGCGCGCGGAGCGCAAGAACTTGATGTTTGTGTAGGGGAACAAATAGTGACATAAACATAAAAACTCGGGGGTCCGCGCGGATTTTTCGGATCGGCGCTGAACGAGGCGCCGCCCCTGGCGCGCTCCGCGCGCCAGGGAGGGGGGTCCAGCGCCGAGCCGAGAAATCCGCGCGGACCTCCGAGGTTTGTTTATGTTTATGTCACTTCTTGTTCCCCTAAGTTGATGCTTGTGCTGTTTTTCTCCTTCGACTGGTGGCGTCGCTTCTTCTCCCCCCATCCCCCGACGCAACGACGGCGAGGGCGGCGGCGGCGGCGGCGGCGGAGCGGCGACGATGACGACGACGAGTTCGTCGCTGTCGCCGCGTTCGTCGTACCGGAATCGGCATCGCCGTCACCGTCGCTGCCACGGGGCGTTTCGTCGTCGCCGCCGTCGTCAACGCCGACGCTGCCAAAGACTCTACCAAGGGAGTTCTACAATGGCGCAACGACAAAACCAGGGAATGCCCTTGAATGCTCTGCCTGCTCCTTGCGCGCGCTCGCCGCCGTCTTGGCGCCGCGGGAGCGCGTCGGCTGCCCCGCAGCGCGTGCGCTGGCTGCCCCCCGGCGGGAACATCATTTCGAATCCACGTGCCAACCACTCACCAAAACTGCTCGTCACAACCGTTCGTCAGGTCACAGGGGGGATGCGCAGATTCCTTCGACGCCTATAAGCAAAAAGAAGCAACAGGAAAACAACGAAGAGCTCTGAGTTACAAGGATGTCTCGGGCGAGTCGAAGATCACCACAGGTCAGGACATACATGGGCCCAGAGTTGCGACGATGTCTAAGGCGAAAAATGCCCCAAGCCAAGAGTTGCGAGGATGTCTCAGGCGAAACTGACAGGACCACCAATTGCGTGGCATCTCGGGGCTCACAAATGCCGCAAGAAAGAATGTCCGACCTCTTTCGCATGAGACGTCCTCGCAATTCTGAGCTCCCAGATGCCGTGACCTGAGGTCCAGCCCGTCTCGCCTAAAACACCCTCGTAACTCTGGGATCCTATGCCGTGACCTGAAATGGTCCAACCCCTTTCGCCTGAGACATCCTCGCAACTCTGAACTCCCAGATGCCGCGCGAGCGTTGGTCCGGCCCGTTCGCTGGACGCATCCTTGCAACTCGAAACTCTCAGATGCCGTGACCTGATTTGGTCCGGCCCGTTTCGCCTGAAACATCCTTGCAAGTCTGGCTGTGGCTGGCGCTCTGGCGAGAGTGCCATCCCAGAAAGGGGTGTGGCCGGCGCGCAGGCGACAGCACCATTCCTTCGACAGAACTGTTGCCAGCGCTCAGGCGACAGCGCACCGCTCCCGATCAAGGATGTGGCCAGCGCTCAAGCGAGAGCAACGTTCCGACACAGGAGCATGGCTGGACTTCCAGGTGTAGGCCGCGCTGGCTGTCTTCCTCCTCCTACTGCTGCTCCTCCTTCTAGTCCTTCTCCCCCTAGCTCTTCCCAAACCTCCCCAGTCTTACCCCGTACTCCTCCTCCTCCTCCTCCTCCTCCTCCTCCGCCTCCTCCTCGTCCTCCTCCTCCCCTTCTTTTGCCTCCTTGTCTCCTCTGCCCGCTTCTCCTGCGCCCTCCCCCCCCTCCCTTCCTCCTCCTTCTCCTTCTACCATTCCTTTGCCTCCTTGTCTCCTCTGCCTGCTTCCCCTCCTTCTCCTCCTCCTCCCCCTCCTGCTCCTCCTGCTCCTCCTCCTCCTCCTCCTCCTCCTCCTCCCTCCTTCTCCTCGAAAGAGCGTCGACTCGGCTTGGGAACTGCGCGTGGCAGCCAAACTCTGAAAGTATGGGGGGGGAGGGGGAAGGAACGGCGGGACGGAAGGGGAGAGACGGAAGGAGTGGAGGACACGGAGGGGAGAGAGGAGCTTTTTTCCTTCCAGTCGCGCGGGCGCGGGTCAAATTACTCGCGTCCAAAACCGCCCGTCGACGCGACAAACGCCAGCCAATTTGGCCGTGATGCGCAGAAGAGTGCATTAGAATATTGCTTGCGCAGAGCAGGTACGGAGGTAGAGGTATGGATGTATGGAGGAATGGTGGTATGGATAAGAAGAGAGTACGGAGGAGTGGAAACATAAAACTCTGAACGCATGTAGGTGCATGCAGCTATGGGCGCGCGCGGGCATGGATGAAGGGCCGCATGGATGCGTGGAGTCTGAGAGTGTGGCACTATGGATCTGTGGATGTATGGTGTTACATGGTCAAGGACATCTGGAGGCATGGAACTATATATATATATATATAAAAACACATATATTATGTAACCATACTATAACCATCGCGCGCTTCGCGAGCGCTAAAGTTCTAGCTAGGCCCGACAAGCTAACGCATGGAATATCACTTGTTGAAGCGCCTTGTGCATCTAACGACCTTGTTGGAGTCCCTGCGCAAGCCTCGGAAGCGTATAGAAGGGAAATGCGGAAACCACGTAATCATCAACTTCCTTTAGGTGTTCGTTGATTTGGGACCCTCGAAGGCTTCCTGGGATATTTCTTCGATGGGGGTACATTTAAATTGGCCTGGCGAAGGACCCAAACAGATGCAGTTGTGAGCACCGCTGTTGTAGCCATCGTCTTCGGTGGAGCCCCCTTGTAGGGCCACGAAACGTTGTACTGTGTGGGGGAGACGCATGCGGACTACGCCACTGGAACATTTGGTGGAGCCCCCTTGTAGGGCCACGAAACGCTGTACTGTGTGTGGGGGAGACGCATGCGGGCTGCACAATTGAGACCTTCGGTGGAGCTCCCTATGGGGCCACGAAGCGCTGCACTGGTGGGGGAGACGCATGCGGGCTGCGCCTCTGGGACCTTCGTCGGAACTCCCTGTGGGGCCACGAAGCGCTGTACTCGGTGGGTGAGACGCATGCGGGCTGCGCAATTGAGACCTTCGGTGGAGGTGTTATGAGGCCACGAAGCGCTGTACTGGGTGTGGATGCCGCATGCGGGCACCCCCACTGGGGCCTTTAGTAGAGCTCCATAAGGCCCTCTCGGGCCGTCCTGTGCGCCTCCGGCGCCGTCTTGGGGCCCTCTTGGGCCGTTTTGGAGCCGTTTTCGAAGCCTCTGGGGCTGTCTTGTAACGGAAAATATGACCTCTGGGGCCGTTGTGGAGCGTCGGGAAATTGAAAAGGCGAGAACATGGAAATCCTTCAAAAACCTTTGGATAAGCAACAAGTTGTGCCTCCCGGGGCTCATTTGGAGGCATCTTGGAAGTTTCTGGGGGCGTCTTGGAGGCCTCTTGGATAGTCAAGGGCTAATTCTGGCCGCCTTGGCAGTCTTGGCCGCCATTGGTCGTTCCCGCGGTCTGGAAGCGCCATGTTTGGCGATCCGGAGGCCGTATCCGGGCGATCTTACGGCGCCCCTGGCGCCCCAGCAGAACCCCCGGAACACCCCAGTCCCCGAATGGGGACACAGGTCACGGACGGAAAACCATAGGTTTTCGCTCGAAGAGGTTCCCAGGAGGGCTCCAGAGTCCAGCAAAAGGCACCCAGAGGGTTCCAAGAGGCCCCCAGGAGGCCCAGCAGACGCTCCAAGACAGCTTCAAAGAAACATCCCAAAAGGGTCTAAACGCACTGCAAACTCGCTCTGCGGATGAAGCCGGGAGGCGCGGTACCGGCCAGATGTCAGGGGATATGTAGGAATTCCCAATCCTTTTTCCAAAATCCTCGATCTTTGAGGGCTGGAAGCGGGAAAACGTGAGAAGGCGAAAAACATAGGAAAAACCATTGGAAATCAACGATGTTACCCTCTTTGGGCTCTCTCGGGACGGCTCTCGCAGCTCTCTTTGGTTGTTCTTGGAGCCTCGTCGGGGTCTCTTTGGGGCCTCTCAAAGATCGGGGGTGTGTTGGGCGCCTCTGGGGGGTCCCGGAGGCCTCTCGGAGGTCTCTGGAAGCCTCCTGCTCCCGCTCTTGGGCCCATCATGGGCCTGTTCTGGGGTGGTCTGGGGCTGTGCTGGGCGCCTCTTCAGCAGTGTTGGAGCCTTCTTGGCCCGTCTCGGGGCCGCCCTGAAGGTATCTTAAGTAGTCTTGGGGCGGTCTTGGGAGGCTTCTTCGGCGCTTTTGGACCGTTGAAGCTCGGGAACGCGAGAAGCCAAAAACATTGGAAAGACCATTGAACATATACGACTTTGGCCTCTTCGGGCTGTACCGCGATACCTATCAGACTTCTTGGGGTCTCTTGGAGGCCACCTGGGAGCCTCGAGAGCCGTCGGAAGGCTGACTTGGGCTGCTCGGGAGCGTCTTGGGCCATCTTTTCGCATTCTGGGGGCTCCTGGGGGGTGTCTTGGGCCCTCCTGGAGCGCTGTGGAGGCTGCCCGGAAAGGGGGAGCGGTGCCGGGATCGTCCCCGAGATGTGGCCATATCTTTTCAGCGCGTTCCGAGAGCATTTTCCCGGAACGCGCTCGTGGCAGGGCGCCCACGTCCGAGGACGTTGGCATGGGAAACCGCAGCGCGTGATCATTCCAGCGCGTTCCGGCGAAGACCGTCCGGAACGCGCTTGGGCAAGCGCTGGGTTTGGGGAACCGTTCAGGCAGTTTGGGATGATCGGGGCAAGAGGCGGAAACCATCCTCATAAGACATGCAGTCTTCCTGGAGCCGTCTTGCAGGAAACACAAGAAAAATGAGACCCTGCAGTCGTTCCTGGAGCCGTCTTGGAGCCCTCTTGGGCTGCCCTGGAGCCTGTTGGAGCCCTCTGCGGAATGGTCTTGGAGCCCGCGCCGAGGATCTGGAAAATGTCCGGGACCATCGCGGCGGCCTCCAAGGCCCGGGACGCCGAAACCCAGTAAAAACACAGGGGAAATGAGCCCCGGTACTCCCATGGGGTGTCGGGCAGCTGTTTTCGGGCCCCTGGGCTAGAACCATCGCGCGCGCTTCGCGCGCGCTCAGGTTCTAGCCCAGGCCGGGGGGGCGCTGGACGATCTTGGACAACGCTACCAAGCACAGGCGCGCGACGGCATCTGAGGAGCTTCTGGGGTGTTCCGCATGCTTCGTCAACTGGCTGTTGGAGGCACCTCTTGGGTGCTTCTTGGGGGGGCGTCTGAGGGTCCCTTGGGGGCATCGGTTCTGCAATCTGAAGCCGTCATTGGCCGTCTTGGCTGCGTGGAGGCCCGACTTGAGGCCACCTGCGGCCAGATTGAGGCAATCCGGAAGCCTCCTGGGGGCCTGCTGGAAGCAGTTTTGACGCATCGAGGGCACTCTTGGGCTATTATAAAACCTCTTGGACGTCTCCTAGGGGCCTTTTAGGCCCTCGGGAAGCTTTTAGGGTCCTCGTCGGACCAGTTGGGGGCCTCTTGCGGCCTCCTGTGGGCCTTTTGGGGGGAACGCTCTGCTGTTGGGTCGCGTTCCCTTCTTGGGCCTCTCTTGGGGCTCTTGGGGCCCTCTCGGGCCGTCTTGGGCGCCTCAAGCACCGTCTTGGGGCCCTCGCGGGCCGTCTTGGGGCCCTCTTGGAGGCCTCTTCCTCTATATTGGAGCGGTATTGGAAGCCTCTTGGGCCGTCTTGGAGCATCGGGATGCCAAAAGGCGAAAACATTAAAACCCGTCAAAGCCCAATCGTAAAACAATGAGTTGTGCCTCTTGGGGCCACCTTGGGAGATCTCTTGGAACCTCGTCGGCCCTCTTGGGAGCTTCTTGGGGGCCTCTTGGATCCGATTGGGGGCCTCTTGGGACTTCCCGAGAACCTCTCGGGGTAGAAAGCTCGGATTCTCGGTTCGTGTTTCCCTTCTTGGGCCTCTCTTGGGGCCGTCTTGGGGCCCTCTCGGGCCGTCTTGGGCGCCTCAGGCACCGCCTTGGGGCCCTCGTGGGCCGCCCAGGGCCCTCTTGGAAGCCTCTTCGGCTATCTTGGAGCTGTCTGGGAGGCCTCTTCCTTCTCCTCGTCCCCCTCCTCCTCCTCCCACTCCAGCTCTCTCTCTCCTCCTGATCTTCCTCCTCCTCCTGCAGCGTGTTCCGGAAGGCTCCCGCCGGAACATGCTGTGCACAAGGGCTGTCACTGCTCCCGCCACCGTGCCCTGGGTGGTGGGTCAGAGGCCTCATGGGTGTTGGTGTGGATCTCGTGGTTGGCCTGTCGGGGACGTCGTGAAGGCAGTTTCGCAGCTTCTCGGTAGCGGTTTTGGGACCGTGGTGGGGTCTCCTCGGGGCTGTTTTGTGGCTTCATTAGGCCTCGTTTGGGCCTCCTGGGTGCCTCTTGGGGGCCTCCTGGGGCCTCTTGGGCGCTCCTTGGGTCCTCCTGGGGCACTCTTCAAGCGGGAGGGTCGAATTTTGGAGTCGTGGTCCCCCTCTTGGGCGCATCTTGGGGCCGTCTTGGGGCTCTGTTGGGCTGTCTTGGGCGACTCTGGGGCCGTCTTGGGGCCCTCTTGGGTCGTCTTGGGGCGCTCTTGGGGGCCTATTGAGCCGTCTTGGAACGTCGGACAGCCGAAAAAGCTGGAAGGCCAAAATCGTTGGAAAACCTACGTAAAATTGACGATTTCGGCCTCTTGAAGCGCTCTGGAGAGGCGTCTTGAAGCGTCGTGGAGTCCCTTGGGGGGCCTCTCGGGCCGTCTTGGGCCTATATTGGGCGTCCTGGAGCGGTCTTCCGGCGACTCGGAGCCCGCTTCCCTCGACCTCATCCCTCCGCGCCGTCCGCTTGGAAGGCGTGGAAGTTTTTTTTTTTTTTTTTTTTTTTTTTTTTTTTTTTTTTTTTTTTTTTTTTTTGTTTGTAAAATGTAGGGCGTGCTATGGGGACTTACACACATAGATTTACAGTGCTCTCTGTTATCTATGAGTTTTTTGTAATTCACCTGGGTTCAAACGCGAGATCGATTGATAACATATAATATATGACATTATATATATATTATATATATATATATATTTTATATATATATATTAATGTATATATGTTATATTGTATATATTTATAATATATATATATATATACCTATATATTGCATGTTAACTTGGCAAATTATCATGATTATCGCAGATTACTATCATCATCGCAGATCATATAGCCCGGTTGGCATATAAACTCATCATTATCGCAGAGTGTTGCTACTCTGGTAGGTGGGCATGACATGTTGTTTGCGCGGGCATGCAGTCCGACTTTTCCACGCATAGCGCAATATAAAACGAGCTTCGACAAGTGCCGCCTCTATCTTGAAGCCGCCGCCGCCGCCGTCGTCGTCGTCGTCGTTGTCGTCGTCGTCGGCGTCGATCACCGCTCGTCGTCGTCGTCGTCGTCGTCGTCGTCTTCGCTCGCCGCTCGTCGTCGTCGTCGTCGTCGTCACTGTTGGTTTCGTCTCTCTTTCTCTCTCTCTCTCTCTCACTTCTGCGATGGGTCTCGGGACTATTACCCGACGATACCGAAAGCGAGGGCATCCGGTGCCCCGCGCACGATTACGACGGCACCGTCGCTCTCGTGCCGTCGTAATTCGTTCGCACCGGGGTCTCCTGGATGCCCCTCGCGCTTCGGTACGTCGTCGTAGATTCTGAGACAATCTGAAAAAAGAGAGAGAGAGAGAGGGAGAGAGAGAGAGAGAGAGAAAAAAAAAAAAAAAAAAAAAGAGAGAGACGAAACCAACAGTGACGACGACGACGACGACAACGAGCGGCGAGCGAAGATGACGACGACGACGACGACGAGGCTGGGGCCGCGGCTGGAATTTCGAGGGCAGTCCAGCCGTGGCTACGATTTGTTTGTTTTTGTTGTTTGTTGCTGTTTTTCTCAACCCCTGATCAGAGGTGAGGGTTTGGTACAACTGAGGGGCGGTGACGCCCCTCAGAGGACGCTCGTTTGGCGTCAGAACCGGCATCCTTAGACGGCGTTGCGTCCAAGGAGACTGGCCTCCTCCCCGCGATAAAGGGCGGGAGGAGTGGGGATGAGCGACGGTCGGGGCGGCTGGCTTCCCAGGCCACCCCCGTGCCCGACACACCCACTGGATGCCCTTGCGCATTGGTCGCCAGGGGGCCCGCAAGGACCGCCCAAGCCGTGCACCAGGGGCAGCCCTGCCCAAAAAGGGAAAAAGGGGAAGGAGGGCAACGACGGCACCTTCCCCCGCAACTGGGGTGCCTGATACTCGCGCAGAGCGCGCTCACACACTCCCGCAGAAAAGGACTACCTACGCAATGCTCACCCCTGGTGTAAAGAACGCCAGGACGGTGAGCAAACCGATCCACCCCCGTGCAGAGCCCAACGGGGTGAGCCCCTCACACGCGCTGCGCGCCTACCTCCCCCCCCGTTCCGCGCGGGCCCCACGTCCGACACACTAGGCGACGCCAGGGCGACTCGGCCGCACTACCCCTGGTGTAACGAACGCCAGGACGATAGTGGGCTCTGTCCCTGGTGTGGGCCTGACTCCACCTGCGAGCCAATGCCCCCATGGCGGGCCCTCCAGATACGGCCCGAAGACCAACTGGGCGGGGCGATCAAAGGACCCACCGTCTTCCGCTCCCACGTGGGTGAGTCTGTCGGGAGAAAAAAGCACGGCCATAGCATCGGTCGGGGCGGCAACCGCCCCCGTGCCGAGCCCGCGGGAAAGACGAACACTCATGCGGCGCACCTTCCCCCACAACTGGGGTGCCTGATACTCGCGCAGACAGCGCCCGTGCAAACGTACACGCGTCAAAACCAAGCGACGCCAGGACGATTCAGAAAGCCAGGACAGCCATCTCTCACGCAACGTGCGTGCAGCGCGCCTTCCCCCACTACTATCGGGGAGACGTAAGACCCGGGTACGGGGGACTCGGAAATCCCCGACGAGGTCGTCAAAAAAATGACGAGGCCGAGCCTGCATTTTGACGAGGCCTCCCGCTGCAGACATCCCACGAAACTCCTCCTCGTCAAAATCCGAGTCGCAGTCGTCAAAAAACGATGGCGAACCCGAGTCCCGGCAAACCCGGTCTTACGCTCCCCCGATACTAGGGTGCCTGGCACCCGCGCAGCGCGCTCGCGCACATGCACGTCCGGCACAATAGGCGACGCCAGGGCGACTCGGCCGCACTACCCCTGCAGGTGTAACGAACGCCAGGACGACAGCGGGCTCTGTCCCTGGTGTGGGCCTGACTCCACCTGCGAGCCAATGCCCCCGTGGTGGGCCCTCCAGATACGGCCCGAAGGCCAACTGGGCGGATCGATCAAAGGACCCACCGTCTTCCGCTCCAACGTGGGGGGAACAAGCTTCAAACAGATGAGTCTGCCGGGAGAAAAAACACGGCCCTGGGCAAAGCATCGGTCGGGGCGGCAACCACCCCCGCGCCGAGCCCGCGGGAAAGACGAACACCTGCACGGCGCACCTCCCCCCACAACTGGGGCGCCTGATACTCGCGCAGACAGCGCCCGTGCAAACATACACGCGTCAAAACCAAGCGACGCCAGGACGACTCAGAAAGCCAGGACAGCCACCCCCACGTCTCTCACGCAACGTGCGTGCAGTGCGCCTTCCCCCACTACTGGGGCGCCTGGCACCCGCGCAGCGCGCCCGCGCACATGCGCGTCCGACGCACTAGGCGACGCCAGGACGACTCGGCCGCGAACGCCAAGACGATAATGGGCCCTGTCCCTGGTGTGGGCCTGACTCCACCTGCGAGCCAATGCCCCCATGGTGGGCCCTCCAGATACGGCCCGAAGGCCAACTGGGCGGAGCGATCAAAGGACCCACCGTCTTCCGCTCCAACGCGGGGGGAAAAACTTCAAACGGATGAGTCTGCCGGGAGAACAGCCACGGCCCTGGGCAAAGCATCGGTCGGGGCGGCAACCACCCCCGTGCCGAGCCCGCGGGAAAGACGAACCTGTGCGGCACACCTTCCCCCAAAGAACGCCAGGGCGATGAGTCTGCCTCATCCCTGGTGTGGGCGGGGGAAGGAGGTGGAGGATGAGGAGGGCGATATCCTTGCTGCTGCTGCTTTCCCTCCTCCTCCTCCTCCTCATCATCATCGTCCTCATCACCATCCTCATCCTCATCTTTGTCCCCATCATCCCTCCACCTGGTTATTTTACTTTTGGCTCGCATAGCGAAGCAACACTCATTCGTAGTGATTTTACTCATGGCTCGCTCACCGATGCAACAATCACTCGTAGTCATCACCGATGAATTCTGCATACCACTTTGCTAGATGCTGCGCTCCATATCTATCTCCACGGTGCAGGTGTGCGCCTCGTTTTTTGGAAAAGAAATTGTCTGACTCATCCGTGTAATTATGCGTGTACACACAATCCCCAAACTCACGCATCTGCTCCACGAGATGCGATTCGAAAGCGTGAAACTTTGTTGTAGCCTGGCCTCCAGCTGCCAACCATGCAGCTGTTGCATCTTTACTGCAGGCTTCCAACTGCGGGAACGCGTCCGGGGCTAGAACTCGGCTTTCACGTGCCAGGACGGCATAGAATTCCTTCAACCTCTGACAGCAACGAAGGACATTTGAACCCCTATTGTCATAATCGCTAGCGGATTCGTCCAACAAGGTTGCTCCCCCCTGAAGCTGAAGCAAATCTAGAACCCATCCCAACAATACTTTAGTCTTGGCGGCTTTGATTCGCGCCATGCAAGGATTATCAGGAGTTCCGCACATCTTCACTGTCATTGCGTGAACTCGAAGATTTGCCCCTATGCCTGTGGGACGATGGCCTGCGCAGTGCGCTCTGGACTCCAGCCGCGAACCTCGAGGCCAACAGTGGCACCCCCTCCCATGTTGCGGTTCGCGGCTGGAGCCCGGTGCGTAAAGTTCGGGCCATTGGACCGCGACGCGCGTACCATTGTTTCAGGTTGTCCATCATGTTTGCCTCGACGGCATCATTATCACCTTTTTTGTATTTTCCGAAATCCACCCTCGCGCCTCGTGGCGCGCTCTTGGGGCCGCCCCTGTGCCACGCAAGACGCCCGGGGTTTCCCCTTAGCTATTTCCTGAGACTGGGAGGCCCCAAGACGGGTCAAGAGGGCCCCCGGTAGCTTCCAAGACGGCCCAAACGGCCCCGACACAGCCGACAGGCGTTCCCTGACGGACCCAAGACGGCCCAAGAGGCCCCAATTGGACGCCCCAAGATGGCTCCATTCAAGGCTGCCCGTGAGGATCCCAAGAAGGGCCCAAGAGGGGGAATGCGAAGGGGCTGTTTAGATGTCAACCCCGAGATGGACCCACCTAGGCCCCCCACAAAGGCCTTCGAGGTGGCTCCTGAGACGCCCCAGAGACCCAAGAGGCCCCCAAGACGCCCGAAGGGTAAAAAAACAAGAGACTTCCAAGAGGCATCCGAGACGCTCCCATAAGGCCCCCACAAGCCAGGCACGGTTGGTCGAAGGCATGTGAAAAATCGCTGAGGATGAGATTCATCAAGGTGAAGCCCATCACGTAATGGAGAATCCCTAGTTCCAACACGCGCATGCTATCAAAGATGAAGTGGCATAGCTGCAAATGGGGCACACCTTCCGTCACCCCCTCCAGGGGAATAAGCCGATTGAAAAACAAGAGGGGGCCCGGCTGCCGCCGATAGACAAGCAACTTGCGGCGCTCTGGCGGGAAATCCGAGCAGCGGCCCCCGTGCACCGCGTCTGGAAATCCTGCCCGCGCAGGCTCGATCCTGTCGCAATTGCGAATGTCTGGAAATATATCCCTTATAGTAGCTGCACGGGCGACACACTGGCCGCCCTTCGGCCGACTTGCATTCAGGGAGGCGAGCAGACGAGGTACTTTCGCATCGCTAACGTCGAACACGCGCAAGCTGCATTCTGCCGAATCTGAGAACCACTCGCTAGTCCGCTTCCTCGATGTCATGCTCAAATCGCCCAAGCTAGCACGAGGTCGAAAACATTTGATGCATGGATATTTCGATCCACGGCGTGGGAGGCCCAACGATTTTGCGAATTCATCTAGGTCAGCTGAAATCTCGGCGAGGACCCCGCGAAAACGAACACCCTGGCATTCGAACAAAGGTTTGCCAACGAGTTTGCTTCGAGCGCTCCCTGGCGGCCAAGGGTTGCCCAGGAAATCCGCCCTAGGCCATTGTCCGTCTAAACATACTCGGTAGTAATACGCCACTATCTCCCATGCACGCTGCAAAGTGCGTGCACCTCGGCAGCCGCACCTACAGAGGGTCCTGTAGTGCAGCACCGTGACAAGCACTCTCCGCCTGCGATGAACGCAGGCGACGAATATCCGCTCGAGATGAACGCAGGCGCGTAAGGTTGTTGTTAGGTACTTCGTCGTCGTCATCGTCGTCGTCCTCCCTCTCCCCCTTTACCTCGCTCCTCCTCCTCCCCCACCTCCTTCTCCTCCTCCTTGTCCTCCTCCTCCTCCTCCCCCTCCCTCTCCCTCTCCCCCTTCCCCGCCTCCATCCCCCCCCCTCATTTCTTGCTCACCATGTCCTGCTAAATTGCCCCACTCCAGCTGCGAAGCAGGCCATCTGGAGGCGCGCCCTCAGGGCGAGAGCTACGGTCCGGAGAGGGCCCGGGGCCAGCCCAGCGGGGCCCCAAGATCGCACGTGCTTCGAAACGGCGTTGGCCCCGAGACGGCTCAAGAGGACCCCGAGACGGCCCAGGGCGGCCTAGAGGGCCCCAAAACTACCCCCGAGTTGGCCCCGAAGAGCACGACGCCCCGAGGAGGCCCCAGAAGGATGTTCCCAGGACGCCACGACCTGGGCCCAGTGGCGGGATAAGCCGAAGGCCGCAGTATATTTATTTGCGCAGCTTGCTCGTCCAACTTAGCTCCATCTACACACATGCGGAGTGGGAAGCATGTCTCGCCCTAATTCTCGCGCGCTCGGACGGTTGTAGAAATTCGGGGCCAAGGAATTATGATCTTCCACGTGCTTGATAAACTCTAATGGGCTGCGGGCGAAGCTGCGCCTGAAAGCCTCGTGCAAAAGGCACGAACGCCATGGGTTTGCGTTTAGCTCGCTGGCCTTTCTTGGCATGTTGAGGCACCATGTAGGTGTCAATGCATTCTTGCTTGATCACGTCCAAGCCAACAATTCTCCGAACTCGCCTGGCAGCGTTTCTAGCCGGAGACAATGGTTTCCCGAAGTCTTCCACTCCAACCCCGCCAGCGCCTGTGATTTGCCCAGAGAGCTCGACCAGTAAAACGGCGGTGGGACCGCCCGCCAAAAACATGCTCACCAGTCGGCGTCTCAGCTTCGCACCAGCCTCGACCTGCTGAACAAGCGAAATCGCGCACTTCCCCCCTCCTCCTGACTCTTTCCTCCACCATCCTTTCCCTCCCCCCCCTCCTCCTCCTGGCCCCTCCTCCGCCCCCCATTGCCTAACTAGCTTCAAGGGGGGATTAACCCGCGGAGACAGTATCTGCAGCGCTTCGTTGATAGCTCTGAGCCTTGGCCCAGGCCCGCGCCCTGCAAACTGCCGCAGGCAAGGTCTTGAACGATTTCAGGGAGCGGCGTAGCTCTCGCTTGGGAGTCTGCATGGCTCCCCGCGCGGGCCGCGCCCAACCCGCCTGGAGATGGGGCTTCAATTTGCGGGTCCTCCTCCTCCTCCTCCTCCTCTTCCTTTGTCTGCCTCGGTCATTTCCCTGGAGGCCCTGAGTGGGCCTGCGCTTGATCGGTGCATTTGGATCCGTGGCGATCGTTTTGTTTTTCTGCCTCTGTCTTTTCCCTGCATGGAGGCCCTGAGTGGGCCTGCGCTTGATCGAAACATTTGGATCCGTGACGATCGTTTTTTTGTTCTGCTTCGGTCTTTTCCCTGGAGGCCCTGAGTGGGCCTGCGCTTGATCGGGACATTTGGATCCGTGACGATCGTTTTGTTTTTCTGCCTCTGTCTTTTCCCTGCATGGAGGCCCTGAGTGGGCCTGCGCTTGGTCGGAACATCTGGATCCGCGACGATCGTTTTTTTCTGCTTCGGTCATCCCTGGAGGCCCTGAGTGGGCCTGCGCTTGATCGGTGCATTTGGATCCGTGACGATCGTTGTTTTTTTCTGCCTCGGTCTTTTCCCTGCAGGCCCTGAGCGGGCCTGCACTTGATCGGAGCAGTCGGCCCCCATCCTCATCTCCCGGCGGAGCGAGGCGCGCAGCGCCGGCGATCCTTCGAAAACCCTCGAATCGCGGGCAAACCTAGGCTGGGCAGCTCGAAGCCATTCACCTGATTCAACTGGGAATAAACCTTTGCCTCGCCAGTGCCGCTAGAGATCCCGAGGAAACCAATCTGTACTCGACGAAGACGAGGACGAGGACTCCTTGGGCTTGAATCCGACCACGGCCAACTTCGCTGCTGCTGTTGCCTCCCTGGCCTTCTTCTTGGCCGCCGCCGTCAGGGCCTTCCGGCCCTTCATGGGTGTGAGTTTCTTTTTTGAGACAGGTTCTCGGTCCTCGGGTTTGTCCTCGGGCTTGTCCTTGTTCTTGTCCTTGCTCTTGTTCTTGTCCTTGTGATTATTCTTGCGTTTCTTGCTGCTCTTGCGGTTGCTCGAGCCGTCGTCCTCGGGGGGCCCTCGCCCCCCCCCCCCCCCTTCCACCCCCCTTTCATCGGCGACGCCAGAATGGGAGGGGGAGGGGAAGGAAGGAGGACGATGAGGAAAATTGGGGACAGGGGGAGACAGGAGTAGGACAAAGTATTAAGAGTAGATAGGAAGGGCGTGCGATTTGGAACCGTTTTTTTCCGCCAGTGCTTAAACAAAACATAAGATCGGGCCAGACGAAAAGGGGGAATTGGGAAAGGGGGGGGGGTGCGAAATTTGCTGCATGCAACTAGTTTCGGCCCCGCCGAGGGGCCCATTCCTCGATGCATGGTCGCCTCCGGCGCCGGGGGGCGCTGGGAAAATCAGCTACGTGAGCTGGTCGCCCCCCCCCCCCCCCCCCCCTTGCTACCCCCCCCCTTTCGCCCGACCCGATAAGAGTAGATAGGAAGGGCGAGCGCGAGGCGGGGAGGGGGAGGAGGAGGCCCGAGGATGAAGGAGACCGGTTTTACAAAGCCCCGCTCCGACGAGGAACGGCCCCGTTTCTTGCGCTTGCCCTTGTCCTTGGCCTTGTCACTGTCCTTGTGTTTGTCCTTGTCCCTGTCCTTGTCCTTGCCCTTGGACTTGCCCTTGTCCTTCTCCTTGCTCTTGGGCTTGTCCTTGCCCTTGCTCTTGGACTTATCCTTGCCCTCGTCGCCCGGGCCCGCGTCGGGCGAGGACTCGCTGCTGCGCTTCGCCTTGACCGGGAGGAATGTGTTTTTCCTCCTCCTCTTTTTCCTCCTCCTCTTCTTCCTCCTCTTCTTCCTCTTCTTCTTATTCTTCTCCTCCCCCTCCTATTCTTCCTCTTCACCCTCATCCTTCTCCTCTTATTCCTCCTCCTCCTCCTCTTCCTCCTCATCCCCCCCCCCCTGATCACCCCGTCCTCCCCCCCCCCCTCTCCCTTAACCTATGCCGCCTTTCCTTCTCCTCTCCTCCTCCTCCGCCCTCCGCCCGCCCCCCTCCTCCTCCTCCCCTGGGGGCCCGTCTGCTGACCTTGCGGCTCTTCTTGCGGCGCTTCCTGGCCTTCTCGGAACTCGAGACGTCGGAGCCCTCGTCGTCGCCCTGCTCGCTCTCGCCCTCGCCGCCGCCCTCGCCCTCGCCGCCGGCGTTGCAGGGGCCTACCTTGTGCTCCTTCTCCATGATGCCTTCTTTCCTAGGGCAGCCCCCCCGTCGCATTCCCTCTTCTCCCCCGTCCGTTCCCTCCTCCTTCCGCCGCCGCCGTCCTCCCTCTTCCTTCCTCTTCCTTCTTCCACCGCCGCCTTCCTCCCTCTTCCTCCTCCCCCCTCATATCCCCCCTTCCCCCCTCATTCCTTCCTCACTCCCCTCCCTCATCCTGATCCCTCCCTCTGTTCCCATCCAGTCCTCGTTCCGTAGATCTCCTATTTGCGCGCGTGGTAGTAGAGCAGGGTCTGGCGCTTCGGGCACCGCTTGACAAAGCCGTTGCGCTTTGCCCATTTTACATATGCAGCCGCCTCGGGGGTCCGCATGATGATGTCTCAACTTGTTTGGCCCCGCCCGGAGCTCAGTCGGAGGGATAGGGGGGAGGAGTTAGAAGGAGGAGGAGGGCTGCGAGGGCGAGGAGGAGGAGGAGGGAAAGGAGGAGGAGGAGGAGGAGGACACGGGGAGGAGGGCGGGGGGGGAGGGCGGGGGAGGGGAGGGGGAGAGGGGCCGCAGCTGAGCTTGGGGAGGGGCCGACGCATCGGCTCGGGACATTGCCCTGCGCGGCCTCAGTCTCGCCTTTGAACTCATCGTTGAGTTGCTTTTCTGAAAGCCACGACGACTGAGACTCCGAGGTGCTCCTTGCAGGGCAGGAGCGACTCAGGTTATGGCGCGCCCCCCTGCAGGGGGATTTTCGACGAAAAAAAAAACCCGAGCATACCCCAACAAGGCCAATAAATACTCAAAAAGATAATCCCGTAATTATTTTTGGGCTATGTTTTGATTGTTGTTTGGGGTATTTTTTATTTCCCCCCCCCCGACGTCTGCTTAAGACGGGCCCCTCCCTGGGCCCAACGCAACAGTTTTCCGCGTCGCGTCCAGCCGCGGCGACGAGAGACCCCCAAGGCGCAAAACTGGCCATCGCTCGGACGTCCCTTTCCTGTGTTCTTTTCGGTTTCGTGCGTGATCTTTTTGCCAAATGATCAAGGGTGCTCCTCGATGGCCCTCGCCGAAAGAAAAGCACGCGCGCCCGAGCGATGCCCAGAAAAAACTCGAACCTCGATTTTCGAAGGTCGACATTCGTTTCTCGACGTGAACCTCCTGGCCCTCGACCCACAGGGTTTTATAAAGCGCCGGTGCTCCACGTGGCCTTCCTCGCCCTCAACGCGAGGCCCGCGCCGGCGATGTCAGCGCCCGCCTGCCGCCACAGGTCCCGGAGCTGCCTCTTGACCTGTGGAGAGGGGAAACACTGCAGCGCCAATTTAATCACCGACATGGGCGGGGGGGACGCATGCGAACACCACCACTGGGGCCTAGGGCTTCCAGTGGAGCTCCTTATGGGGCTACCCAACGTGCGAGTGGTGCGCCGAAATCGGCGCGGGGAACGCGCGCGAACACCGCCACTGGGGCCTTTTTGGCGGAGGGGCCACGAAAAGCGCGAGGGGTGCGCCGAAATGGATGGAGGGGGGCGCATGCGAACGTCGCCACTGGGGCCGTCGGCGGAGTTCCATATTGGGCCACGAAACGTGTGAGGGGCATGCGCACATGGATCGGGAGGACGCATGCGAACGCCGCCCCTGGGGTGGGGTTCCATATGAGGCCACGTTCGAAACGCATGAGGGGTGTGCCGACATGGCGTGGGGGGGGGGGGGGGTCGCATGCAAACGCCGCCATTGGGGCCTTCAGTGGAGCCCCCAATGGGGCCACGGCACGCGTGCCGAAATTGTTGGCGGGGGACATGCGAACACCATCGTTGGGGCCGTCGTCGGTTCAGCTTCCGATGGGGCAACGAAACGCGTGAGGGGTGTGCCGACATCGGTGGGGGGTCGCATGCGAACGCCGCCACTGGGGCCGTCGGTGGACTTCCATGTGCAGTCAAAACCGGCGATAGGGATGAACGGGTTGCGCTTCTGGGCATCCTTGGCTATGTTTTGTCTCGGCCGTCCACAGGTGCCCTTGGCGGCGCGTTCATCCTTGTCCTTAAGGTTTTGCAGCCCGTTGCACGGCGGCGTCGCAAGGATGGGAGATGTAAGGGTACCCTCGGGGATCCCTCCGCACCCTTGCCAAGTGTTTTCGTTTGCCCCTTGCCAGATGATGGCGTCGCAAGGTCCCTTGGGAATCCTGGCCGATTTGTCGGTCGTCGCCTCCTCGCCGATATCGTTGATCAATTGCGACCTGGCACCCGTATATCTTCACGGATTTCCTACTTGCCATGGGTTCCAGTGTAGGTGTTCTACGGTGAGCTGCACTCAGCTCCCCACCCGCGGCGGCGCCGCCGCGCGCGCGGCGGCGCGCGCGTGGGTAGTTCAATGGAAGAGTCGCAATGTTGGCCTGGGAACTAAAATGAGTCATTTGTGGTGACCGAACGGATTGCCAAGTTAACATGGATTCATGTTTACGTGTTCTACGATGGGCTTCACAGAGCTCCCCACTCAGCTCGCCGGTCGCGGCGGCGCCTCCGCGCGCGCGTGGGGTGTGTGTGTATTTTCTACCATGCAGAAGTCGACGTGTTGGCTTGGGAACTCAAGTGACCATAAGTGTACCTTTAGTGGCGACCAATGGGATTTCCGAGTCACCATGGGTCCAGGTGTAGGTGTTCTACGATGAGCTGCGCGCAGCCCCCCATTCGCGGCGGCGCCGCCGCGCGCGCGGCGGCGCGCGCGTGGAGAGTTCTGTGTTGTCCACAAATAGAAACGTCGCCAGGTTGGCCTGCAAACACAGAGCTCCCCACTCGCGGCGGCGCCGCCGCGCGCGCGGCGGCGCGCGCGCGTGGCGAGTTTTGTGGTGTCCACAATGGTAAAGTCGTCACGCTGGCTTGGCAACTAAAGTGAACCCTTAGTGGTGACCGATGGGATGACCAAGTTAACATGGATTCAAGCGCATGTGTTCTACTATGGGCTTCACAGAGCTCGCCGCTCGCGGCGGCGCGCGCGGGGTATCTGCATTGTCTACAATGCAAAAGTCGCCACGATGGCATGGGCACTGAAAGGCACACAAGTGAACTGCGCGCGTGGCGGCGCGCGCGCGTTGGGAGTTCAGCATTGTCCAACTAAAGAGGCCCCCACTCGCTGCGGCGCCGCCGCGCGCGCGGCGGCGCGCGCGCGTGCCCAGTTAGTGTTGGATTTTCCAAAAATGGGGAAGTCGTCATGTTGGCTTGGAAACTAAAGTGGCCCCTTAGTGGTGGCCAATTGGATTTCCAGGTTAACATATGGGTTCAATACGATGGGCTTCACAGGGCTCGCAACTCGCGGCGCCGCCGCCGCGCGCGCGGTGGCGCGCGCGTGGGGTATTTGCATTGTCCACACTGCAAAAGTCGCCAAGTTGGCCTGGGAACTAAAGTGAACCTAAGTGATCCCTTTGTGGTGACCAATTTGGTTTCCAGCTTGCCAATGGTTTTCTATAATGAGCTGCACGCAGCTCCCCACTCGCGGCGGCGCCGCCGCGCGCGCGGCGGCGCGCGCG
>CAUYUJ010021376.1:31084-91084 GCA_963575745.1 Prorocentrum cordatum
CTCTTCCTCTCCCTCTCACCGCGTTCTCATCCCCCATGTCTTTCACTTCTCGGGTCTCCTGGGCCTCTGGGGCGGAAACGTCGATCTCGCCCGACTCGACTCTGTCGAGATAGCGGTAGCACATCTTGTCCCGGGCCAGCACCGCCAACCGATCCTTGGGTTTCCTCCTCCTCCTCCGCCTCCTCCTCCTCTTCCTCCTCTTCCTCCTCCTCCGCCTCCTCCTCCTTCTCCTCCTCCTCCTCCACCTCCCCTCCAAGAGGCCTCCAATGCATCCTCAATCGCATCTTTCCTGTCTCCATCTCCCTCGTCATTGTCGTCGTCCTCCTCCTTCTCCCCCCCCCTCCCTTTGCCCCCTCCGTCTTGGTCTGCGGGATTATCTGTGTCCTGCGCACCCCCTGAGCTCCGAGTTCCGAGCGCCCCCCCCCCCCCCCCTGGGAGAGGACGAGGAGGAGGCTGAAGAGGAGGAGGGGGAGGGGGAGGAGGGGGGGGAGGAGGAGGAAAAAAAAAAAAAAAAAAAAAAAAAAAAAAAAAAAAAAAGGAGGAGAGGAGGAGGTTCTCCTGCCCCCCCCCCCCCCCCCCCCCCCCCCCCCCCCCCCCCCTCCTACATCCCCCCCTCATCGCCCTCAGGGGGAGGGGGGCAGGTCTGTTCTATCACCGCCCCTGCGGCTTCTCGGGCCGCGTTTTTTTCTCCGCCTGAGCTGCTCGTCCACAAGGAAGGCCTCGCCTTCCGCCATCTCGCGCAAGCTCGCAGGCCCTGGGACCCAGTCGCAACTGGAGATGTTCGTTGCAAATAATCGCCTCGATCACCAACGGCTTCACACGGCGAGGGGGAGTCCAATCTTAAGCGTCCTACGGAAGGCCCACGGCCCAAGGGTTTAGATGTCCTTCGGTGTCCCTTGATGCTTGCGGATGTCCCGCGGTGTCCCGCAGTGTTTGTGGATGGCCTTCGGTGTCTCTGAGTGTCTTCGGATGTCCGCTGGTGTCCCTCGGTGTCTGTGGATGTCCGCTGGTGTCCCTCGGTGCGCTTGGATGTCCGTTGGTGTCTCTCGGTGTCCGTGGATGCCCCCTGGTGCCCCTCGGTGTCTGTGGATGTCCTGCGGTGTCCCTCGGTGTCTTTAGATGTCCCTTGGTGTCTCTGAGTGTCTTCGGATGTCCCTTGGTGTCCCTCGGTGTCCGTGGATGTCCGGCGGTGTCCCTCGGTGTCTTTAGATGTCCCTTGGTGTCTCTGAGTGTATTCGAATGTCCCTTGGTGTCCCTCGGTTTCCCTGGATGTAGGTTTGTGTCTCTCGGTGTCTCTTGGTGTCCCCTGGTATCCCCCGGTGCCTGCGGATGTCTGTTGGTGTCTCTCGGTGCCTGTCGATGTCTTTTGTTGTCCCTCGGTGTCTGTGGATGTCCGTTGGGCTCTCTGAGTGCCTGTGGATGCCCCTCGGGGGCAAAACGTTACACGTAGACTCCAGGTGCGTAAAGTTAGACTCCAGGGGCGGCAAGTTAAACTCCAGGCCCGAAAAGTTATACTCCAGGTGCGAACAGTCAGACTTCATGGGCGAGAAGTTAGACTCCAGGGGCGAAATGTGAGACTCCAGGAACGAAAAGTTAGACTCGCGGCCCAAAAAGTTAGACGCCTGAATCCCCAAGTGCGACGGCGAGCACCCTGGCCGAGAAACGTTAGATTTCTTGACGCAGGTCGCGCGATGATACTGACGCAGTGGTGACGCGAATAGGTCGACGAACTTTGGGAAGATATACGTCGGTGACGCGCGGGAAAGAGAGTGGTAGTAGTGACTCATGCATAGCATGGTCTGCGTCCCACCATTGTTTCGTAGAGCTTTGTTTAGTTTCGCACTTGGGTACTTCGCCTTCATGTGTTTTTCAGGTTTGTTCAATGCTGCAAAGGTTTGTGGCAAGGTTGTTGTGATTTGGTGAGGGGGTTCTGGGGTTGCGTCTGGGTTTCAACGTGGTATGCGTTGTTGCACAGCGTGCGATCGGGTGAATATGAGTATCGGGATGTCTCGTGATGTCTCGTGATGTCTCGGGATGTCGTGCGATGTCTTGGGATGTCTCCGGACGTCTTGGGGTGTCTCGGGATGTCTCGGGATGTCTTGATTTGTTGTCTTGGAAAGTCTCGGGATGTCTCGGGGTGTCGTGGGATATTTTGGGATGTCTTTCGATGTCTTTGGATGTCTTGGGATGTCTCGGGATGTCTTGGGATGTCTCTGGGTGCCTCTGTTTGTCTTGTTGCCCATGTCTAACTTTTTCGGGGGGGGGGGGGAGGGGGGGGGGGGGGGAGTTAGACATACTATGACATATGAAGACATATCAAGACGTAGTTCGGATAGCTGTGACATACGAATACACGACAAGACAACAGCTACCAGCACGCCCCCCAAACAACCTCCCGATGTCAATTGCATCGGATCGCATGCTCGCCCGACTTCCGTCTTTTTTTGACTGACTCCCCAGGGGCGACGAATTAGACTCCCGCCTTCACCACGGGCAAAAAGTTAGACTCCAGGCGCGGAAAGTTAGACTCCACGGGCGAGAGGTTAGACTCCAGGGGCGAAAAGTTAGACTCCAGGCGCGAAGAGTTATACTCCAGGCGGGGAAAGTTAGACTCCAGGCGGGAAGAGTTAGACTCCATGGGGCGAGAAGTTAGACTCCAGGGGCGAAAAGTTAGACTCCAGGGGCGAAAAGTTAGACTCGCGACCGAAAACTTAGACGTCCGCATCCCCAGATGCGATCGGGAGCGCCCCGGCCGAGAAAAGTTAAACTTCTGGATTCAGATCGTCGAAGCCGTAATACTGTGCGCGTTATATGTAGATGCGTGCGTGCACATGCGTATATGTATGTTGAATTAAGATATGGTATAGATCACGCGCGCAAGTGATTCTAATTGCCATTTTGTCTTGTGTTGTAGCGCATGATATAAATGTATGCGCGTCGGGTCACCATGCCGTCATTATTGCGCACGTTATGGCAGAAGTTAATGCATGTGCGTGCAATCGTCGCAGACCTGGGGGATGGCAAGGTCTCCAAGCAGGAGCTTAAATTCTAGCTGGCGTCGCGCCCCGCGCGACTACAGTGACATCAACCTAAGATGACGAATCAGAACTGCATACTTGCGGCAGCACTACTGGTATCAAGGAGTTAAAAATAAGTTCAATAGTTGGCAATGACATAGTGTTGCCCGCCAGCTGGCCCATTTGAAGAGGCGTTCCGACAGGGGCGATCTCTTTGGGCGTGAATGCTTGGATTGCAAACTGCTCTGCTGGAGCCATTCGCCTTCCACGGCTGCTAACCCAGAACCCTGCAGCCCTTGATCGGGTCAAGGTGGGGCTGAAATCTTTGTGCCCCGTCGCAAATCGCCTCGAACGATCCGCCCGCGCACTCCGGCGCCAACCGGGATCTCGCGCAACGCCGATCACAAAAGCACCTTTAATTGTACTGCTACGCTCTACTACTACTACTACTACTACTACTACTACTTCTACTACTACTACTACTACTACTACTACTGCTGCTGCTACTACTACTACTACTACTACTACTACTACGACTTCTATTGCAAATCCTACTCCTACCAACCTGCGCACCTACTCCTCCTTATTACTGCCATACTTTAGCTATCAGCACGACCAAGTCGCAAACGCAGGACACAAGAATTGGCGGATGCGGCGCAAGCCCCCGACTCCACGTCTATGGCCCAATCCTCTTCGTCAGGATCATGGCCTGCCCTTCTCAAATGCTTTACGTAGTGCCTTAGATTACGGGCTGCGTGCGTATTGTGCGCAGGTGTTGGCGCGGCTCCTGGTGGGCATTTCGTCTTGCTCAGAAATGCATTCAATGGCCGCACTGGTGGGCGCGGCGGTCGGGGCAGATGTGCCAACGGCGACGCAGTCTCGTGAACCCCGAGAATGTAAACGCGTTGCCGTCTCTGCGGCAAGCCAAACTCATTCGATGCATACAAGCGCCATGCCACTTTAAATCCACGGTTATCTAGATCGCGGAGCACGCGTTGCAGAGATCTACCGCCGTCGTGCGTCACCAGCCCTTTCACGTTTTCCTGAGGTACTGACTTGAAGCACCCAGGATGTTTCTTCAACATTGTGATGAACGCTGTGTATGGTTTCGATCTCCTCCTATCTTTCCATCCCCTCTTCATTCCAAACGCCGAAAATGGTTGACAAGGGGATCCCAAACACTATATATATATATATATATATATATATGCACGCACTTCTTCTCTAGATGCAGCTCGCTGGTGTCGCGATCGGCCATGTCACTGTACAACCTCTTGGGCTTATGATTCGCACAAATGAACTGACGAGCAACGGCACTAATGTCTGATGCCAGTCGCTGCCTTATTTTGATACGACCTCTCTTGAACCAGGAGGTTCGCTCAAGGCCGAACACTGGCGCGTCGATGCCGCTACAGTCGGTTGCAATCCTGAGCCGTACAGGGCTCATTGAGCCGAATTTGCTCCGGAGGGGCATGGGGCCCTCGGCGCCTCGATGCCCCGAAATGACCGCCCGAGGAGGAGTCGGGCGCCCCGTCGCAACTCGCCATTGAGGGACCTCCGAACCCCACGAGAGGGATGCCGTGTTGGAAATTCGAAGGCCAAGCCACTGAGCGCATCCAGAATAAGGAGGGGGAGGGAGAGGGTGAGGGGGGGGGCAAGCTAGGTGCGCTCGCGTCATATCTGACGTCCTACCCCTCCCTCCCATCCCTTACCATGGCGCTGATTTTCTCTATCCGCGGACGCGTGTCGTAGCGGACCTGTGGCTCCGCGCGCGCGTGCGTAGTGGGTGGTGGTGCACGTGCGTGCGTGCGTGCGTGTGTGCGTGGTTGTCGTGGTGGTGGTGGTGGTGGTAGTGGTGGTGGTGGTGTGGTGATGGTGGTGGTGGTGGTGCTGGTGGTGGTGGTGGTGGTGGTGGTGGTGCTGGTGGTGGTGTGCTGGTGGTGGTGGTGTTGGTACTGGTGCTGGTGCTGGTGGTGGTTGGTGGTGGTGGTGGTGGTGGTGGTGGCGGTGCGGCGCGGTGGTGGCGGGCGGATGGGCGCGCGAGAAAAAGGCCCGCGCTGGGGCGAGAACGCCATCCTGAACGACGGAGGCCAAACACCGATCCGAAAATGAAGCCCACGCTGCAGCGGGAGCACGATTCGGAACGATTCGGGAGCAGAAATGAGGCCGGCGCCTCAACGAGAACAGCATTTTGGGAAAAAATGACGCCGGCGCCTCAGCGAGAGTCGTTTCCCGTGATTTTTCGGGCATCCTGTGTGCACAAAAACAGTACGCGGAGGGTGCGCGGCTATCACCCGGACGCCATCAGGGGAAGGATTCGGGAGCAGAAATTAGGCCGGCGCCTCAACGAGAGCAGCATTTTGGGAAAAAATGACGCCGGCGCGAGAGCAGCATTTTGACAAAAAAGGCCGCCGGCGCTTTAGCGAGAGTCGTTTCCCGGGATTTTTCGGGCATCCTGTGTGTAAAAACAATGCGCGGAGGGTGCGCGGCTACCACCCGGACGCCATCAGGGGAAGAGGAGGAGTATATTCATATGGAGTAATTGTAGAGGGGGGGGCGAGGAGGAGGAGGAGGAGGAGGAGGAGGAGGAGGAGGAGGAGGGGGGGGCGAGGAGACGAGGAGGAGGGCGACGACGACGATGCCCGAGGACGTCGGCGGACAACGAGGGACACCGAGAGACATTGACGGACGTCGGGGGACACCGAGGGACGCCCAGGGAAACCCAAGGACATCGAGGGGCACTCGGTCGTAATCCGCTGTCCCCTGGTCGGCTCGAACCGATATACTTGCGCCCAACGCCCAAGGGGAATCCGCGCGCCCGTGCAGCCGGGCACCATGCATTCGTTCCAACCGTTACACAGATGGAGCAGGTGAGATTCACAATGTTGTTCGTTTCGCGTTGTGCGTTAATTTCTGTCTTCCTATCGCTACGATGAAAAGAAGACGGGTGGTTTGAATATATGGCTCTCGCTACCCAGCGGAATTTACCGTCGGATGAGTTCAGGGCGCGGGTCTGCAACGGCCTATGATCATACCATCAGGCTTGCAGCGCAAGGCTAAATTTAAGACGCTTGCCTTCCAAGACGTCAGAAATAATGAAAACGGCGACAGGTTGACCAGCGACCCTCCCGCAGTCGCCGCAGCCCGCCGCCCGCGCAGTCAGCGCCGCGCCGAGGCGCGCAGTGGGCGCCGCGCCGAGGCGGTCTCGCATCTGGCATCGCGAGGGCGGCCGCGCTTAGGGTTGAGGGTTCAGGTCAGGGCGCACCGCCTAGGGCTAGGGGTCCCAGGTATAGGGCCCCAGGGCACGGGATGCAGGGTATGGGTTTCGGTTCGGTGCTCTGCAGAGTTTCGGGTTCTGTGCCCAGCGAATTCTTCGCCTGGGGCAGGATGTACGCGGTGGTGAGCGACGCAGTTGTGAGCATCGTCTTCGGTGGAGATCCCCGTGGGGCCACGGGGCGCGTGAGGGGTATGGGTAGTCTGGGGGGGGGGTCGCATGCGAACACCGCAATTGGGGCCCTCGGTAAAGCTCCCTAGGGCCATGAAACGCGCGGGGGGTGGTGCCGACGTGGGCGGGTGAGACGCATGGGAACGCCACCACTGGTGCCTTCGGTGGAGCTCCCATATGGGGCCATGAGGGGCGCGCCGAACGTTTTTGGGGAAACGCATGCAAACACCGCCACCGAGGCCTTCGGAGGAGCTCCCTATGGGGTCACGGAGCGCGCGAGGGGTGCGTGCCGACATGTGCGGGGTAGACGGGCGCGAACACCGCCACTGGGGCCATCGGTGGACATCCTTGCGGGGGCGCGTGTGCCGAACATTGTGGGGGACACGCGTGCGACCACCCCGCTGCGGCCTCCGGTGGCGCTCCTGATGGGGCCACGGCACGCGCGAAGGGCGTGCATAATTTTGGAAGTAAATGGGCGGGGGAGAGGCGTGCGAACACCTCCGCTGGGACCTTCGGTGGCGCCCTAATCGGGCAAAGCGTGTGAGGGGTGTGCCGAGATGGGTGGCGGATTGGGCGGGTGGGTGGGCGGGTGGGCGCGGCGGGGGAGGGGGGAGGGGGGGGCGGTGGCGGGGCGCATGCGAACGCCGCAACGGGGGCCTTCGGTTGAGCTTCCCATGGGGCCACGAAACGTATGAAAGGGTGGGGGGCACGCATGCGAACGCCGCCGCTGGGCTTTCGGCGGGGCCCCATATGGGACCATGAAGCGCGCGAGGGGACGCATGCGAACACCGCCAATGAAGCCTTCGGTGCGGGGCCACGAAACGCGCGAGTGGTGCGCCGAAATGGGGGGAAACACGGGAGCGCCCGATAGGGCCAGAAAACGCGCGAGGTGTGCGTGCCTGGTGCTGAATTAAGGAAGACGCATAGATGGGGGGGGGGGGGGGGGCAGACGGGCGGGACGTGATGTGACGCGGTGCGTTGTTTGTTCATAACGAGGACCCAACACTACGGAATGGTTGGGAATTAGCTTTGCGAATGACCAAACCTTATGCAATTGCGAGTAACTCAATTCATTGAAGCATGAAACATCATCGGACCCCACATTATGTAGTTCCAGTGCTCCAACACCGAATTACCACTCCAACACAGAATTCTCTATGCTGGCATCGTATTCGGTGAGGGGTGTGCCAGAAATATATGTGTGTGCGCTCTTTCCCCAACCATCCTGTGGTGTTGGGTCCTCGTTTTGAAGGGACGGTGCCCCGCGTTCCTCTCCCACCGTCCTTCCCGCCCTCTTTCCTCCCCGTCGTTGGTTTTGCTTGTTCTATTTCGGCGCACCCCTCACACGTTTCGTGGCCCCATATGGGAAATCCATCTAAGGTCCCAGCGGCGCGGCCCGCATGGCGGCGCCGCACCATTTTGGCGCGCCCCTCACAGGTTTCGTGGCCCCACCACCTATGGCCCCAGTGGCGCAGCCCGCATGGCGCCGCCGATCTATTCTGGCACACTCCATCACACGCTTCGTGGCCCCATAGGGAGCTCCACCTATGGCTGCAATGGCGCAGCCCGCATGGCGGCGCCGCCCCACGTCGGCACACCCCTCGCACGTTTCGTGGCCCCACAGGGAGCTCCACTCCGCAGCCCGCATGGCGCCGCCGCCCACTGTGGCACAACACTCACACGTTTCGTTGCCCCATAAGGAGCTCCACCTATAGGTCCCAGTGGCACAGCCCGCATGGCGGCGCCGCCGCATTTTGGCACACCCCTTCACACGTTTCGTGGCCCCACAAGGGGGCGCCACCTGGCGCAGCCCGCATGGCGCCGCCGCCTCATTTTGGCACACAGCACCCGTTTCGTGGCCCATAGGGAGCTCAATATCACGTGGCGCAGCCCGCACGGCGGCGCCGCCCCATTTTGGCATACCCTTCACACGTTTCGTGGCCCCACAGGGAGCTCCACCTAAGGTCCCAGTGGCGCAGCCCGCATGGCGGCGCCGCCCCATTTTGAAACGCCCCTCACACGTTTCGTGGCCCCACAGGGAGCCCCACCTAAGGTCCCAGTGGCGCAGCCCGCATGGCGGCGCCGCCCAATTTTGGCACACCCCGCACACGTTTCGTGGCCCCACAGGGAGCCCCACCTGAGGTCCAAGTGGCGCAGCCCGCATGGCGGCGCCGCCCCATTTTGGCACACCCCTCACTCGTTTCGTGGCCCCACACAGAGCTCCACCTATAGGTCCCAGTGGCGCAGCCCGCATGGCGGCGCCGCCCCATGTTGGCACACCCCTCACACGTTTCGTGGCCCCATAAGGAATTCCACCGACGGACCGAAGGTCCCAAATAGCAAAGTCCGCATGACAGTGCCGCCCCATTTTGGCACACCCATCACACGTTTCGTGGCCCCAAGCTCCACCGAAGGCCCCAATGGCAACGCCCGCATGGCGGCCCCGCCCCATTTCGGCATGCCCTTCACACGCTTCGTGGCACTATAAGGAGACCCGCCTAAGGCCCAAATGGAACAGTTCGCATGGGGGCACCACCCCCGTTTCGGCACACCCCTCACGCGCTTCGAGGCCCCATAGGGAGTTCCACCTACAAGGCCCTCGTGGCGCAGTTCGCACGCGGCCCCCCCCTCCCTTTTTTTTTTGTCGGCACGTTTCGGCACGCCCCTCACGCGTTTCGTTGCCCCGCAGGGAACTCCACCACCGAAGGCGCCAGTGGCAGTGCTCAGATGTGGGCGTCACACCTGTTACGGCGTACCCCTTGCGCGTTTCGTGGCCCTATATATAGGGAGTTCCACCGAAGACGGTTCTCGCAACTGCGCTACTCACAACTGCATATGGTTGGGTCCTTCGCCAGGATAGTTTGCTGTTGTTGTTGATGTTGTTGTTGTTGTTGTTGTTGAATTCCCATTTCTGAAGAAGAATTATTGTTGGTCCCCCCACTGGTGCATACTCTTTTTTCTCAATCGAAGTGTGCCCCTCGACGCTCGCACCCTGTTTTCAAACTGGGCACATGGCCCCCGGGTTACAACAACAATTGCAAGCTCCCGCCTGAGACTTTCTTACAATTTAGCCAGGACCCCCGCTCCCGTCCGAGACTTCCTCGCATTTTATTTAGGCATCGCGCTCTCGCTTGGGACTTCCTTACAATTCATTCAGGAATCGTTTTCCTGGCGCTCTGGAGTCGCGCTCTCGCTGGAGACTTGCTTGCAACTTACTGAAGAATGGCCTTGCGTTTGGATTTCTTGCAATTTACCCGGGCGCCGCGCTCCCAACACCCAGGCAGATGCTTCCCTTCCGGTGCTCGGCAGCGGGCGAGAGCCTGGGAAGGCCCCCTCCCCCCGCCCCCCCCGGTCTCGCCACCGCTCTGCGCACTTGACCATGGACTTCTCGCTACGTGCCCAAAGGCATTGAGGAGAAGGAGGAGGAGCGCACGCCGCCGAGGGAGAGAGAGAGAGAGAGAGAGAGAGAGAGAGAGAGAGGGGGAGAGAGGGAGAGGGAGAGAGAGCGCACGCCACCGAGGGAGAGAGAGAGAGAGAGAGAGAGAGAGAGAGAGAGAGAGAGAGAGAGAGAGAGAGAGAGAGAGAGAGTAGAGAGAGAGAGAGAGAGAGAGAGAGAGAGAGAGAGAGAGAGAGAGAGAGAGAGAGAGAGAGAGAGAGAGAGAGAGAGAGAGCCCCGACGGTTCAGGCCAAAACCCCAGGGAGGGCCCATCAGAGAGGGCCTTTTTGGCACCCTGGCGCGGTTCGGCATAGGCAGCGCGCCGAGGGCCGGCGACAGGGCCCCCCCCCCAAGGGACGAAAACCTCGCCGTCGTCCTCCTCGATGGGGCCCACCCCCGACTACGACTGGAAGCTTGTCAGCGAAGCTATCCGCCTCAGCTCCATTCACCCCGGGCGCCTGGAGACAGCCGGCCAGGCACAATCGGCGCCCAGCGTGCAGAGCAGGCGCCGACGCACTCCCCGCACCCCCAGCCTGGGCCCCTGGCTCGGCAAAGGGCCCCCGGAAGTAGCTCCCACGCCCTCGCACCAGGAGATCGCCGTGGACCCCGAACAGCTGGCCCTAAGGCCTCGGGCCCCCGCAGGGACAGTCGCATGCCCCCCACAAGAGGAACAGAACGACAACGGGGCTTGGCCTTCCGAGACCGAGGGGCACTCAAGCATCACATGGCATCCTTGCCTCCAGGGCCTCTGGCGGGAATTCTCCGCGAGCCTCGAGAGCTCGAGGCCGAGGACCTTGGAGGGCTCGGGAGGGGCTGCGACGGGGTCCGGAGGGGAAGGCGTGGGAGGCGAGGCAGCAGCAGCAGCAGCAGCAGCACCAGCAGCAGCAGCAGCAGCAGCAACAGCATCAACAGCAGCCCCCTCCCTCCGCAATACCTCCAAGTGTCCCTCAAAAACAGGATCCCCTCGAGAGACACCAGAGTGAGCCCCTGGGCCCCTATGTTGTCAAAGCGCCCCTCCTCCGAATAAAAAACATCGGCCCGAGTCGCAAACTTGACCAGCTGCCTACAACGCGCCAGCATGCCGCATGCCTTTGACCAGTCGACCTGTCTGACTACCGTGGCGGCTCAAGGCCGCGCCTGCCTTAGCCAGCCGATCTGCTTCAGCGTGTCCCGCCCTCTCACACTCAGAAGTTCGACCGTCTCGCACATCGATACTGGTCGAGTGCGCCGACTTTTATCCCCTGAATCAACTCGAACTCTCCATCTCGAAAGATCCGCCTCCACAGGCGCGCTCGTGGGTTGGCGAGCATCAGAGCAAAACGCGAGTCTGTGCCGCACTGCCGCGTGCCCTTACAGTCCGAGTACAACGACAAATCTCCTCCCGTATGGGAGGTGGCCATCAAAATCCCACTACTTCAACCGCGTCCGGTGAACTGATAAGGGCAAAGAGAAGGCGGCACCGTCCCGTGCCAGCCTGCAAGAAAACGCTTGTCCTGATCGTCGACAGCGGCGCGCCCACCCCCCCAACCTTGAACTCCCACACGGGGCCCCAAGGACGACGCGCGAGAAGCTGAAACGGGCCAGGGGGGATGCATTTAGCAAAACGCTCCTGGAGGTCCACGGAACAGTTTGCCAAACGACGAGCAGCAGCTTTGACGTCCTCGGGGGGGTTATCCATGCGCCAAGCGTCTCGCGCAGGGCAGCAATAATGGCGATGAAACAACGTGCCAAATCCTCTACAGAGAAGGCAAGCCATCGAAAGCTGAGGGACGTGCTGGTGCAGCCGATGCTGGCACCATTGTGACCCTATGACAGGGCCTCTCAAGGTCCGCGGTTCCCTGCAACCCCAAGTCCCACCAGTGCCCCCTCTGGACCTCCTCATCTCCAGCGACCTTGAGATGGAACCACTCGTTCAACGGGCGCCAAAACACATCGCCCTGCCATGCCTTGCCTCCTCCTGCGTGTGCCAGGCCTGTCCAATCAGACGGGCGCCCAGCCGCGCACTTGGCACGGCGCGCCCCAAAAGCGGGGGGCACCTCTCTCAAGTCCCTCTGGGACTCTGCTGACTCCTGGAGGGTCCACGGGTCCAGAAACTAAGGGCCAACGCGATTCAAAGTCAGGATGAAGGCAGCTATGGGGTCCTTCATCTGTGCCCACGTCCTATTCTTGGCGGCCGCTTCGAAACCCGCAGCACAGAGAGACGCGGGCACAGCCTCAGAGAGAAGGCGCCCCTACATAATCTGACCATAAGTCTTACAGGCATCTGAGGCCACCAGCGCCAAGGGATCTCGATCCAAGCCACCCCTCGGACACATCGACGCCAACTCCAGCCGGCATCCCCTGTGCCCCCCGCAGCGCAACGACGAGCAACTGCTTGAGCGTACCATCCGGCAGCCCCTGAACGTCGGCCCCCACAGGGCCTTGGACGAAGCCCGCCAGCTCTGAAAACAGGTCCCACCTTCGCTCCAGCATCCCGAAAGGCTTGAACCTTGGAAACATGTTGGGGAACTTCGGAAAAATGGACCCTGGCGAGATGAAACCCTGCGCCTACTTGCGCCAGTCGCATCTCCCCCGCGGATCCCCCGTGCACCTGGCATCTCGATTGGCCAGGCAGCTGGCACGCCATCCGCAAGCACATTCGAAGAAGCTAAGAGGCTAACTGTATCCCAGGCAATGGGCAAAGCCATGGCAGTCAATCCCGCAACAAAGGACGGATGGGCGCCGCTGCGCGGCGCGGGCTCGCTGGAAGGAGGAGTCGCGCCAGCGTGGTCGCTCCAGAAAACCCTGCTGTAACGGCCCCGCTCGGATAGATGGTGCGGCTGATCGCCCCCTGCCACGACGAACCGCGAGGCGCCCGATGCAATCCGCTGCGCGCGCGGGGCAAAGGCAAAGGGAAATCAGCGTGCCGAGCCGCATCGAGCAACTCCCCGTGGGAGATGTGCTCACACAATTTCCAGAGGTCGAAAAAAGTCGCCGTTTCCAGTCCTGGGGTCACTCGAGCGAACGCCGCCAAAGCGCCGTGGACACATGCGCTCTTATCACAGGCTGCGCTGGAACTCATCCCCCACAAAAACCTAGAGTCAACAGCCCGCCCCCGTCGAGAGCGCAGCCCGTGACGGATCCCGCCCCAAGCTCGGGCAAACAGGGGCAGCCCTATGGGGCATGCGCCCCCTGATGACTTGACGAGAAAGACCGCCAACACCAGCCGCGTGGCTCCAATGCGCGGCCGCCTATCCCACGCCCACAAAACTTAGCAAACGCCTCGGCCTACGGCGGGGGCACTTGGGGCAGCAAGCGCAAGCTGCATGAACGAGAACGCTGCCACCCGAGATCGGATCGAGCGAGCCCTCGACAGCCCAGCGACGCGGATGCAACTCCTCCTCCCGAGAGCGCTTGCAAGAGATTGGCACCCAGTCCTTCAAAGTCTGGTCTCCTGGCCGACCAGTGGGGCGAGATTCCGTGCCAGATCCTCTCCCTCCTCCCGATCTGCAAAAATCGGCAGGGGCGGGCGGGCGGGGCCCTTGATGAACCTGCGAGCGGCCCGAGAGCCTCGCTCAAACACCAGGGCCCGGGCCCGGGACCTCCACTTTTTGCGCCCAACCCGCGGCATCCTGCTCCGCCCTGCGCGCGACTTCGCCCTGGACGAGATCAGCAAAAAAACGCATGGTGTCCTCGGCCTCAAGCGGAGCAAAGAAGACGTTCAACGTAGGACCCCGTAGACTCCGACCTCGGCAGTCGCGAAAAGGGCCCCAAGAAGGCTGGGCTGCCGCTAGAATGCGGGGCCGACCCATCTTCCCATTCAAAGGCTGGATGGCGTTGCGGGGGAGCGAAAGCCACCTCTGAGCTTTTGCAGATGTAGCTCTTGGCCCCAGGCAGCTAGGAGCGCGCAGGCTGCCAGTTGCAAGCCCTGGCCCTGCCCGAGCACATGGGGCCCTGGATGTAGTAGACCCCGCACTGGGCCTCCTCGACAGCCTCGAACCACTTGGATGCCGCCCCCGAGAGATCCAGGCCCGAGAAATCAGGACCACCCCAGGAGCTTGAAATAAAAAGACACGGCTTCACTCTCCCCCTTGGACTTGGGCAGCAGAAGTGCTCGGGGCACAGCTCGCTTCCACGCCGTGGCCCGGCCAGCCAGGTGATGGAGCGTCCGAGCCACTTCGCGATGTGGGCCCACAGGCGCGTCGACGAGCACGTCGCAGCTGCGGGCATGGAACGGCAAGCACTTGCTGCGAACGAAAAAGAAACAGCAGTCGTCGCGTCAGGTCGACCCTGTATGTCGCACAATGCAGGACCCATCGCGGTCAATCCACTGGGCCTGTCGCAGAGACTCGGCATCGATGTCCCAGTAGCCTCCGATGATGAAACAGATCCCTGCCGACGCTGCCATCTCACTGACATGGAGTAGACAATCAATGTTGGCCCCAGCCGAGCCCAGAGTCGCGCGCCCATACACTAAGATGAACCAAATCTGATCGACGGGCGAAAGGGCGACACGATGTGAAACAATCCTTCCCGAGCGCTTCTCACGCACGGTGGTCGCAGCGCCAAAGTGCAATTGAACCAAAACCGCCGTGCCACCTGAAGATTCTCGACCTCCGTTGCCCGCCCTGGCCGCCGCTCCGAACGACGATGCGCAACTGTCTTCGTAGCCCATGGCCGAGGCGCGGCTGACCGGCGAGGGAGAAGCCGATACTCTAGAAATAGAACACCGCCATGTACTGCGTCCTTCACCTTTCTGGCCCACTCCAAGAACTTCATGCCCTTTGCCCAAGCATGCAGGAAAAAACAACAACGTCCGAACCATCAGTCTCAGCAGGGGATGCGCCGCTCTGGACTGAGAGGCCCAGCCCAAGGTCTGGGCATGGGGGACGCGCGTCCGCGGCCGCCCACCAATGACCGCTGCACTCTTCCTTCTGGATCTGCCCTGGCACAGGCTCGAGGCCTCCCCCAGCATGGCCGAGCACCCCGAAGACGGCGCCGTGTCTCTGTCCAGAAGCAGCGCAGACTGTGAGCTGTCCGTCCCCGTAGTCCGAGCCTGGTGTCGCGCCGTGGGGCGGTCGCGTGGATGCCCCTGGCTCTGGGGCGGGGCTGCAGGGCGTTCCAAAGCTGCCCCCCGCCTTGCCCGGACCAGCATGCCGCCCCTCCTGTCAACTGCAGACCCGCCCGCGCTGCCCCTCCAGCAACGGCGCGATCTCCCAACCTCGCGCCGACGGCGGCCCGAGGGCCCGCGGTGCTCCGAGGGCCCGCGGGCACCGCTGAAGACAAGCCCCCCAGTGCTCCAGCTACGGTAGTACCGGCCACAACAGCTTTTGGCGACATAGCCCTGCCCCTCGCGCCGTTCACCTCACGGGCGCACCTGGGGGCAGGTCCAGGCACAAGCTGTGCGCGACTCGGCCAAACCCCTCGCTCTGTGAACCCCTTGGGTGCACCTATAGACTGAGACTTGTGTTCTAACGCCTGCAACCTCCTGCCCATGACGGCATGGGGCGTTGGCGAGAGCCGCTCGGGGATCAGCGGTTCGCGCGAGGCTCGGCCGATCTCCCGCGCGCGACGACCCGCGGCGAACGCGCCTCCGCGAATCTCGGCAGCGCTCACAGAAAGAAGCCCGACGACGTGGCGCACCATCCTGAAACCCAGCTCCCGCCAGACTCAGCAGGGGAGGTGCCGCTCCAAACTGGGGCATCGGCCGCCATCTTGCGGGGGGTCCAAAACAGAGGCTGGGCTCGACCACCTGCGCGTCTGCGGCCGTCCACGAAAGCCCGCTGCCTCCGGGATCTGCCCTGGCTCTCGGCTCGAGGGCCCCCCCAAGGTGGCTGGGCACCCCGAGAGTGGCGTCGCGCATCGGCGCGCCTGCAGCCTCTCGCCCCGCCGCCATGACCAGCTCCAGCAAACCTCAGCAGGGGGGGTGCTGCTCTGAACTGGGGCGTCGGCCACGCTCTCGTGAGAGGCGTGCGAGGCCCAGAACAGGAGCTGGGCAAGGGGGCGGGCATCGGCCACCCGCGCGCCTGCGGCCGCCCACGCAAGCCCGTTGCACCCCTCCTCGGGGATCTCCCCTGGCCCCAGGCTCGCGGGCCCACCCGGGGCGGCTGCGCGCCCCGAAAACTGCGCCGCGCATCTGCGCGCGTGACAACTTCTCGTCAAACGCGCCAGATTTCCCCGTGCGGCTCCGATCCAGCAGAGCTCGAAACACGTCAATGACCTGCTGCAGCCGTGACCAATGGCGTCGAGCGAACTGCTCCCGCACCTCGGTAATGAGCGGGCGCGCGCGCGCGCAGCAGGAAGTCACGACGACGCCCGCGGCCCCGCCCCCATGCTCCAGCGCAGGCCGCGCGCGCTGCGTCGCTCAGAGATCCCCCAGAGCCGCCCCTGCGCATAGGACGGTATCTCTGAACGAAATAATCTCGAAGCCGAACATTGCGCGGGCGGAGAAAAATCGCCGTCAACCAGGCCTCGCACCAGTCCATCCACGCAGGGAAATCCACGTCCGTCTGGCCTCGTAAATTCCAAATCCATCGCGAACCCGAGCCCGCCACCATGGCCAAGAAGGCCCTGCGCCCCCTAGCAAGGTAAGGCGGCGGCGGCGGCACCGCGGGCGGCGGGGGCGCCATCGGCCCATCTTCATCAGGAGCTGGAATGCTTCGCCGCTGCACTTCCCCCGGCGATCTAGACCATCTCGTCGATGGCAGCCTGGTCGCGCTGGACAGCGGGCGCTGCTACGGCTGCTGCACCTAGGCCTCCATCTGCAGCGGCGCCATCAGCAGCAGGACCAGCAGGAGGAGGGCCCGCGGCGGCCCCGCTGCGCGGGCGCCCGATCTGCTGGCTGTGGCCGGCCGCGCACTTCCTCGACGTCTCGGCGCTGGCGCTCGGCAGGGAGCCGCGCCCACATCTCCCGCGACTCCTGCCGCAATTTCTGGATGTTCGCCGCGCTGGGCCCGATCGCAGCCAGGATGGCCGCCTGCGCATGTTTGCCAATCGCTGTTTTGAGCTCGAACCGCCTCGCCTTCTCGCCGTCCTCGACGTCCGGGCCGGGCAAATCCAAAATCTCCCCGTCAACAATCTCGACTGCGTCGATCCCACCCTCCCCGTTGAGCAGCTGGGAAAGGTTGATATGGGATCAGGCGGGGGCTACCGCGCCACGGACAGACCGCTTCCCTTCCGCCTCGCGCAACTCATGATTGAGCTCCTCCTGCCGCTCGAGCATGGCATCACGCGCCACGACGGCATCCTCGGCCGTGGCTGCGCTGCGCTGCACTCCTCGAGGTAGCTGCGCGCTGCATCTTCTCGCGCGACACGAGCTGCATGTTGCGTTTTAGTCCTGCGGCGCGCCACCCCCTTCGCCGAGACGTTCTCTTCCAGCAGCGGCGACCTCGCAGGCTTCGCAGGCTGCGCTGGCGGCGCGATGGCGCCCTACAGCGCCTGCAGCTCGGCCGACGCGTCGCCCCCCACTCGCAATCGCAACTGCGCCGGGAGGGCCGCCGCGCCCATGTCGCCAGGCTGCGCGGCCCCGCCCTTGGGCTTGGCGGCGCCCCGCCGCCAGTGCCCAGGCGGGCGCGCGGGCGGCGCCTGGTTGGGCGGAGACTCCGACGATTGCGCAGCCCAGCGATTCAAAGCGCTTGCTTCTGCTCGCTGCCCCCTGCGATTTAAACGACGCAAGCGGATGTTTGGACATGGGCCTCAGAACGCGCGCGCATCAGCTGCAAAACAATCACAACAAGTAAACATCAAACACATATGATTTACTAACGGGCGCTCACGACTATTTGCTAACATCGACAATGAAAGCCTAAGTGGCGCCGCCTGTGAAGCAGTCGAGGCGGAGGGCGCGTTCTGGCTTAGAATCGAGGGGGGCTGGGCTTGCTGCGGGTGGCGAAGTGGAGGAGCGGGGCTGGCTGCGGGGCGGGGGAAGGCGGGGCGCGTTGCTGGTGCCATGCCGGAATACAGTGGTCGGGGCGGAGGGTGCGAGCTGGTTGGAATGCGAAGAGATGCGCTGGCTGCGGGGCTGGAGAGGGAGGGGCAGGGCTGGCTACGGATGGCGAGTACCACCACCAGCCCTGGCCAGGCCCATCATGAAACCTGGACCGGTGCGCACGCCATCCTGGCCTAGGCCTGGAACTCATGAGTTACACCAATCAAAAGCCCCGGATGGACCTGGCCAGGGCTGGTGGTGGTGTATTGTTGGCGTCCTTCCGGTGGGGGGGCGCGGTGCCGGGGCCGTGCCGCGCCGTGCCAGCACAAACTGGTCGGGGCGGAGGGGCGCGCTGGTCGGGGGGGCGAAGAGGAGCTGGGTTGGCTGCTGGGAGCGAGAAGGAGGATCTGGGCTGGTGGCGGGGCAAAGAAGGGGTGAGCGCGGTGCCGGTGCCGTGCCGTGACGTGCCGGAATGAAGCGGTCGGGGCGGCGGGGGTGCCCGTTGGCTGGGGAGCGACAGAAGGAACTGGGGGGGCTGCGGGGGGCGGGGGGCCCTGGCTGGGGGGGGGGGGGGCGGAGCGTGCGGCTCGAAGAACAACCCGGGCGCGCGAAGAGGAACTGGGCTGGCTGCGAGGAGGTCGCCGGTGCCCTGCCGCCCCACAGGTGCAAGGAGGACAGGCTGGGCCAGCCAGATAGAACCCTATGCCCTCGAAAGTCCCCGCGCCGATCCATGCGCGGGAGGGCTGGCGCAGGGGAGGGGAACAGTGGCTTGAAATCGGCGAGGCATCGCCGCTGGATCAGCGATGGGCCATACCCGTGGCGAAGCCGCACGCTCCTGGGCGGGTTGGGGCACGCAGGCCCCGATCGGCGACGGATGGGCGCGCGGGGGTCGATGCTGTGGCGCGCAGAGGGGGGTAAAGGGGGGAGGGGTGACGGCTTCTGAGAAAAGGGGGCTGTTTTGTAGAGGGCGCCAGCCATATTAGTATTCTTCTTTTTTCATTATTATGACTATGACTTGTATTACCATAATTACCATCATTATTATCATCATTAATATTATTATTACCATTACTACTATTATTGTTACCATTATTACTATTCATTACCAATTTTTTATACATATATATATATACATATTAGTAATGCCAGACAACACTTGGCATTCGAGAGCGGCCACATCGGGCAGCCACGGTTGCGCATGATATGGAGCCGGGGTTCCGGACAAGCCTTCTCATTTCGTACACGGGCCATTTACAGTCCAAGGCATCTGGTGCCATGCCATGGCATTCAATGTGATGTTGCGTTGTGTTCCGCTGTGCGATGCCCTGGTTTGCGATGATACGCTTGGTGGTGCAATTCTACACTGCGCAACGCCAAACCATGCTATGACATGCTCTGCTCTGCCGAGCTCTTGTACACCATGCTATGCCGTGCTTTACCATGCATCGCAAACCCTCTCGGGATCATTGCCTTGCTCGACATCAACATTTGCGCGGAAAGAGGAGATCTGCGCCATGGCAAGGGTTGGGAGGGAGGGGCATGACGACACATATGACGCGAGCGCACCTAGCTTGCCCGAATTACCCACCTCTGCGCGTGGCCGAATGCTCCCCACCCTGGTCCCGTCCCCTCCCGACGTTGCCCTGGTCTGGACCACGAGAGGACTGCTGAGTCGACGGCCTTCGCATTATACAGAAAAGGCTGCTGAAATCAGGAACGCTATACGGAGCCCCTTGTCGGCGTCGTCGGCGCTTGGGTGCAAGAACGGGACTGAAGGAGCGGCCGCGGGATGGCCCAAGGAACAACGAGCCCCTTCCGAACCCAAGGCGGTCTTTGTTCCAACGCCTCGACTGCAACTCCAGGCCCGGACGACCGCTCAGGACGATCCGGGCACCTCTTGACGCCTCACGGCGAGGCGTTGCCGATGGAAAGAACCCCGGGGACCGAAAGCCTGCCAGCGGCGAGGGCAAGCGCACAACGCCTTCAGGTAGCCGGCGGGCTGCGTCGGGGCTGAGGGCACACTAAGACTTCCAAAACATAGGAAACAACAGTGCGCACTGGACGCACCCGCAAACATACGAAAAACTGGTGCCAATCGCATCCTCACGCTGCCCCTGCCTTGGAACGCCTGGAACTGGTACGGGAAATGTGAGAGATGCCCAACAATAAATGCTGTCCGAAATCGAAAGTGGCGCTGTTGGACAGGCGACCCGTTGACTCAAGTGGGCAACGTCCGCGGCAACACCGACAGCGAGTCCTGTTCAAACCGGGCCAGCAACTGCTGTCAGATGTCGGACAGAAATCATAAGGAGGTACAATGTTGGAGGTCCGCTTGGATTTCTTGGAGCGGTGCTGACACGCCACTCCCTGGCGCGCGGAGCGTGCCAGAGGCAGCGTCGGGGGCGCCGCCAGGAAGGCCCAGCGCCGATCCAGGAAATCCGCGCGGAACTCCGGCACACAAGTCGTGTTCACGCAATTTCCTCGTGTTCGGCGATGCCCCCTTGAGAAGGGAAATTGGCCGTTGCTAGCCCTTCGCGCTGGAGTCAAATGTAATTCAGAGCATGCTCTATCCACGAAGATGGTGCGTTTGATGATTCTATTTACCGCAGCCTGTGGGCGAGCTTAGCCCCAGGCAAGCCCCAGGCAAACCACTAATGGTTATGCAGCGTTCTCTTATCCGGCTTTGCTCATGCCCCGTCGACGGGGTTCGTCGACGAGGTCACCTTTGACGTACTCGTCGTCGACGTCGGTCGCCGCCAGAATCGTCGCCGTCGCTGTCGACGTACGTTAGGAACAAGGAAAAGCGTCACCGCCACCAGGGACCACCACCAGAGCCAGGGGGGGTCCACCTGGTAGTTGGGTCCACCCCTCTCCCTCGAAACATCCCCTATCCCTGGCTCGGGGAGGCATCTTGGGCCTACTCGCTGGGGGTTGCCCCCTGGTGGTGCTCGCGTCGCCTCTCCTTCCCCACAAGCCCGTCTCGACGCCGTCGGCTTTTGCCCCCATCTGCATGCACCCGCCTGGTTTTTTGGATCACGACGCCGCTCTCTGGCGGCCGTCTGGGACAATCAGGGCACCCACGGAACGCCCTCGGCGAGGCGCCGTCGGTGGAAGGCACCCCGAGGCTGGAGAACCGGCGAGGACATACGAAAACGCCCGAACACTTCAAACCTCGAGCATCGATCCCCGAACCTCCAACCTGCGAAATTAGAACCACTTCGATCGTGCTGCCTGACGCCTGTGATCCCCCTCGAGGCTACTCGACGATAGCCGACGACTCTGGCTCGGCGCTGAATCGACGCTGAGTCGGCGCTGTCTCATCGATGTCCAAACGTTAGCGCACGCTTCTGCAGTCTGGAAGTGAACTCCAAAAGACGTAGAGGTCTCCCATGATTTGCTACCGAACATGTCCGTGTCCACGCTGTCGGTCGGCTTCCGCACCCGTACGTACCGCATGACGCATGACGTCCTTGATCCCCCGAGGCCCGCGGCCACCGCATGACTCCCGCGATCCCCAGAGGCTGCTCATACCGCGCCGCTCCGCATGACGAGGCGCATGACGTATTGCTCCGCTCGTGCTCCGTGATGTGCCCGTCAGCCCGCGCCCCCCCCTAGAAGAAGAAACAACGGCATAAACTACACCTGGCGACGTACCCAACCACTGCGCAATGCGGGGCACGAGAAGCTTGGGACACGTTGTACAGAGGTGATGACTTGACATGGGCGCATCTAATTATGCGAGCGGCATTCGTGAGGCTCGCAGCCCCGAAGGACGGCAAGGTCCCGCACAGATATGCGTGGTGCCACACTCCGCTGGACCCGCTAGCAGCCTTCGAAAGTGGCGACAGTTTCGCAAATCGCAGCCCCCACGGCGAGGTCTCGCTCAGATCCGCGCGGTGCCTCACTCCGCTGGACCCACCAGCAGCCATCGAAAATGGCGACGGGGACGGCGAGGTCTCGCTCAGATCCGCGCGGTGCCACACTCCGCTGGACCCACCAGCAGCCCTCGAAAGTGGCGACAGTTTCGCAAGTCGCAGCCCCCCAGGGACGGCGAGGTCTCGCTCAGATCCGCGCGGTGCCTCGCTCCGCTGGACCCACCAGCAGCCCTCGAAAGTGGCGACGGTTTCGCAGATCGCAGCCCCCCAGGGACGGCGAGGTCTCGCTCAGATCCGCGCGGTGCCTCACCCCGCTGGACCCACCAGCAGCCCTCGAAAGTGGCGACAGTTTCGCAGATCCCAACCCCCCAGGGACGGCGAGGTCTCGCTCAGATCCGCGCGGTGCCTCACTCCGCTTAACCCAGGTGGCGACGGTTTCGCAGATCCCAGCCCCCCAGGGACGGCGAAGTCTCGCTCAGATCCGCGCGGTGCCTCACTCAGCTGGGCCCACCAGCAGCCCTCGAAAGTGGCGACGGTTTCGCAGATCCCAGCTCCTCAGGGACGGCGAGGTCTCGCTCAGATCCGCGCGGTGCCACACTCCGCTGGACCCACCAGCAGCCATCGAAAGTGGCGACAGTTTCGCAGATCGCAGCCCCCCAGGGACGGCGAGGTCTCGATCAGATCCGCGCGGTGCCTCAGTCCGGTTGACCCACCAGCAGCCCTCGAAAGTGGCGACGGTTTCGCAGATCCCAGCCCCCCAAGGACGGCGAGGTCTCGCTCAGATCCGCGCGGTGCCACACTCCGCTGGACCCACCAGCAACCCTCGCAAGTGGCGACAGTTCGCAGATCCCAGCCCCCCAGGGACGGCGAGGTCTCGCTCAGATCCGCGCGGTGCCTCGCTCCGCTGGACCCACCAGCAGCCCTCGAAAGTGGCGACAGTTTCGCAGATCGCAGCGTCCCCTTTGCGGCGAGGTCGGAGGCAGACACCGCAGGCAAGATGCATACACAAGAGGTGCGCACGAGGCGAGAGGAGACAAAAGGGAGGCAGGAGGCGGGAGGCAGGAGGCGGAGGCGGGAGGAGGAGGAGGAGAAGGAGGAGGAGGAGGAGGAGGAGGAGGAGGAGGAAGACCCGACCGCGGTGCTCTATTCAAAACGAATACCCAAACAAGGAGGGTTGGGAAATAAATGTTTGGCGCCCCAGGCGGATTTCTTGGATCTGCGCTGGACCCCCCTCCCTGGCGCGCGGAGCGCGCCAGGGGCGGCGCCGGAGGCGCTGCCAGGGGGGTCCCAGCGCGAATCCAAGAGATCCGCGGGGAGCGCCAAATGCTTGTGCTTGTGCCGTTTGTTCCTCTTCGACGCACACGACGCCCGCGACGCCCACGAGTTTGTGCTGTGTGCATGACGTGCACATCGTGCCACAAGACGCCCGCGATCCGCCGAGGCCGCGGCCGTCGCCGCCGCGGGCGGCGCCGCAGCCCCCGCCGCGGCGGCGGCGCCGCGCCCGCCACCCACGGGCGTCTTGGGCGCTGGCGCCGGGGCGGCCTCGACTCGGAGGGTAGAAGTTGGCGTGCGCCACGCCATGATGATGATGATGATGATGATGATGATGATGATGATGATGATGATGATGATGATGATGATGATGATGATGATGATGATGATGATAATGATGATGATGATGATGATGATGATGATGATGATGATGCTGGTGCTGGTGCTGGTGCTGATGATGATGATGATGATGATGATGATGATGATGATGATGATGATGACGATGATGATGATGATGATGATGATGATGATGATGATGATGATGATGGTGATGCTGCTGATGTTGATGATGATGCTGATGGTGGTGGTGATGCTGATTACGGTGGTGGTGGTGGTGATGATGCTGTCGCTGCTGCTGCTGATGATGGTCGATGTTGTGTTGTTGATGACGGCGACGGTGAAGATGATGATGACGATGGTGATGGTGATGATGATGATGATGATGATCAATTGTTGATGTTGAGGATGCTTTGTTGTTGATGATGATGGCGATGATGGTAGTTCAGCAGCGCTGGAGAAAACATCACCATCACCACCATCATCACAATTACCAGCATCATCAGCATAACCATCACCATCACCATCCTCATCATCATCACCATCATCAGCACCAGCATCATCATCATCATAATCATCATCATCATCATCCGAGATCAGACTTCCCGAATAAAAAACAGGCATCGGAGAAAACACCACCAGAGCCCTGGACCCAAAGGTTTCTGCGGCACTTTTCCAGCTATGAATCGATATGTGAGGGAAACGAGCCCCGAGCCTGGTGAAAACGCCCGGGTCGAAAAAATTGAGGCGCCAGGATCTCTGGGCATGGTGTTCTCCATGAGTGCTGCATGGTCTATTCATGGCTTGTGTGCCGCCCATTCGAATGCTTCGGCATGGTCTGCATCCACTGCTCGTAGGCATATTGGGGAAGGAATGGCGCGATACGGCCCAACAGTCCGCAAGACCAGCCGCACGATACGAACGTCCGCGCCATGCTTACCCTCGGAACCAACGTGGACTCGTGTACGAGAACTTCAATAATTCATTCTTGATATGTGTCGCCCATTCGAATGCTTCGGCATGGTCGACATCCACAACTCGTGGGCAAATTGAAACAGGAATGCGACGATACGGCCAAACCTGGGACAGAAGAACATCCCTCAAGAACACTGGACCCTCCGCCGGCTAGAACACGCAGAACATCAAGGGGCACCCTACACGGACCATGTATGGCTTATGTTATGCAACCCAAAAACAACGAACGCGCCCAACCGCGAACATGAACACGGCCCCCTGGTCCGCGAGACCAACCACATAATACGAAGAAAGTTCGCGCCATGCGAACTCTCGAAACCAACGTGGATTGGTGTACGTGTGCGTCCTTCTTTCGCTCATGATATGTGTCGCCCATTCGAATGCTTCGGCATTGTCGCCAACCACTACTCCTGGGCACATTGAGGCAGGAATGCGGCGATACGGCCGGACCTGAGACACGAGAACATGCCTCAAAAACATGAGACCCTCCGCCGGCCAGACCACGCAGAACATCGAAGGACACCGTACCCAGGGTGCTACATGGACAATGCATGGCTTATGCTGGGGAGCCCAAAAACAACGAACACGCCCAACCACGTCATGAACAGGGCCGCATGATACGAACGTTCACCATGCATACTCTCGCAACCAACGTGGATTCGTGTACATGTATCCATTCGAATGCTTCGGCATATACGGCGAACACCACTCGTGGGCATATTGAGGCTAGGATGCGGCGATAGTCAGGGGGCCCAGGGACACATAAAGAAGTAGACACACATCCACGAATTCCCTATAATCTTCCAGATGCTATGGATGAGCGTCTCCCCCTTTCACTTCCAATGTTTTCCCATATTCCATCAGGGATCGACGTTTGATTGTGCCTGTGTGGTTTTTGTCTCTCCTAATACTCGTGGGCATAATGAGGCAGGAATGCGGCGATCGAGCGTGGTCCGTTGGCGGTATCACATCGCCCAGCCATTGTCGCCGTGCGGCCTCAGCGATCACCGCCAGGCGGCGGCGCTGCGCCCTGTCTACGACGTCCGTCGAAGAGGTTGTCGTCGGCGCCGTCGTCGACGTCGTCGTCGAGGTCCGACGACGTCCGTCGCCGCCAAAGTCGTCGACGGCGTCGACGACGACGACGACGTCCGTCGTAAAAAAAAAATCGTGCGAAGACGTCGCTGTCCAAAGGCGTCGCCGTGGTCGTCTGTTTCGACGTGGCCGTCGACGACGTCATCGTTGCCGTCGTCGCCGTCATTGCCATTGCCGCCAGCGTCGTCGTCGTCGTCGGAAGCGGGGACAGCACGGGGGGGGGGGGGGGGGGGGGGGCGGGGCGGGGCGGCGGGGAGGGGGGGCACCAGAGGAGAGCCGCCCTCAGAGGAGCCCCCCCCCCGGCAAACGAGGCCGTGCAGCAGAGGCACCCAGAAGGGAAGGGTCGAGCAGGGCAGGCCAGGGCCGCCCAGCAAGGGAAGCCGGAGGGGCCACCCTCGCACGGGATCACCCCGACGGGCGGAGTCGCGGGGGAAACGCACCCAAAGAAGGAGTCGAGCAGGGCAAGGCTGTTTAATACACGCCCAGGGCCGTTTAGCGCGAACGCGCATGATCGGGCCCGGGTGATTTACCTCTGGTTCACCTCCCTCTTTTGTAAGGACATATTGAAATATACACCTGCATATCTTTATACATGTGCATATATAAGTATGTGGATACATATCTTTGTACTTTTGGATAAATGGAGCCAAGCATCGCCCAGATCTGCTCCGTAAAACGCCCGCTCTAGGGCTCGCGGCTCTCCACTCTCTTTCTCGCGAGACACGTGGGCACCAGAGGCAGCAGAGGCAGCCCCCGGAACAACGTGGTGCTAAGTGGGCCCCGGAAACAGCAGGGCCGTCGTGTTCACCGTCCTCGCAACAGCGTCTCGTGAAAATGCAAGCGGTAGGCAACGGCGACCGTAAAAGGCAAAGAAGGGAAATCCGGGATCGGAGCAAGAACAGGAACCATGAACATAACGGCGACGGACGGGGCAAACAAACGACGGCGGATCTGGCAACAAAAAGCGGCACAAGGCGGAACCCAGAACACAAAAGGCCCTGCCGCTTTCAGTGCGCACCGAACACGGGGGGGGGGAGGCGGGAGGAGGAGGAAGGAGGAGGGAGGAGGATGAAGGAGGAGAGGAAGGAGGAGGAGGAGGAGGAGGAGGAGGAGGAGGAGGAGGAGGAGGAGGAGGAGAAGCAGGAGCAGGAGGAGGGAGGTAGGAGGAAGGCGAGGAGGAGGAGGAGGAGGAGGGAGGAGGAGGAGGAGGCGGCGGCGCCTCCGCTGGTCCCCAAGACACGCGGCCCCGCAGCGCGCCCGCGCCAGCCGCGGCGGCGCCGTCCGCGGCGGCACCCGGGTCGGCGCTCTTAGTGCGCCAGGCGCTCGTCGCGGCCTCGGGAGGGAGCCGCTACCGCCGCCGCCGTCGCCGCTACCCTCGCGCCCGGCGCCGCCTGGCGGGGGTGCCGCCGCCACGCCAGAGGGGAGGGGGGGGGGGAGGGAAGCGAGGGAAGAGGGGAGGGAAGGAGCTCCTCCCCTCCCCTCTTCCCTCGCTTCCCCCCTCCCTTCCCCCCTCCCCCCCCTCCCCCTCTCCCCTTTAGGCGCTAGGGGGGGAAAGGGGAAGGGGGGAAGTCGGGCTGGGCTCGAGCAAGCTGGTGGCGGTTGGGCTTCGGCCGTGGGGGTACGAGGGGGGGGGGGGCCCGGGCCCGCCGAGAGCGAGGGGGAAAGGCAGCTCGCTGGAGTTCTTTTCGACGGGGACGGGCCGCACAGTGGAGGCCAATCCACAGGGAGCCAAGCCTTTCGTTCGGCACGATCCTCCCCTTTCTCGTCCTCCTCCTTAGCCTCTTCCTCGTCGTCGTTCTCCTCCTCCTCCTCAACCACTCCCACCTCCTCTCCTCCTCCTCCTCCTCCTCCTCCTCCTCCTCCTCCTTCGCCTCCTCCTCCTCCTCCTCCTCCTCCCTCTTCCTCCCTCCTCCCTCCTCCTCCTTCCTCCTCCCTCTTCCTCCTCGTCTTCCTCCTCCCCCTCCGCCTCCTCCTCGTCCTCCTCCTCCTAGGTTGCCCCCGCCCCCCCGCAGGCATTTTGCCCCACGCGGCGGGCGCGGCGCCCGCGGAGCGATTGCCCCTAGCGCCGAGGCGGCGCGACCACGGGCCGCGAGCGGCCCCCGCCTTGGCACCGCCGCTTCAGGAGGCGGCATGCTGAGGCACGCGACAGGCTCCGCAGAGAGCGGGACAGAGATCCGCTTGGCGGGCGTCACGGCAGCGATGACATCAGGACGTGGCTGTGCAGCTTATGTGTCCATGCTGCCAGCGGGAAGCGATTCTTCAACAAGCCGAGTCGCACCGCATGTTGGCAATGTCGTCGTTCCAAGTCGGCTTGCTCCCACAGCTACAGGAAGCCAGTGGAGCCCAGCAGGCGCTCGATCAACCTTCCTGAGCGCGATGGACTTGCTACTACCCCGTGGGAGTTGCAGGCTCAATTACGGCAGGCACAGAAGCGGATCAAGAAACTGGAGCTTCAGGCAGCCCCCAAAAAAGCGGGCCGTCGGTGATAGCAAGTCCAAGGCCGACGGCGAGCACAGGGCGAACCTTCGAGATGCCCTTAACAGTGAACGGGAGCAGTTACAGCAGCGGCTCAGTGAGCACAAGCCAGTGTCGGCTCAGATGTTCGTGCTCAACAGGCAGTTGCACAACGAGACACAGAGCATCGAAAAGCAACGCAATCGCCAAGCAGCAGGAGCACATCGACTCCTTGGTGGCGGCGCTTGTGGTTTCCAAGACGGAGCTGGTGCAGCGCGAGGCCAGGCTGGAGGCGATGCGGCAGAAGCAGCTCGAGCTCGCCAAGGCCGCTGCCCATCCTCCCCCAGCTCCACACCCACGCGCTGCACCAGATGACGTTCAGATCACAGCCATCGGCTTGAAGGGTTCAGCATTGGGTAAGGTTCTTAAGCGGCTCGGGACAGGAGAAGCATCAGACCATATGGCTGATGAGGTTGCTAAGAAGCTCCCTGGGTTGGTCACGGATGCAAAGGTCAGCCTATTGGTTCTTCACCAGCGACGGCCCCTCTCGCTGCAGCGGGATAGGCTAGTTCTTCAGCAGAAGGTGTGGCCGCAGAAAGGGCACCAGTGGAACAAACACCAATCGTTCGAGAAGCTGATGTGTATGTGCTTCGGGAACACGTGTCACAGGCGGGCGTGGCGATGCGAGATGATGCAACTGAGGAGGAGGTGCGAGATGCAGCCAACAAGCTCTTCAGCTGAAGGCAGCCACATCAGAGGCCCATGTGCTCGCCTTTTTGAGCATGGGATTGCGAGTATGGTTGGGGCCCCATGAGTCACTCCGTTTTGTCTCACCAGGCCCATCGCGCTCGACAGACGGATGATAACGTGTCAGTGGTTCGTGGGCAATGTGTTATCGCGACGGCTGGGGCGCCATTGCCAAGCGTCGACCCCCCTTGGGCTGAGGGGGTGGGGACTGCCAACCCGCCGGCTGGGGTTCTGGCGGGGACCGTTTGGCAACGGGAACCCGCCGCGAAGGGGCTCCAATTACCCGCGTGGAGTCCCAGGCTGGTGATGTCGCTGGAGCTCAGGGGGCGCGAGTGCGCGCCGCGTGTACAGCAGGGTCCTTGCCAGCTGGTTCCTCACGGTCTGAGCGGTATGGGCATGGGGGCACACCTGTTGTCCCAGCGGCTGGTAGTCCGCAACATGACGAAGATGATGAGCGGGTCCCTGCGCACGTGCGGGACGCACGTGAGGGCATAGTTACCACCGTCAAGTACCTAGGCGTGGCCAGGTCTGCGATTGCGTTGGCACAGGAGATTCGAACAGACGACGGTGGCCTACACTCACTCTCGACGGTCATGAAGGCCAAAGGGTGTCATGGAGTGTTCGCACCATCACTCAGATCGGGTAAGGATGAATTGTATGCAGGCGTGGCGGTGCTGGTTCCCACTACGATCTCGATTGCCAATCCACCTGGCTTGAAGTCTCACGCTGTCCACCCAGGGCGGTGTGCAGCAGCCAAGGTGGCATGGGGATGCGACGGTGAGCGCGCAGCTATTCTGGTGTACTTCCAGGGCAGCGTGGGGCTCAACGGGGAGAACCAGGCGCTGCTCTACCAACCCACATGTTATGTTGGCAGGCTACATGATATGGCCACTCCGTGGCTCATAGGAGGGAACTGGAGGATGTCATGCACAGCTTTCGATGGACAGGCGTGCCTGGAGCAGTTGAGGAGTGGTGTTCTTTCCTGGTCCCGACTCTGGCCACCTGCATCACCGCGAACACTGTAGAGGGCCGCATCTAGGACTACTTGGCAGCCTCCGACAAGCTGGCCACCAAGCGTCAGCCTCCCACGGTTGATGAGGCGGCCAGCTTAACAGTACATAAGCCCGTAGGGCTGCCAGTGCTGGATGGGGATCGGCCTGTCTGGCTGCGGGTTCTATGCGAACCCAAAGCTCTGCCTCGGCGCCCGCGCACTGGGTGCTCGCGACCTGTGCCGACGCGAGACGAGGTGACGACGATGGTCAGACAGGTAAGGACTAAGGAGCAGCTCGACCAAACGCGGGGTAACACGATCACTATGCTGGAGGAGGGGCCACAATGGAGGTGCGACATAGTCGGCAAAGGTGCTGGGCCGCATCAAAGACATGGGTCCCTGTTCGCACGAAGTTCGTGGCTGCGAAATGGACGGCACCGCGTGCGAGACCGAGGTTATCTTCACAGGGCAGCGGCTGGGCAGCAGCCACGAGATGGATCATGCACACGATCAAAACAAAACCTTTTGGGCCAAGCTGACCCATGAGCACAGGTCAGTGCTTGGGCTCAATCGCACGTGCGACATGCCTGACTACACTTCACCTTGGACTGGCAACGAGGTGCAAGGGGCAGCAGATTGGGATGGATGGCAGCTGGTGCGCCGAGTGAAGCAGGCAAAGCAGATGGTCGAGTTCAGGGCTCGGCGCACCAAGCACTCCGAGCCCATGGGTGGTCTCACTGCCTCCATCGCTGAGTTAAAAAGGTTTCTGGCGCAGGACCGCTGCGTAACATGATGTACTTAACGGTCTTAGAGATGATGTTCGTGCTTTCTTTTTGGCTGGAGTGGCTTCTCTAGGCTGCGCAGAGTTTGAAGCTATCACGCGTGTCATCGTTGAGAACGCATATGGATGCGCGATGGAGCTCGATAGGGCCAGCACCACACCCTGTAAACAGTAGACGAGCACTGCCTTTATCAATGGTGCGGGCAAGGCCAATCGTTTTACTCGGTAGCAAGCGTTGCAGAGCAACAACATGAGCGCAGAGCGTGCGCAGCCGTATCAGCTTGCTGCTGATGATGAAATGGGGAAATGGCGCGCAGCATGGACATGTCACGAACGTCGACTGGCAAGAACTCCCCTTCATCGCTGTGGAGGACGCGCGCGTGGCCATAGACACGTTTTCCGGGCAAGCATCAAGAGGGCCCACAAGGGACCACCCCAGGGCGATCTTCCAGCGACGTCTCCAACGAGGGCCTCCAGGCGATCTTGGAGTCGTTTATGATGTGTGAGAGAGTGCTGATGTGGCCCAGCCAAAAGATTGTGAATGAGATAGTTCGTCGAGGAAAACCAGACGGAGGAACTAGACTTATCACATTAGTGTAGAGCTTGGTGAGGTTATGGTACAGGATGCAAAGGCGAATATCAAGAGCCTGGGGCGAGCGACATGATAGCTAACATATATGAGGCAATCGTCGTAGGCATCCGTCGTCGCACGCAGCATACGAGCATAATCTAGAAGCCGACATAGCAGCACAGCTAGAAGAACATTATACAGTTATGTGGAAATGCTTCGAGACTGTGCTTTCTCCTGAGCTGATGTCCGACGCAGCTGTGATTCATTATCATTTGCGTTGGCTGTGGATGCTTTTAGGGTCCTATTGTCAACCACGTGCGATCACGGCGAACGGATGCTGGAGTGTGTCCACTCGGGCACAGCCAGGTATCTATGCTGGCTGCACGCATGCGGCGACGCTGCTCAGCATCTTGACGCCCCGAGCTGTCACCAATGTTCACGCCCGGCACTCCATGGTCATGCCCAGAGCCCTGGTATATGATAACACTCGACAATGGGTCGGTGATGAGCTCGAGGAGGTTTCTTAACTTTCGGAGGCTGTCTTGGGGTTCAAGGAGGAAGTTCGGGATCCAGGGCCTATTGGGCAACCTGACAAGTCTGGATGGGTTTCGGGTCCCGGGCTTCCTGGAGATCGTTTGGCCAGCGCGCTAAGCAGCTACATCTCACGGCAAGAAAAATGGGCAAGAAACTTGAAACACGAACTCTCGGGAAATAAGCAGATCAGGAAACAGGCTGCCACGAGACTTGGCAAGCTTAGGGCTAGGATGCCGAGGGTAATGATGGTACGCAAATAATCCTGCAACACAGGTTACAACGTTGTGGCGTACAGGCCTTCTTCCGGCCACGGCACATGGCGCAGCAACTGTATCAGGCGTATCTGAGCTCGAGTTTACCAAGCTGCGCCGTACTGCCAGTGTGATATGTGGCAGGTCGGCATCTTCTGCGTCGCTCACGTCAGTGTTCGCCACGCAGAAAGACGAGATATATGACCCAATCTTCCATGCGACTCTGGAGCCTGCGAAGGCTTATGCCAGCTTCTTTCGGGATCAAAGGATTCCCTGGTGACGATTACAGCGGGCCTGAGCTTGGGTGAATGAGCAGATGATGCAGACATCGACCTGGGCCGAGGCTCGAGGGCCTATATCGACGTTGTGGCTTACACTAGCTAGAACAGGATGGAGCATGTTATTTAGCATCACCCTATGTGAAAACAACAACTCTATAATATACATAATGATTATACCTCCCAGGTATGTGCCTACTTGGTCAAATAAGGTATACATAGGTGGAAAGCTCGAAAGATCATCAGTCGCCATCGAGATGTGTGTTTTGGTGGCGAGTCGATTTGGATGTGAGCACTTCGGCGATGCCTTGGTGGAGCTAAGGCGGCAGTTCGTACTCTTAGGCTTGCAGGTGCTTTGAAACTTTGTGGTCTGGAGGGCTCTGGACTCGCAGCAGGATGAAGCAGGCACGGTACCAAGTTTCCCATGCGTGCCCCTGGTGTCCACAAGGTCCTCATGACACTTTAGGTCACCCGATGTCTGATTATCCCTGTCCCTGCGAGGACGCGATAGATGAGAACCTTCACTGGGACCTCAAATCACAACCTTTATATCAAGATTTGTGGGAGAATGGGGTCTCAGGGGCAACAACTGGGACAAGTTTGAGACGTGTATCGGCATGCCGTTGGCTCCCCCATTGCTCCAGATGATGCCCATCAAGATGCCCGTGATATTATGGGGTGATTGGGACTCTTGTCGGGACTCCTGGTCGACGGTGGTGTTCTCGGATGGATCAGGGACGGCCCCCAGTTGGCCAGAGCTCAGGCGATGTGGATGGGGGTTCTGCCAGCTAGGAGACAACGGTATACCAGGTCGACGGGCCTGGGGAGCGCTGTCAGGTCCTATCCAAACAGTGGGCCGGGCGGAGCGCATGACCCTGCTGCAGGCGCTCAGGCTGCTCCCCAAGGTGTCCTTCGTTGTCGTAGATTTAATCTCGACGCATGATGAAGGAGTTGCCTGGCACCAAGACCAGGCCGACGGGCAAGCCACCAGTGCGGATATTTGGCGCAGTATCTTCGCTGAAGTTGGAGAGAAAGCAGCACCAGCCTTTTATTGGATTCCAACGCATATGACACTGGAAATGACCCTTGACTCCCCGCACCTCTTCGAGTTCTATCTCGGAAACGAATGGGCCGATTGGTTTGCTAACTGGGGGGCCTTGGAACATGCTGCGCCCGAAACGTTTGTCAAGCATTATGAGGCGCTGCTGTCGCGCGCCAAGCTCCAAGGCAAGTTCTTCTTTGGAGTCCCGAAACGGTGCGGTGACAGACCGTGCGGTGACCTCGAAATTTCCCAAGACCTCACCGCACGGTCCGTCACCGCACGGTCTTGGGACCACGGAGACCCCTGTCGCCCGAGACATCCTCGGAGAACGACCCGAGTCCCAAAACCGTGCGGTGACCCCGAATCCCCACCGACTCACCGCACGGTGTGGTCACCACTCCGTTTGGGGGCCCCCGATCTTCGGGAGGGTGGCAGCGAAGATTGCATACCGGGATGGTGCGAATGATAAGCCTTCCCGCTCGTTCCGTCCCTCTTCCCAGGGTGCCCCTGAGACGGGCCTCGCGGCCCACGAGATGGTCAGCCGTGCTTTGAATGAGTGTGCAGTGATGCAATGTAAACGATGCCTGAGTATAGCTAGGACTCCTGCCAGCTTGGCTAAATTGCTAAGCTCACCTTGCGCCCCGACCCCACAGCAGTGTTTGTTGGCGTCCAGGGACACGGTTTTGATGCAGGCTCCTAGGGCTAGGTCTCAGGCTGTAGAGTTGGCCCTCTAGTTTGCTAGTCAAGTAGTTGGCACGACGGGCCCCGTCGAGGGGGATTCCGCTCAGAGCGAATCCTCGGCGCTGCCGTCGGAGGCCATCGTTGTACTCCGTGGTCACCAGGTGCTGGTGACCAAAGGTGCCATGGTGTGCGCTCTTTGCGGCTCCTATCAGACGTCTTTTCAGACGGCGGTTTCCAATCTGGCCCTCCCAGGATTCCCAGGCCGGATATAGGCAGCGATGAAATATCAAAGCCATGAAGTCTTGCAAGCAGCCCAAGGCGGGGAAGCCACTCCTCTAAAAGTGCAGCCCAGCAGGGCCCACAAGTCCTGGTCAGTGCTCCTGTTCCTCAGTTGCATGGCTGGTCATCGGCATGCTCCTCCTCCTCCTCCTCCTCCTTCTCCTCCTCCTCCTCCTCCTCCTCCTCCTCCTCCTCCTCCTCCTCCTCCTCCCCCTCCTCTCCTGCGGCGACGACGACGACGATGACGGCTACGGCGACGGCGACGGCGACGGCGACGGCGACGGCGGCGGCGGCGGCGGCGACGGCGACGGCTACGACGACGACGGCGACGTCGTCGTCGACGGCGACGACGACGACCCCTCTTGCCCGCCGGGGCCCCGGCCGCCGGCGCCGGGGCGCGGGCGTCCGACGAGGCGCTCCTCTGCAGCACGCCCAGGGCGCCTGCCCCACCCCTGGGCGGAGGGACAATTTGCCGACGCTCGGGCCTCGCTTGCTGGGGGGTGGACGACCACAAAACCTTCCACAAGAAACCCAACCCTGAGACCCCAGGACGTCCCTCGATTTCTGATGCGGGAACGTCAAGCCCCTCAAAGCAAAACCATCGAAGCCCAAGAAACCTGGGGCACAATAAGACAAGCAGGGTGGTTCTTGGCATGGGCCTCCACTGTACTTGGGGGGGGGGGGATACATGGGGGGGGAGAATGTGCGCTTCTGAGGACCTCAAAGCTCCTTTCTGGGCCCCACAAGGCCTCTTCAGGGGCCCTCACGGGCCCCTTGTCTGCAGCCCTCGCTGCCCCCGATTTGTCGCCCCCACACTATGCTCAGGTCGGGCATGTCCTCCTACAGGCCGATTTGGGGAGATAGGAATAAACCCTAAAACAGTCGTCAAACATACTGAACACAAAAAAACGTCCCCTGACTATGTTTGACTACTTCTGAACACCTCCTGCAGAGGGGCACGCCCGACGTAACATCTGTCGGCCCCCCACCGTGCGACGCCCAGAAGCCCCCAGGCGGAGGGATTGCTCGCCGACGCGGGCCGCAGAGGAGCGCCCGAAACCTCGGAGCGCATGCCCAGACACGTTCCCTGACCCCCATCGTGGGCGGTGGACAAACCTCCCTTTAATAGACCTCCCCTTAGCGAAAACGGCCTGGGACCGAAACCGACGGACCTGGACCCGCAAAAATGACGGCCGCGACGCCCTCTCGCGAACCGACAACGGCCAATTCCTGAATCGACGTGTCAAGGTAGGAGGTCTGTCCATCCCCGGCATCGAGCCATAGTTACACGAAGCAGCACGGACGGTGTTTCGCTGTCTCGGACCTCTGGGAGCCCACACGGGGACTCGGAGCCATCAAACAAACAACTCAGGATGCAAAACTGGTCCCGGGGAATGAGCAGGAGGAGGAGGAGGAGGAGGAGGAAGAGGAGGAGGAGCGGAGTCGAGACCTCCAGGGTCGACGTTCTGAGAAAATCTTGACGTCGGGGGTCTGGGTTAGGAGGAACAGCCTCTGGCGGCGCCCACAACGGGGCTCGGGAAGGGGGGGAAGCTTCTTGGAAGAGGCATCTCCAGACAAGGCCCGCGCCTTCTAAGAAGCAGGGGTGCGTCTACGAAGCATCCCCCCATACCCCCCTTTGCGCGTGGCCGAATGCCAGAAGGAGAATCCTGGAGGCCTCGCGCGGCACCTTGAGACCCAATGCGCGTCGGAATTACGCTAGACGTATGTCGGTCTCACGTCGGATGTACGCCGTCGGAACATCGCCGCGCGGACGTCCACCCGCATCTGGTGGGGAGGACATGTGGACCAGATAATTACTGAAGCTGTTGCGCGCGCCGCGCGAGGCCTCCAGAGGATTTTCCCCAGAAGACGTGCTCGCGCCGTGAGAAAACTCAGGACGGCAGGTTCCTGGCAGCTCTGGCCCCCAGGGGCGTGGAGGTGCGGCTCGGGGCATGAAGAAAGACGGCCCTGGGAGAAGGGCCGAGACTTCCCACGGGCCCGGTGATGGGTACATCTGAAGGGGCCCTGGGACACACAAATGAATACACACACACACACACAAAAAAAACGGATTCCCAATATTTCCCAATATTTTCTGGGCTTTTGTCTCCCCCCCACCACTTCCCATATTTTCCAATATTTCTGGGAAATCGACGATGAATCTTGTCTGTGTGTATGTGTGTGTGTGTGTGTGTGTTCCCCTCCTGGGCACGTCAAGGCGCCGCGTGCCCGGGCGCAGCGCAGAGGCTGGGAGCGCGGAAAAGGTGACCCCCCCCCCCAGCGAGGACGGAGCCGCGGTCGAGACGGAGAGCCGGCGACGCCGACCGCTTCCTCCTCCTCCTTCTCCTTCTCCTCCTCCTCCTCCTCCTCCTCCTCCTCCTCCTCCTCCTCCTCCTCCTCCTCCTCCTACCCCTCCACAATTACTCAATATGAATATACTCTCCCTCTTCCCCTGATGGCGTCCGGGTGATGGCCGCGCACCCTCCGCGTACTGTTTTTTTACACACAGGATGCCCGGGAAATCCCGGGAAACGACTCTCGCTGAGGCGCCGGCGTCATTTTTTCCCAAAATGCTGCTCTCGTTGAGGCGCCGGCCTCATTTCTGCTCCCGAATCGTTCCGAATCGTGCTCCCGCTGCAGCGTGGGCCTCATTTTCGGATCGGTGTTTGGCCTCCGTCGTTCAGGATGGCGTTCTCGCCCCAGCGCGCCCTTTTCTCGCGCGCCCATCCGCCCGCCACCACCGCACCGCCACCACCCGCCCACCACCACCACCACAACCACCACCACCACCACCACCACCACCAACACCAACACCAACACCACACACAACCACCACCAGCACCAGCACCAGTACCAACACCAGCACCACCACCACCACCAGCACCACCACCGCCATCATCACCACCCCACCACCACCACCACCACCACAACCACCACCAGCAGCACCAGCACCAGCACCAGTACCAACACCACCACCACCACCAGCACCACCACCACCACACCACCACCACCACCATCACCACCACCACCACCACCACCACCACCACCACCACCACCACCACCACCACAACCACGCACACACGCACGCACGCACGCACGTGCACCACCACCCACTACGCACGCGCGCGCGGAGCCACAGGTCCGCTACGACACGCGTCCGCGGATAGAGAAAATCAGCGCCATGGTAAGGGATGGGAGGGAGGGGTAGGACGTCAGATATGACGCGAGCGCACCTAGCTTGCCCTCCCCCTCCTCCTCCTCCTCTTCCCCCTCCTCCGCACCCCTCCTCATCTTCCTCCCAATCTTCCTCCCCATCATCCTCCTGGGACATTCGACTTCATGGGTTTCTCGTGGCAAACACGTGCCCAGCCCAGCCCACCGAGGGAACCCTCCGGCAGCTCTCGAGGCGGGGGGGGCGGTCAAGGAGCTCGCGAGCAGCGGCACCAGAGGGAGGAGGAGGAGGAGGAGGAGGAGGAGGAGGAGGAGGAGGAGGAGGAGGAGGGAGTGAAAGCCAGGCGCCCTGGCGTCAACCTGATTTCCTGCCCCATCCCTCCAATGCCATGCCATTGCGTAGAACCCCATCTTTATTCGTATGGTCGGGAGTCGAAAGAGACATTGATCCAGAATGGGTAAAAGTCGCGCAACATAGCGTTACATAGCATGGCGTAGAAGAGCATGGCGTAGCATGGTGTGGCACTGCGTAGGAGCGATATCGGGGAGACTCGAGCCAATGCGGATCAAAAAGTATTGCCAGCAACGCAGCGATAGCACCATTGCGCTGCACGTATGCTCCATGCCAACTGAAACATGGGGCCAACGTTGTACAGTGGAGGCCAGCCCACAAGAAACCTTCCACAAGAAACCCAACCCTGAGACCCCAGGACGTCCCTTGGTTTTTGGCGTGGGGACGTCACGCTTTCCAACGCAAAACCATCGAAACCCAAGAAACCCAGGGCACCCTGGAGGCAAGCAGGGTGTTGTTGTTGGCATGGGCCCCCACTGTAGGTCGGATCGCGGCTTCAGAAATGAGGCCAGCGCTGGAGCCGAAGCACCGCTGTCAAGGACCAGCTCTTCAGACAGGAAGCCCATGAGCCTGTGATGTAGACGGAACGCTGATTGGAAGGACGGGCAATTTGGAAACGAGGCCAACGCTGTAGCGGGGGCACCGTTTCGAAGGACTGACAGCGCGGAACTGGCGTCAGCGATGCAGCGGGAGCGCCTTGAGGACAACAATGCGGAAATGCAACCATCGCCGCAGCGTGAGCACCATGTTTGATGAACGAAAAAGCGGAATGAGGCCAACCTTACAGCGGGAACACCATTGCGAATGACCGAGAACCTGGAAATGAAGCGACTGCTAAAGCGTGAACACAATTTTGAAGAGACGGCACCGTGGAAATGGAGCAAACGCTGCAGCGAGACCACAGTGTTTCAAGGACCGAAAGCGCTCGGATTGGAAGACAAACACCAGAAAGAGCTCGAAACCAAGCGTGCTAAGAACAACGTGTGCACGGGGAGGGCGGGATGCTGTCAACGTCTCCAGAGGAAACGGAGAGTAAAACTCAGACTGTGGAGGAATGATGAGGGGGTTCGATCCTGAAGACGCCGTCAAGGCAGAACACTTGCAGAACCCAAGCTGCTCATTATCCGTCTGTGTACCCAGCAGCACTCCCAAAGCATGCTTCTTGATGACACGATATCTGACAGCTTGCGTTGTGCTTGAGTCAGGCCGTGCACCGAATATGTCTGCAGTGTGCGGGTGAAAACAAGAGACGGACAGGCGAAGGAGTGCTGCTGCGGGTAGATTGTCCCTACTACTCTTCCCAGGGGGGAACGGGAAAAAGGCCAAGGGAAAGTCACGCCCAGGGCGGAGGGATCGGCACGCGACACAGGCGTCTAGGACGAGGCCTACGACAAGGTTGAACCTAAACGGTGCTTTTCGTTTTCGTGTTGTTTCCGTTTTCCCTCTTTTGTCTTCAACCCACCTCTACCGCAAAACGAAGTCGAATCGAAAACGGCCCACGAAATCGCCAAAACACCGTTTCGGTCCAGCCCTGGTCTGCGAGGGGAGCGCTCGGGGCGCTGGGAACGGGCAGCGCCAGCCCGTCCCCTCCCTCACCCTGGGCGCCCCCCCACCACGACACCCCGGCCAACCAGCAGAGGACCCTGCCCATGCCGGGTGGGAGAGGGAAGGGGAGGGGAGGGGAGGGGAGGGAGGAACGGGAGGGAGGGAGGGAGGGAGGGAGGGATGGGGAGGGGAGGGAGGGGAGGGGAGGGGGGGAGGAAAGGAGGGAAGGGGAAGGGCAAGGGAAGGGGAAGGGGAAGGGGAGGCCAGATCCCCTCCCCGCCTGCCTGGCGGTCCCCGCGGCGACAGAGTATGGGGGGCCCACTCGGGCGCCGCCCGTCCGAAGGTAAGAGGAGATGGAAGGAGGGAGGGAGGGTGAAAGGGGTGCAGGGGTGGAGATGGAAGAGGAGGAGGAAGAGAAGGGGGAGGAGGGCTATGGAGGGAGGGGTGAGAAGAAGAGGGGGGGAGGCGAGAGGAGGGGGAAGGAGGGGGAGGAAAAGGAGGGGGGGAGAGAGAGAGGGGGGGGAGAAGGGGGGAGGGATGGGGAAGGGAGGGAACAATGGAGAAAGAGCAGAAGGGATGGTGGGAGATGGAGGGACACGAAGGGAGGGCAGGAGGGATGGGGAAAGGGGAGAAGGGAACAACAACGGACCTGCCATCCAGGAGGAATCGAGCGGCCCAGGCCACCGATGTCGTGATGTCATCACAGCGCGGCGCACACATCCGGACCTTTCCCTGGGAACTGGCGTTCCATGTTCCATCCCGAGCCATGCATTGACAGCAGCCTTCCGTCGCGATGAGTCGAGCGACGCGGAGGCGAAGGAGGACATCTCTCTGCGGCGCGCAAACGCCATGGCCTGGGAAGAGCGAGGAGTGGGCCCCCGGCTGCCCTCCCCGTCCCTCTGCCCGCCTCCCCGCTTCGCCCGGGCCGCTAGGGCGGTGCCGAGAATCGCCGCCGCCGCCGCTGCCCGCGCAGGGAAGCTACGTCGTCCTCGCTGCCGCCGCCGCCGTCGTCGCCGAGGTCGTCGTCGCCGCCGTCGTCGACGTCTTCTTCCTCGTCGCCGTCGTCGTCGTTCTCGCAGGGGCCGCGCGGGGCGAGCCCTCGGCCCCTCCCGGCTGGGAGGCCGCGCTGCCCTTCCGCTTGGGGAGCAGCAGCGACCCCGGCGCGGGGGAGGCGCCGCGGGCCGGGCCGGCGCCGCCGCCGAGCGAAGGGAAGAGGGCCTCTCGCCGAGGTCATCGGGGGGGGGCCTCCCCCCTCTCCTCGCCATCGCTGCTCGCTCCTTCGTCCTTCCCCCCCTGCCGCCCGCTCGACAGCCTCCCCTCCTCGTTCCCTGCTCCTCCTCCGCCTCCTCCTCCGCCCCCTCTCCTTGTACATGGGGAGGGGGGCGCCCCCTCCGTCCTTCTGATCATCGCTGTTCGTTCTTTCTTCCTCCTTATCATCCGTCCGGTTTAATCCTGGTACACGTTAGAGTCTTGGTGGTGCAATCAACGTGGTGCAATGTAGGTGGTGCAATTTTGGTGTTGCAGTCCGTGTGGTGCAATCGCGGTGTTGCGCAAAGCAGTGCGAGTGCAAAGCAGTGCAAAGCAGTGCAAAGCAGTGCAAAGCTATGCAAAGTAATGCGAAGTAATGCGACGCAGTACAAGGCAGTACAAAACAATGCAAAACAATCCAAAGCAATGCAACGCAATGCACAACAATGCGACATAAGCCAAATCAAAGCAGTGAACTGAAGAGCAACGCGAAGCGATGCAATTGAAAAACCAATGCAAAGCCTTGCAAACCAGTGCAAAGCAATGCAAAGCAATGCAAAGTGACGCGGCGACGGGCGGCGACGAGCAGGTCGGACGACCACTGGGGCCTAGCGACGACGGACGGCGACGGGCGGCGGCGAGCTGGCCAGACCGCCACTGGGGCCCAACTCCCTCAGAGCACGGGCTTGCACCCCGAAGTGCAAGCACTGCTGGGGGCGGGCTGGGCGTTTCGCCTGAGACGTCCTAACCACTCACGATCCTGAAGCTTGAAAGGTGCGACACTGTCCAGAATAGAGGGCGGATCCTTTTCAACATGTGATTATCGCCTGAGCGCACCGCGCCATCGTCTTAACAGTTTGCACTGACATCACGGATGGAGGGCAAGTCGTTTCAAAATGTGGCTGTCGCGTTGGCGCCGCGCAAGTTTGTCTTAAACTCAGCAGGTTGACGGTTTCAATAACAGGTCCACGGGCCAATAACATGTGGTTCTGGCCTTTGCGCCGCGCACATGAGTCCTAAACGTTTGCAACAAGTAAAGTGATGAATGGTGGATCGTTTTCAAAATGAGGTTCTCGCCAATGCGCCGCGCATGTTCAACGGATGGAGAGCGGGTCGTTTTCAAAATGTGGCTCTTGCCTTGACGCCGTGTGCGCATGTATTACAAAAGCCTGCAAGAGGTAACTGTGGAGACCAGTCCACAAGAAACTTCCCACAAGAAACCCAAACCTGAGACCCCAGGAGGTCCATTGATTTTGGTGTGGGTACGCCACGCTGACCAACAGCAAACAATGCAACCCCAAGCAACACAGGGCACTCTGGAGGCAAGCAGGGTGTCTCCTGGCATGCGCCTCCACTGTAACGGATGGAGGGCGTGTCGTTTTCAACATGTGGCTTTCGCCTTCGCACCGCGCACATTCATCTGGGCGGCTATTTTAAAGTTCCGCTTGTTTGAAGTCCACGGAATGGTTCTCAGACGCGACTTGGGAGTGCAAGGACGCATCAATGACTTTGATCCGCGGTGGGTTTATGAATGTACAGACGCAGCAAGCACGCTGATTCGCGGCGCCGAGGTGCCAGGAATTTTGTTCTGGCACGATTGAAGATTCTCAAGCGGTTGTCTTGTACTGAGCATTTCCCGCAATTCAGACAAACTGTTGCAGGGACCTGTGGCAGGTAAACTAACGGAGATTGTATGGCAACATCGTTGGTACGTCTTGCGCTTGCACTGATCCTCCTCCTCCTCCTCCTCCTCCTCCTCCTCCTCCTCCTCCTTCTCTTCTTCCTCACTTCCACCTGCTCCTCCTCGCCCGTCCTCGCTCCTCACTCACCACCCATCACATATCATCGCTCCCCCTCGCTCCTCACTCCTCGTCCTCCTCCTCCTCCTCCTCTTCCCACCTCGTTCCTCCACTATATTATCCTCCTCTTCCTCCTCGTTCCTCTTCCTTCTCGCTTCTCCCCTCTCCTCACCCCTCGCTCATCGATCCTTGCTCTTCCTCCTCCTCATCCTCCTCTTCCGCCTCCTCCTGGAGATAGCGCTGCCAACGTTAATATTCGGACCCCACATTGACATCTCCCCTCCTCATCCTGCTCCTCGTCCTTCTCCGTCACCCTCTTCCTCCTCCTCTTCCATCGGCGTCCACGGCAGCAACAGCATCGAAAACCAGCAAAACAGAATCGGAAGCCGGCCGGAACCGACGAACGCAGCCCGTAAAGAAGCCGCGGCGCAGGAACCAACCGAACAAAACCAACCGAATGCAGTCGACTGCGAAAAAGCAGAAAACCATGCTCCTTATCATCATCGCCCACACCATCACAATCACCATCACCATCACCATCACCTGCACCATCATCATCATCATCATCATCATCATCATCATCATCATCATCATCATCATCATCATCATCATCATCATCATCATCGTCATCATCATCATCAGCAGCAGCAGCATCATCAGCATCATCAGCAGCACCAGCATCAGCAGCACCATCACCATCATCCTCGCCATCATATCCAATACCATCATCAGAATCAATACCATCATCAGAACCATCATCAGCATCACCATCACCATCATCATCATCATTATCATCATCATCATCATCATCAGCATCATCATCACCGGCATCATCGTCATCTTCACCATTATCACCATCGCCATCGTCATCGCCATCGCCATCATCAGCATCATCATCATCACCATTATCCTCCTCGTCCTCCTCATCCTCCCCCTCGTCATCATCATCAGTTTCATCATCATCATCATCATCATCATCACCACCATCATCATCATCATCACCATCATCATCATCATCACCATCATCATCATCGTCCACGTCCCTCATCTTCGTCGCTCAACCTCGCTGCTCATCCTGCCTCGATAGTGGCGCTGCTGCATCGGACCCTGAAGTCTTGAAAGGTGAGGGCCTATATAGTCTGGCGGGTTTCCGGAGCCTTCGCCTCCTCCGCCCAACTCTCGACCTCCCGCCGAATTTCGCCACCCACCTCCTCCTCCTTCCTCCTTCCCTCATCATCCTCTACCCTTCTCAATCCTCCTCCTCCTCCTCCATCAACTCCTCCTCCATCTTCTCCTCCTCCTCCTCACCCCATCCGTAGTCTCAGTCATCCTCCCTCCTCCGTCCTCCCTCCCCCTCCTGCCCCTCCTCCTCCTCCTTCTCCTTTTCCTCCTCCTCCACCTCCATTTCTTTCCCTTATGAGCAACTCCTCCGCGTCGCACCCCGACGCAAGTCGAAAGGGCAGGCCGAGCGTTTCGCCTGAGACTTCTTCCCCACTTATGACCCGGAAGCGTTAACATTCGCATCAATGTCACATGGAAATCGGGTCGTTTCCACAATGTGGCTCGCGCCTCAGCGCCGCGCACACTGATTAAATGCGCTTCGCGCGCGCTTAGCTTCTAGTCGACCCCGAAGACGTTGTCAGGATGTGGGTGGCGCTTCTGGGAACATTGTGTCGACCGACCCACCGTTGCAGGGTGGGCGAGAGCCATCTTGGAGGTTTCGCAGGCTCTCTTGGGTGAACTTCTTGGGACCTTCCAGTGTAGTTTCGGTGCTCCGAGAACCTCGCACGAGCAGCTGGGAGGCCTGGGACCACCAGAGAACGACCAAGGACGGAACATCAGCCCCCAGGGCGAGGTCGAAGAGACAATGACAGGGAGGGGAAATTCAGCAAACTTCATGACGTCGAGAATCCGGACCGCATTGGGCCACCCCTCTTTGCGCTTGGCGCCGCGTGAAGGTGGTCATTTTCGCGTCCGCGCCTCGCTTCCTGGAGCGGAGTCGCTGTGCAATACAGGCCGCAAGGCGCGAGAGAAGCCCTTGGAAAAACGATTCGGATGTTCCCGGTGAGGCCTCTGGGAACGTGACCTCAGACTCTGCCTCTCCGAGCACATACATTCGAAGGTGGAAGAGGCCTCCAGGCACGGTGATTCGGATGTTCCCAAAGAGGCCTCCAGGAAAGAAAATGAAAATCTTCTGGGAGAGGCCGGGAACATGAATTCGAATGTTTCCGGGGAGGCCTCCCGTAAGATCGACCAGTATGTTCGAACAGATGTTCCCATAAGCGTTTCTGGGAACGTCGTGGGAGTTGTCTGGTGGCGTGGGGGCATCCGGAGCGATGTTCCCAGATGCCTGTCCAGGAACATCGCAGAGGACGTGGAAGCGAGACATCTCGGAGGCTTCTTGGGGCCGTTTGGGAGGCCTCCCGCGAGCCTGTTGGAAGCGTTTTCGGGGCCTGTGGGGGCCCCCAGGGGTGCATCTTGGGCCGTCGAAGAAAATCTTGGGACCCTCTCGGCTGCCTCTTGGAGGTCCGCTGGCGGGGCTGGCGCCCTTGGGGCCCCTCTTGGCGGTTTCCGGGGGCCGTCTGGAGCCCTCCCGCAGGGTCTCTGGGGCCATCTTGGGGCCCTATTGGCCAATTTTTGGGGTCGCTTCCGGGCGATCTTGGGAGGCTCTGGGGTCGCCCGGCGGAATAGAAAGACAAAACGAGGGAGAACGCAAAAGTCAATCAACAACTCATGAGAAATCATTGAGTTATGACTGTTGGCGCCCTCTGAGAATGTAACTGGAACCTTCTGAGATCGTCTGGGAGCTTTCTTGAATCGTCTGGGGGCAACGCCACGCCGATCCCGAACGCCCCGGAAAGCGCCCAAGGGCGCCGAAGCGCCCGAGATGCGTGAAGGAGCGGTCTTGGGACGGCCCAGACCACGTCTTGAGCGGTCCGGGAGCCGCCGGACCCGCATGCGTACCAGAGGCACCAGTCCGCCCCCCCTGGCGCGTACTCCTTAATATAATCACATATGCACATACATTCAGTAATACCTACGTGCGCGCATACACAACAGCATGTACCTGTGTACATATACATGTACATGTACATACGCGAGCACATTACATCCACAGCCACATAGACATAACCATTTACATACACCTATTCGGTCCATGTGCGCATACAATTGTATGTGCACGTGCAATGCGTATACGTATACACGTCCACATACAAACACATATGCACGTGCATTCATATATATATATGCATGTACACATATATCTATATATATATACACATATGCATACGCATCTGTAGTCCATATACATATAGACACACAGTTGCATGTACATAAGCACATGTATACGCACAGGCATACGAATATACAGACACCTTCATACACATATACGTATCCGTGCCGATGTACATCACCAACATGGGCAACACGGGTACATGTATGCATGTGAACCTTTACGTTTATGCATACCTGCCCATACCTATAGACACGCAGACAAATACATATGTGTACACGTGTACATGTACATGTGCATGTAATGTACACGTGCAACACGTATATACACATGAACAAATGCAAGAATGTGGAAACATGTCAACCTAGACATGAACGTGGACACATATACATGCATCGGCATACCCAGATACATATCCATGCGCATGCACACGTACATTTACATTTACATATATACACATCGACTACATGTACACAACCATCTACATATTCCTACACATCCCCGGGTACGTATACAAATCCAATTACGCTACACAGATTACTGCCCACTGATATGTGCAGTGGAATGTACACGTACAGATACGTACATCTATACATTTGTATACGATATACATCTTGTCTACATACCTACATGTGAGCATGAAAAGATATGCATAACTACATATTCAAATGTATATTGACATACACAAGCGGACGTACATGATGTGTGTACTTACGTCGTCCGCATGTGCATGCATATGCACATGTACGTGTAACTACGAATCTGCATATGGCGGTGCCCCGTTTGTTTTGTCACAGGCCTCTTGGTTCCTGGTGTCCCCTGGCGCCGGGAACGACCCCAACAAGACCGTCATCGCGGCCACTATCAAACGGAAAGCCCTTGCAATGAGTTCATGCCATCGGTGCCTCTTTACTTTGATGCTCATTTGAACATGTTCCCTGCAAGGGCTCGGACCCAAGTGTGGCGAGAGAAAAACAGAAGGGGGATAAGGAGCGTTTCGCTGGAAGCATCTTCACAAACTGGGGATGACGTCGGATGTCCAACATGCTGCGGGGGGGGGGGGCGCTTCGCCTGAGACATACTCACAACATGGGGATGTTGGAGGAGTTGTTGTTCGACGCTAGTTCGCAACTTCTCAAACATGAGGCTTTCGCCTGAGACCTCATCATAAAAATGAGATGTTGGAGATCTCGCCTTGGATATCCAACACGTTGTGGAGGAACGCTTCGCCTGAGACATCCTCACAACAGGGGGATGTTGGAGTTGATTTACGACTTTGGCTTTCAAATATAAAACTTTCGAAATGGACATCAGGAACATACTGACATGCTAGAGATCGAACGTCGGATATCCAAAATGGTGTGCGTGTGTGTTTGTTTGTTTTTTGTTGTGTGTGTTCGTGTGTATTTCTGTGTGGTTGTGATTGTGTTTGTGTTTGTGTGTGTGCGCGTGTGTGTGTGTGTGGTGTGTGTGTGTGTGAGTTGGGGGGCGTTGTTTCTCGCCTGGAACATCCTCACACCATGGGAATGTTGGAGAAATGTTCGACGCTAATTCTTTCCAAAAGACAGTCTTCGCCTGAGGCACCCCCAAAATTACATGTTGGAGATCGGGTGTCGGATATCCAAAATGGTCTGGGGATGGGGGGGGCGTTTCGCCTGCGACATCCTCACAAAATGGGGATCTTGTTTGCACCTCTCTCCACCCCAGGGCGCAGGGCCTCAAGGTCGACCAATTGCACGGCCAACTGGGAGTAGGTGGGGAGGTGAGGACGTCCTGCGGAGGAGGGCGGGGGAAGGGAGCGGCGGGGCCATGGCTTGGCCAGAAGCTGCCCCTGCCCACCTGGCATAATGCCCCTCCTTAGCTTGCCCAGGTCTGGTGCTCGTAGCCAGGTGTCCTGGCTGTACGCAGCACGTCTTGCATGCTACCCGACAGAGTACGGCACGCCATGTTCGATAAGAGAAAGAGGAGGAGGAGGTCCGAGGCGAGCTGCCTTCCCTTCCTGTGCCAGGACACACAGTGCCGCGCCCCCTGGGGCCAGACCACGAGGTGCAATCCAGCGGCCGCCGGGGACGGGGGCAGGACGAGGCGCCTGCTCGAGGGTTCCCTGCAGCTCCCTCGTGGGCGGCCACAGGACTAAAGTGTCCATCTTTGCTTTAGCAGCCCTCGTACGACAGGTTCGCGTCGCGTCGACCCCGGCGCTGGTTCATAACGCCGCGCGGATCGTTCAAACTCGAACGATCGGCCGTGTCCGAAACATCCAAATCTTTCCACATCGGCGCCCTGGGTCGCCCGAAACGATTCTGGGTCGCCCGCTGCGTTCAACGTGGAACGCCAATGGCGGGGTCGCCACGACACGAACCTACCGCAGATAGCTTCGTGCATGCTTGCACTCCTTGATATCCCTTCCCGACCGCTTGTTTCCGAGCGCCGCCTCCTTCCCCTTGGCGTCGGCATGGGCGTTCCCCCTGACCGTAAGAGATTATGTGGTGACGAGGCGCCAGACACCGCCAAGTGAGCCTTGACCCGAGTCATCACCACTCGCAATGGTTTGCCGAGTCGTCCTCCTCCTCCTCCCTCCTCCTCCGTCCTCCCCCCTCCTTTATCCTCCCTGGCAAGTGCCCCCCTCCCTGGCGGCTACTCCTCAGGTTGTCCACATGCATGCGACGTTTGCTATATTGCGGGCGCTCTCGCGGCGACCATGAAGCTCTCAAAAAAGCCTTGGCCACCAAACAGGCAAACCGCCTGAGACATCACCACACTGGCCGCGAACGGGGAAGTAACATATACCCTGACGGCTCCCCCTGGGGAGTGCTGAAACCAACGCCTCGTTCGAGACATCCTCGGACTGTGCTCTGAACGCAACCGGGCCTGGCCACCTAAACAGGCACGCCGCCCGAGACATCCTGGCAAGCTGAGCCCCTAGGGGTGCTGAAACCAGCGCCTCGCTGGAGACATCCTCAAACTCTGCTCTGAACGCAGATTGGTCTGGCCACCAAAATAAGTAAACCGCTCGAAGCATCCTAGAAATCTGGGACCCCCTGAAATGCGAACGACAGCGCCTCGCCGATATCCTCAAATCTGTCTGAAAGCTGATGATATTGGGCATGCAAACAAGCAGACTGCCTGAGACGTCCCCACAATCTGTGCGCGAACGGAGGAATGAGATACCCTTTGGCGGGCCCCCGTGGGTGTGCGAAAACGAGCGCCTCGCCAAAGACATCCTCAACATCTGCTCCGAGAGCGGAAGATGTTGGGCATGCATACCAACAAAACACTCGACATTCCGGCAATCTGGGCGCGAATGCAAGAGTAAGGTGCTCAATGGCGCCCCAATTGTGTGTGCGAACACCAGCGCCTCGCAAGAGACATCTGTTCCAAAAGCGAAGGCCGTTGGGAATGCCAACAGGCACACCACTCGAGACGTCCCCGCAACCTGGGCGCGAACGGAGGAGTCAGATAGTTAACCCCGGGCGACCCCCGCTGGGGGTGCTGAAACCAGCGCCTCGCCTGAGACATCCTCTAAACCTGCTCCGTCATCATCATCATCATCATCATCATCATCATCATCATCATCATCATCATCATCACCACCATCATCATCATGGTCATCATCGTCATCGTCATCATCATCATCATCATCATCATCATCATCATCAGCATCATCATCATCATCACCGTCATCATCATCGTCTTCATCAGCATCATCATCATCAGCATCATCGTCAGTATGAGGGCATTGGGGTGAAAGTACTTCGGGGGTGCAGAGAAGGGAACATGAGACGGAGGGTCAGAACTCTTGAGTCCAGCACCCCACGGAAAGTCCTCCTCTTCCCCCCCATCCCTCCTCATCCTCCTCTCCTCCTCGCCTCCTCCGTCCTGCCTCCTCTCATCCGCGGCCTTCGTCGCCTCCCGACGCCTCCCACGCTCGGCCTCTTGGTCGAGCCCATCGATTGTTATTACATGCCCGTCTTTCTCTGTTTGCTTGAACCATACTCGGCGGTTGCGCACGCGGCAGGCCCTCTCGGCATGTGCGCCGCCCGCCGCTACACGGACAGAACACGCCTAGAGCAAAGCCCGCGGCGAACAACATCTCTTCTCCTCGTAATCCCACCTAGCTCATCCTCTTGCTCTTCTTCCCCTGGTTCCTCCTCATCATCATCAGCATCCCTCCTCCACGCTCCTCCACGCTCCTCCTCCTCCTCCTTTCCCTCCGCCTCTTACTTCTCCTCCTTTCTGTCCTCCTCCTCTTCCCTCCTCCTCCCTCCTCCGCCCTTCGGCCTCAATCCCCCCCTACTCACCTGCCTACCTACCCACCTGCCTTCCGAAACACCTACTTGCTGCTACGTGCTATTCCTCCCGCTCATCCCCCCTCGAGCGCTGCCTCGTCCTGCGCCAACGCCTGGAAGCCCTTCGTCTCGGCCTGGGCGCGCGCGCGCGAGGGCGCCGCCTCTGCGCTGCCCGCCGCCCTGACCAGGGCCGTCGGCCTCGCCACCCCAGGGCGCCAATATCTCCCCTGCCCGGAATCGAAGGGCTCTGGGCTCCTGGATGCAGACAGAACTGCGACCTTTCGCTCTCTCTCTCTCTCTCTCTCTCTCTTTACTTGCCTCTCTCTCTCTCTCTCTCCCTTCTCTCTCGATGCATAGAACAATGCATGCATGCATATACGTGTAAATGCTGATATCTATATCCGCTGGCCCCCTTGTGGGGCCACCAGGCTGTAGGCCCGTGAGTCGCAGTTTCCTGTACCAGTCGTAGGTTGTAGTTTCCAGTGTTACAGTTCTGCTTCTTGCTGGTTACTGTAACTAGTTGACTTATTGCTGGTTACTGTAACTAGTTGATTGACCGCGCGAGGGGGGGGAGGCCCAAACCGGCTTTTTAGCACCCCCTGGGCGCGTTGTCTGAATTGCTGGGGGGGCTCGAAATCTACACCCCTCACGCAGATCCGCGGGGTCAGGGTCCAAAAACACAGGGGATTTGCCACATTTCTGAAATTCGGTGCCACCCCTCCGCAGATCCGCGGGGTCAGGGTCCAAAAACACAGGGGATTTGCCACATTTCTGAAATTCGGTGCCACCCCTCACGCAGATCCGCGGGGTCAGGGTCCAAAAACACAGGGGATTTGCCACATTTCTGAAATTCGGTGCCACCCCTCACGCAGATCCGCGGGGTCAGGGTCCAAAAACACAGGGGATTTGCCACATTTCTGAAATTCGGTGCCACCCCTCACGCAGATCCGCGGGGTCAGGGTCCAAAAACACAGGGGATTTGCCACATTTCTGAAATTCGGTGCCACCCCTCACGCAGATCCATCGCAAGGCGTGGTAACCCAAACTGCGAGTACTCCCTCGGCCCTTTAATCCCAAGGTGTGGTAACCAAGCTCGTAAACCATACACGTCTTACCAATCGCCCTGTGTGGTAACCCCTCTTGTGATCAGTTGGTTTTGCCGATTGCGAATCGGCCTCGCATGAAGTTCCGATACTGCTGCACGACAGCGCCAAAGCCTCATGACTTAGCTCTTCCATGGCCCATTCTCCGAGAGGGGGGGCCGGCGGCAGGGGGCGAAGCCCTTACTGATATATATATATATATATATATATATATATATATATAACACACTGCGTACACATGCTTGCACACATACGCACACATATTTATATATACATCCATACATATACATATGTGTGTATGTATACAAACATATCTATATATAGATATAGTGCAGCGCGCCAACTGCGGAAATGCAACCGACGGCCAAGCACTGCCAGAGTGTCCACTGCCGGCCTGGACCACACGCGAACCCGGCCAATGCGGGCACCGTGTAGCGCGGGGCCACGGCCAGCGCGCCGCCGCCCCCGGCCCGCGAGGCCCACCCAGAACCAACAGAGGCCTCCTAAGTGGGGTCCGAGTGCAGTCGAAATCTCTCGTAGGGAAGCGCTGCAGGGACGCAAGACCCTTGGACGGTCCTTGGGCGCCCCAGCTGAAACTTTGCCAGCGGCGCACTGCCGAGCAAAGCGAAGGCTGCAGGGGTGCCCTCGAGAACGCTACCCGTCCTCACTATGGATGGTCACTGCAGGTGTGGTCGAAGGATCGCGCTGCATCGCCGATGCATCGCCCATGCATCGGCGATGCATCGCCGATGCATCGGCGACGTCGGCGGTGCATCGGCAAACATGAGGCCCTACATCGAGCCGCATCGCCCGTGCATCGTCGAGGCGGCGCGATCCTTACGACCCCATCCAGGAGGCCTGGACCCATGTCTGGCCGAGAAGGCATGCAACCTTAGGTCGGGCATGTCCCCCATACGGGCGGATTTTGGGCGAAACACGCAGCAGTGCCACAACTTTCTTCACATGATTGTTGCTTTCCAGAAAAATAGGAACAAAACAAACGCCCCCAGTTGTCTTCGACTCTTGCCTGTTTTTGAATATCCCTTCTGCAGAGGGACGCGCCTGACCTGCAAATCTGGGAGGCCTGGACCCGTGCCTGGGCCGCGAGGGCGTGCGCACCGCTCCAGGGCACGGGGCGGGCCTGGCCACCGCCCCAGGCCCCCGACGCCACCGCTCCTGGCACGGCACGGCTCCCCGGGCTGCTGGGCCGGCTTTGCACTGCCACCACCACAGGCAGGAGAGGGAGGAGGTCCTCCTCCTCCTCCTCCTCCTCCTCCTCCTCCTCCTCCTCCTCCTCCTCCTCCTCCTCCTCCTCCTCCTCCTCCTCTCCTCCTCCTCCTCCTCCTCTCCTCCTCCTCCTCCTCCTCCTCCTCCATCAGCATCATCAGCAGCACCAGCATCAGCAGCACCATCACCACCATCCTCGCCATCATATACAATACCCTCATCATAACCAATGCCATTATCAGAACCATCATCAGCATCAGTCATCATCATCATCATCATCATCATCATCATCATCATCATCATCATCATCATCATCATCATCATCATCATCATCATCATCATCATCATCATCATCATCATCATCATCATCATCATCATCATCATCATCATCTCATCATCATCATCATCATCATCATCATCATCATCATCATCATCATCATCATCATCATCATCATCATCATCATCATCATCATCATCATCATCATCATCATCATCATCATCATCATCATCATCATCATCATCATCATCATCATCATCATCATCATCATCATCATCATCATCATCATCATCATGGTCATCATCATCATGGTCATCATCATCATCATCATCATCATCATCATCATCATCATCATCCCTCCTCCTCCTCCCACCTCCTCCTCCTCCTGCTCCTCCCCGCTCCAACTTGTGGTGGCGGTGGAAAGCACGCCCATCGAGAGCTCTGGGCCTCCTGCCCAGCACCAGCCTTTCTCATCCTGGACCATCAACGGCGAGGGCATGTTTCGAGTGGGGGATCGACTACAGATTTGATTTACCCCTGAATTGATTCTTTCGTCGAATACACGAAGGAATACGTAGACATCCGCGAACATTCTACGTATTCCTTCGTAGATTCGACGAAAGAATCAATTCTGGGGTAAATCAATTATGTAGTCGATCCCCCACTCGAATGTTTCTCACTGCGAGGGCTTCGGCCCGCGACCACGCATAGAGCTCGAGAATGCAAGAGAAGCCGTGGCACGAATCACGCACAGCAAATGCCACGCCGCCGACGGCTCACATCACAACATTCGCCACGACGGCGAGGGCATTGGATAAGTAATCTAGTGTCTAGAAGCCTGTGGAAGACCAACTGAGGCTTGGCCACGGATGTCACCGCAGCCCTTATCAGACCAGGAACCCTCCAGGTTCTGAAGCCTCTCGGGCACATTCCTTTTTCCAACGCCCCCACCGAATTGACGGGATGGGGTTCACAACGCGCGAATATCGGTGGACGGGCCACGGTTGGGGCCTCGGTCGGCCGTTACCCCCGGAGCGCGCTCGCTGGGGCGCAGCTACTGGTGCGCATCTCACGCCTCAGACAGGTTGGTGTTCTGGAGCGTCCCACCCTCTGCACGGAGCAGAGGCCATCCGATCCAGCCCGGAAGTCAAGCACGGTGAGGCCACGTGATGAGGAAGCGTTGAAGAAGGGATGCAAGGTCTGGAAGCAGTTGGATATCACCGCCGCCCTCCTCAGCTAAGGAATCATGGAGTGTCTGCGGCCTCATGAGCACGCTCCACAACGACCACCCCCACCGTAGTCGGGTACCCGTGTCGGGAATCTGCTGGCCTGGGTCGACCAAAATTTGGGTTAGTCGGGCGTTGCAGGGTCCTGCGAAATCCTTCAGGGCCTCGCAAGATCCTGCGCGCAGACCCGAGGCAGTGCACCCCTGGCCCTGCAGGGTCCTGCAAGACACGGCGCTCTGACTACCGCCCGTTTGCATCGACCCCCCTCCTCTTGAGCCCCGACCGTGGCCCGGCCACACCTTGCCGACGGCACCGCCGTACCAAGCAAGCGCCGAAGCGCCTCCTCTGCGCGCCCCGGCGAGGAAACGAAAAAGGAAAGCGCGTGCTGCGAACGCCGAACGCGCTGGAAGCGGACTGGGCATCGCTTGATCGATCCCTCTGCCCACTGGCGTGGCCTGGGCCACACACTGGCCGACGTACACACCCCGGAACGGATACCACGCCTTGAGCTCTCGCGGGGCAGATCCCCACCTAAGAGTGTGGACTGGTCGGGCCCAAATGCCATGGCCCAGTGGGGATGGAGATGAGCTGGACGATGCTGAAGGACGCCACGCCACGCAAAACAAGACATCCCCCCCTGAGGTCAGGTCCTATGTTGCCCCCAAAACAAAGCATCGTCAACATCACGGCAAAAGCCTCGGATCCCATCACCGGATCGATGTGTGAAGGCCCCCCGAGCCCGAAACTGGGCGAAAAATGCCCAGCTCCACAACAATGCAACGCCCCGACCTCAAGGGACGGGGATAATTAGTTTAGAACGCTGTGGCAGGACGCCATACCATGATAAACCTAATAGTAGTAGTCGTAGTAGTAGTAGTAGTAGTAGTAGTAGTAGTAGTAGTAGTAGTAGTAGTAGTAGTAGTAGTAGTAGTAGTAGTAGTAGTAGTAGTAGTAGTAGTAGTAGTAGTAGTAGTAGTAGTAGTAGTAGTAGTAGTAGTAGTAGTAGTAGTAGTAGTAGTAGTAGTAGTGGTAGTAGTAGTAGTAGTAGTAGTAGTAGTCATAGTAGTCAGTAGTAGTAGTAGTAGTAGTAGTAGTAGTAGTAGTAGTAGTAGTAGTAGTAGTAGTAGTAGTAGTAGTAGTAGTGGTGTTCGTAGTAGTAGTAGTTAGTAGTAGTAGTAGTAGTAGTAGTAGTAGTAGTAAAAATCGAATCAATATGTGTTAAATGAATTTGACATGATGGACATACAAAATAAGCCCCCTCTTCCTCCTCCTCCTCGTCCCCCCCCCCGCGTTCCCGTCGTGTCCCTCCTCTTCCTTTTTGTTCCTCCTCCTCCTCCCGTCGTGCCCCTTCTCCTCCCGGGAGGCCCATTCCGGCATCTGGCCCCTGGGAACCTGTTTCGGTCATCAGGGCGTCGCGGGTGGAATCGAGCCGGGGGCTGGAGCACATGGAAAAGCGGCGGGCGAGACCCCCCTCCCAGGCGGTGCTTCGCGCCCGAGACAGCGACGACGTCCTCCCGAATCCGCCCAAGTAGGTCGTGAACTGTCCGAAGTGGACGTAATCGGTCTTATTCGCCTCCCGCGCCTCTGGGGCTGCCGCGCACTCGGCGCTCGAATGGCGGCCTGTCGGCGAAGCGAGGCGGAAAGCAACGGGGAAGTCGACGATGCTGCAGATCCAACAGCACTCGCCGACATGCATCTTGATCTCGAAACAATCGGACCCCGCATCGTCGCCGAATCGCTGCCCAGGCGCCCCCAAGCGGAGCGCGCCGCAGATCAGCCCCTCGACGGCCTGATCGGTGGCCGACCTGCGCCTCTGAGCCGCAGTCTGCGACCAAATTTTCCATTAGACGGATGGCCCATCTTGAAGCGCGGTCTCTTGAGCAGCGCCAGCTCGGCTGGCTTGCAGAAGGCTGATGCTGTCTATGTGAAGGTGAACGCGCAGACCTCGGTCCTGCCGCCCACGGTGTCGACGGCCTCCACGGCGCGAGCGTGTGCGAAATCGCCCCCGCGACCAATGGCGTCTGGAACGCAAGTGGGCCCATCCGCACCCGCCATGGACGCGGTGTCGTTCGCGCAGGTAGGGCGCCCGAGCTGCCGGCGCAGCAGAACATCTACACACTGAGCACCACCGCGCGGCATCAACATGGCGGGCGAGCGCAAGACAGGCGCGCCGCCGCGTTGTCCCCGAACGTCCGATCGCGCTGGCACCAGTGGCTGCAGGGGCACCGTAGCTTCTCGAGCTCGCGATGAGCGGTTCGCAGCTTGGCGGGGCGCGCGATCGGCTGCCCCAACTTCTGGCGTCGGTCCCCGCGCTCGCGCGCGTCGCGCCTGACCTGCTCTGCGCGCCCATCGGCCGGTTGTTCCGCTCGGCCGAAAGTGCACCCATGACCGACTTGTCGCTGAAGTTTCGACCGCGGCCGCATCACCACACCGGAGCCGAACGAAGAATAAGTCGCGAACCAAATAGAGCCGCGGCCGCCGCGCCAAACGCCACCGCCGCAGGGCCTGCTTCCTCTGCGGGGCGCTTGAGCTGAGGCGCGCAATGTTCGCGCGGCAGGCGCGAAGAAGCTCGACCAACGCGAACCTCGATCGCTGACCATAACGACCTTCGTTGGCCACTTCGGGATGACGCAGCTCATGGCGGCCCCAGCCGCGCTGGCGGTCGATGACTAGAATCACCGTCGCGTCGCGGCCCAGAGCATTGTTGGCGACGCCGCCCTCGCCTCCGAAAGAAGCTCGATGACGCTGGCCTCCTCGGCGCTCTCGGCGCGATCTGAAACGTCCGGGAGGGCGCCCGAGGCGCATCTTGCGACGGGCTGGAGCGGTTGCGACAGATCTTCTGCTGCGAGCACCGCCTGCAGAGCGAAGGAGCTTAGCGTGCTCGTGGCGTGACGCAGGAAGCCGACGAGCTCGCCCATCTGCATGCCTGGCCGCCAGGTCGACCCCCGCGGCCCCGGTGGCCCAGTCGGCAGCCGCCGCCGCCGACCGCCTCGCGCCGCCCCCGCTCGGGCCATCGGACTCCGCCGCGCGGGCGTGGCCCCCGACCTCCTGGGAGCCCTTGTCCGAAGCGCCCATCGCGCGGGCCCCTGGACAGCGCGGGCGCCAGGCGTGCGCGCCCCCGCGGCGATCGCCGGCAGCGCCTGGCAGTCCTCGCCGAGGACCATCTCCTCGGCCGCCGCGCACGTGCTCTCCGCGCACGGGCTCCGCGGCGCGAGCCATGACCCGCCCGGCAAAGGGTGTCGGAAACGGCGATGCCCCCCCGCAGTCCAAGTCCAGCACCGCCCACCGGCAGCACCCCAGGTCAGTCTTCAGGATGTAGCGGCAGGTGGCCGGAGGGCATGTGCCGAAGCGCGCGACGCCCAGGTCTGGGGGCGCCCCCGTCCGCCTGCAGCTCCGGGGCGCGCGTGCAGCCGATGGCAGGCGGACGGGAAGTGCTCGAATTCGGCCAGTTCGGCTTCTTCAGCTTCGCCCCCGCGGGAGATGCCGCGCGCGGCTAGCACGGGGGCGGTCGAGCTGTCCGCGCGTCGTTGATGGCGGTGACCGCCGTGGCCACTTGGCCGCTAATGGAGGGGAGCACGAATGAGCTCGCGACGGGCGGCTGCGATGATCATGCTGTATCTTTCCTGCGTGCTGGTGCATGTTCACGCAACTCACCCCATGAGTGCTGCTGGATGTGCGACTTCATGTCGGCTGGCTTTCGCCGGCGCTGCGGGCGATCGGCTTGGCGCTGCTTGCTCAGTCGACCCCTCTGTTGCCGTTTTTGGCGCGATCCCCGGCGATTTCGCTCTGATGGTGACGACGTTCGTCGCGATGGCACGCGGGCGCAAATTGCCTCGCGCACCTGCTACTCGAAAGCGCCGAGCAGTCGATATAGCTGATGGCGTCAGTCTCGGACTGGGACTCGTCGCCCTCTGACGCGTCGGCCCCTGAGTCGACTGGCCTGGGCAACTGCTTTAGAACGAGGCAAGCGCTGCGCAATCGTCTCAACGCGATTGGCCCACAAGGGCGCAGGCGCATCTCCATCGCCATGGTCGCCACATCCAGCGCGGGCATGCAACTCGGCGCGACGTGCGCGTCGAGCGTTGGGTGCCCGGCCCGGCCCAGGACTACCATGACGCCCTCCTCCTTGATCGTCTCGATGTCTCGCGTGAGTCCAGCTCGCTCTGGGCTCGATTGCAGAACAATCTGGGGGCCGCGCCCCTGGCGATGCTCATCCGAGCGGCGAACGCCGCGCCGCTCCCGGCGCAGGGAATCAATGCCGCACTGGCGCGGCAGACGACCGTGCATACTCCGAAGCGGAACGGCCCCTTCTCGGGCCACTCAATGGGCTCGATGCCGAATGCCACCCGTCGTGTTTGAAGTCGGCGCGCCAGCCCAGGACTCCGACGCACATCGAGCAGGCGGCTGCGTCGACTGTCAGCTCGGCACCCGACGCCGTCAGCAGGGCCACGGCGCCGACGCGCGCCAGCGCCGATCCTGCGGCGTGAAACTACTACGCGCTGATGTGGAAGCGCGCCGCGGCGACCTCCTCTGATACCGCTGCGGGCCGCCCGCAACTTTGCCATCGCCCCAATTTGTTGATGGGGCACTGGGGCGGCCGTCATCCTTGCGTCGTTCGTCGCGCGCTCGGCCGATCTCCCCATCGCGCGATGGCATGTTCGACCTGTCGGGGGCTTTGCGCGGCAGCCCGCGCGCTCCGTCAGCCCCTCATCCCCCCCCCGGCGCTGCGTGCCTCCGCGCCGGCGGCCCTTCTCGCCGACGAACCCGCAGTGAGCTTTGGCGCTCATATTTGGCGACCTTGTCCGCGCCCCTCCTAAGCGGCCGCCCGCCGCCCCGTTTGGCGAAGTAACCCGCGCCCTGGCTGGCGTCCTTGCGATTGTTCTTCGCGCGCGGCCTCTCCTTGGCGAAGAGCCTGACCTGCCCTTCGGCATCGTCGACAGCGCCCAATTACTCGTGGGAAACACCGCTGGGCTCCAACGAGTCGGAGTCGGAGGTTGGATCGTCGTGGTCGACAAACTCCGCGCGTAGGTTTTGCGGCGGTGATGACCATCCTACTTGTTTCTGTGGCCATTGCCGTTGTCGTGGTCCTTGTCGCGTCTGCTGCTGTCGACGACCGATGCCTTCGATAAATTGACCACGGGCTGTTGGTGCAACTTCGCGGGGATGGGCACGTTGCCCACGGCGAGGCGCACGCGAGCTTCGCGCTCCCGTGGCAACATTGCGCCCTTGATGCACAGGTCAGCCACGACCTCGTCGGGAACGTTGATGTTTCGAGCCTTGATCTTGCTCGCCACACCTCTTGAAACGGTCGTTTATATCTCGGATCTCTTCGCACTTGTACTCTAGCCTTGCCCGCTAAGCGAAGGTCTCCAGTAGCGCTGAAGTCTCCAACGCTTCGATATCTGGAAACTTGCCCCTGGGGTATTGGAGGAAGACTGCCACCGAGCTGTCGTCCGTGATGCCTGACGGACCAGCTCCTCGCACGCCTTCTGAACCTTGCCCTTCTGAGTGGCGCTACATGGCGGTTGACCGCCACGTCGGCGCCGATCTCCCGAACGGCGACCTCCCCGCAATAGTTTCTCATACTATTGTTCGTGCCGTCGAAACTTGGGATGGGGAGTCTGCTCCCGCCTGCGCTGTCGTCGCCGCCAACTGTGGCAGCAACGGCCGCCCGCAATGTCGACGAATGGCTGGCGACACAAAATTGTATGTGCACAAACTGTATATTGCAATGGTTCTGATACTGCCAGGCCGTGAACGCCGTTGACCGCCAGGTCCCAGAGTTGCCGTGATCGACTTAGCGCCCGCTACCAATACATATCCACTACTGCAGACAAGAATCACAATGCGAAAGCGCGGGCGATGTTGAGATAAGCAGTTGTCGCAATAGCCTGTTGCAAAAACTGGCGATGATATTGTGCTGCGCGTGGCAAGCGATTGTCTGAATCGGGACGCCCAAGTCCAATGGCCCTGAGTGGGTGGAACCCAAAGAGATACGGATGATATGCGAGTTAAACCGTCTGCCATATGATGCGTTTGCTGGCACATCTGATTACCAGGTGATTTATATATATATATATATACAAAAACGAGCGTGGGTCGATACGACTCCCTCCCGATCCTACTTCCCCCCCCCACCTCCCGAACGTTCCCCCTGACAAGAGCAGCCCCTTCCCCCTCGCCGAGGCCTGCTCCGGGGGAGGCCGTCGGGGAACCACCTGTGCGGAGACAGCAAAGCGAGCACGACCACATCGAAGACACACCCTGGGGAATGTCCCGCGCATGCCAATAATCGTCAGAATACCGAAGCAAACTTCGAGCTGGTCGTGGTCGATGTGGCGCCCCAGGACGGCCAGATCGACCGCAACCACCAGCGAAAAACGTTCGCGTCGAAGTGGGTGGGTTCTTCCCCGAGGGGCCCTCACGAAAGGTCCAGGAACCTGACGGTGCACCGCGTCGCGCCAGGAGGGCGGCTGCGGGACGCGCTCGTCGCCGCCGCCCAGCGCCTCCCGGACAGCCGCCACCGTTTCCTGTGGCGGCGTGCCGACGCCGACGCCAACGCCGGCGC
>CAUYUJ010021376.1:96084-97510 GCA_963575745.1 Prorocentrum cordatum
CTACAGGCGGCGCGCCACTGCACTCGCAGGCGCCTCGGTGTCGGGGCCGTCGCCCAGGTCCTACGCACGGCCCCGTGCTAGCCAGCGCAAGTGGCGCAGCGCCGCCCCGTCGAGCTGGCCACCCTTCTCGCGGGCCAGGGGCAGGAGTGGCAAGGGGGCCTGGCTTTTGGGGTATCGGCAGCGCTTGTTCGCCCCCCCCTCGGCGGCCACCGCGCCGTCGCCGTCCGCGGCTGCGGACAGGGCGCGCGCGCTCCCCGGGGCCCTGTGGCGGACAAAGACGTCCGCCAGCAGCTGGGGGCAGTCGCCAAGCTGAGCTCCGAGGTCGAGATACGCCTCCTCGTGTCGACCTCGGGCGGGCCTGCGCAGCCTGCCTGGCGGCACGCCGCGCAGCCGCGCGCGGCACACCCCTGGGACCAGGACCTGTCGGGCCGTGTGGAAACCGCACTCCTGGCGGATGCAGTCTCACACGTCCTCGACATCCCTGCAGGCGCAGCGGAGGGCGCGCAGTGCCCTGCGACAGAGCAGAGCGGCTGGCCTCGCGCGCTCGCCGATTCGTAGGTGGTTGCAGCAGTGGCTGCAGCCCTGCTCCTCCTCCACCTCCTCCTCCCCTTCCTCCTCATCCCCCACCCCCTCCTCACGTTCCTCCTCCTCCTCCTCCTCCTCCTCCTCCTCCTCCGCCTCCTCTTTCTCCTCCTTCTACTCCTCCACCTCCCTCCTCCTCCTGAGGGGGACCTCCTCTTGCTACTCTTCCTCCTCATCATCATCCTCGTCCTCGTCCTTGTCCTCCTCCACTTCCTCCTCCTCCTCCTCCTCCTCCTCCTCCTCCTCCTCGTCAACCTCCTTATTCCTTGTCATCCTCTCCTCCTCCTCCTCCTCCTCCGCCTCCTCCTCCACCTCCTCCTTCTCGTCCCCCTCCTACCCTCCCGCGATGATCGGCCCTCCGCGGACGCGACGACGCCGCAGCCGCCTGCGGAGACGCCGGCGCGCGGCCAGGGCAGCCCAGGGGGGGCCCGGTGGCGGAGGCGGCCCCGGCCGCCTCGGCGGCAAGGGAAGACGAGGCAGGCCCTGCTCGCTCGGGCGGGGCCTCCCTGGAGGGGTGGGAGGGGCACGAAACCTGATAAATAACATGGTGTGCGAATACCCTGCTCGCTCGGGCGGTCTCTCCTGGAGGGTTGGGAGGGGCACGAAACCTGACAAATAACATGGTGTGCGAATGCCCTGCTCGCTCAGGCGGGGCCTCCCTGGAGAGGTGGGAGGGGCACGAAACCTGATAAATAACATGGTGTGCGAATACCCTGCTCGCTCGGGCGGGCCTCCCTGGAGGGGTGGGAGGGGCGCGAAACCTGATAAATAACATGGTGTGCGAATACCCTGCTCGCTCAGGCGGGGCCTCCCTGGAGGGGTGGGAGGGGCACGACACCTGATA
>CAUYUJ010021376.1:97610-140158 GCA_963575745.1 Prorocentrum cordatum
GGCGGGGCCTCCCTGGAGGGGTGGGAGTGGCACGAAACCCTGTAAATAGTATGGAATTCCGATACCCTCCTCGCTCAGGCGGGGCCTCCCTGGAGGGGTGGGAGGGGCACGAAACCATGTAAATAGTATGGTATTCCGATACCCTCCTCGCTCAGGCGGGGCCTCCCTGGAGGGGTGGGAGGGGCACGAAACCATGTAAATAGTATGGTATTCCGATACCCTCCTCGCTCAGGCGGGGCCTCCCTGGAGTGGTGGGAGGGGCACGAAACCATGTAAATAGTATGGTATTCCGATACCCTCCTCGCTCAGGCGGGGCCTCCCTGGAGGGGTGGGAGGGGCACGAAACCATGTAAATAGTATGGTATTCCGATACCCTCCTCGCTCAGGCGGGGCCTCCCTGGATGGGGTGGGAGGGGCACGAAACCATGTAAATAGTATGGTATTCCGATACCCTCCTCGCTCAGGCGGGGCCTCACTGGAGGGGTGGGAGGGGAACGAAACCATGTAAATAGTATGGTATTCCGATACCCTCCTCGCTCAGGCGGGGCCTCCCTGGAGGGGTGGGAGGGGCACGAAACCTGATAAATAGCATGGTGTGCGAATACCCTGCTCGCTCAGGCGGGGCCTCCCTGGAGGGGTGGGAGGGGCACGAAACCTGATAAATAACATGGTGTGCGAATACCCTGCCTCGCTCAGGCGGGGCCCCCTGGAGGGGTGGGAGGGGCACGAAACCATGATAAATATATGGTGTGCGAATACCCTGCCTCGCTCAGGCGGGGCCTCCCTGGAGGGGTGGGAGGGGCACGAAACCTGATAAATAATATGGTGTGCGATACCCTGCCCGCTCAGGCGGGGCCTCCCTGGAGGGGTGGGAGGGGCACGAAACCTGATAAATATATGGTGTGCGAATACCCTGCTCGCTCAGGCGGGGCCTCCCTGGAGGGGTCCCTGCGAGAGGGGTGGGAGGGGCACGAAACCTGATAAATACCATGGTGTTCGAATACCCTGCTCGCTCAGGCGGGGCCTCCCTGGAGAGGTGGGAGGGGCACGAAACCTGATAATAGTATGGTGCGAATACCCTCCTCGCTCAGGCGGGGCCTCCCTGGAGGGGTGGGAGGGGCACGAAACCTGATAAATAACATGGTGTGCGAATACCCTGCTCGCTCAGGCGGGGCCTCCCTGGAGGGGTGGGAGGGGCACGAAACCTGATAAATAACATGGTGTGAGGAAAGGCATGGTATGGTATGGGATGGTGGATGCATGGTATGGTATGGTAAGGTATGGTATGGAGTGGCATGGTATTGGTATGGTATGATACAGTATGGGATGGTGGAGGAAGCGGGAGGAGGAGGAGGAGGAGGAGGAGGAGGAGGAGGAGAGGATGTTCTGGGAAAACAAGAACCCCACTCAGGATGTGGGGAACTAGAGGGGCCCTGGGACACACATCGAAATAGACACAACTATCAGGATTCCCGAAATTTTCTTTGATGTTATGGATGTTCGTCGTTCCCCCCCCACTTCCTATATTTTCCCATATTTTCTATGGATTCGACGATTCATTGAGTCTGTGTGCATTTGCCCTCCCTGAACAACATCGGGGGAAGGAGGCGGGTCCTTCGGGTGCGCCATAGGGGGAGGAAAGACGGGAAAGGGAGGCTCGCACAGCAGGGCCCGAGGGCATATGCGCTGCAGGGGCGGCGGGCACGGCGCGCGCGGAAAGAAAGGCGCGGTATATGCATATACGATATTAAATGTGTATGAGGCTGTGTCTATTTATGTGCGTAGATACATGCATGTACCGATATACGTATGTATACACACCAATACCTGTGCATGCATAAATATAATTATATCTAGAATACAGAACTTCGCGCGCCCTACGCGTGCGGTCTAATTCTAGTCGCAGATGGCGCACGGGTGCCGTCGTAAGCCCTGGTGTAGTCACAACGACGATTTCTAGCGTTCTCGGGCCCATGCCATCGACGGGAGGAAGACGAGAGAGGAGGGAATGGAGGCAAGGGGAGGGGGCGGGAGGAAAGGAGGGACGGAAAAGGAGGCCCAAGCCATCCGAGCCGTCTTGGAGCGCCTCGGGGTCTCCCGCTGCCGCTCTGTGGCCCAGCTTTGGCCTGTCCTGGGGCTCTCTTGGGCCGTCTGGGACTCCTCCAGGGCAATTGTCGGGCTCCCTGGGGCCGTCTTGGGGGTCTTTTCGTGCCTCTTCGGCGGTCTTGGGGCGGTCTTGGGGGCGTCTTCTGCCGTCTTCGAGCATTGAAGCTCGAGAACGCGAGAAAGCGAAAAACATAACAGAAGCCAGTGCAGATCAATGATTTGGGCCTCTTTGGACTCTCTCGGGGGCGTCTCTCGGAGCTCTTTGGAGCCTTCTTGGAGGCCTCTTGGCCTCGTGGGCCTCCCGCTGCCGCTGTGGCTCAGCTTGGGCCTGTCCTGGGGCTCTCTTGGGCAGTCTTGGGCTGCTCTGGGGCAGTCTTCAGGCTCTCCTGGGCCGTCGTGGAGCTCTCTTTGGGGTCTCTTCGGCGGTCTCGGGGCTATCTTCGGAGCGTCTTCTGCCGTTATCGAGCGTTGGAAGCTCGAGAACGCGAGAAAGCGAAAAACATTAGAAGCAACAGCTGGAAATCAAGGCTGTGGGCCTCTTCGGGCTTTCTCGGGACGCCTCTCGGAGCTCTCCTGGTGCCTTTTCGAGGGCTCTTCGGCTGTAGATTGGTCGTGTTGGGCCCATCTGCGGCCACGTTGGGGCCATCAGGGCCGTCCTGGAGCGCCTTGGGGCCTCCCGCTCCCGCTCTGGGGCCCAGCTTGGGTCTGTCCTGGGGACCTCTTGGGCCGTCCGGGGCTCCTCCTAGGCAATTGTCGGTCTCCATGGTGCCGTCTCGGGGCTCTCTCGGGGGCCTCTTCGGCGGTCTTGGGGCGGTCTTGGGGGCGTCGTCGGGCGTCGGAAGGTTGAAAACGCGAGACACGGAAAAAACGTAGAAACAAGACAATGACAATCAAGGATTTGGGCCTCTTCGGGCTCTCTCGGGACGCCTCTCGGAGGTCTCCTGAGGCCTCTTGGAGGCCTCTTGGGCTGTGTATTTCATGTCTGGAACCCATCTGGGGCCACATTGGGGCTATCTGGGCTGTCTTGAAGAGGCTTGTCGAAGGCTTCTGGGAGCTCTCTGGGACAGTCTGGGAGCTCCAGGGCCGCTCTGGGGTGCTCTGGGAGCGGTCTGGGAACCCCAGTCCTCCCATGCCCCCCCGTGCCCCGGGCCCCTGGCACCCAGACCTCGTGCACGGATATATATTTATATATATATATACATACATACATACATACATACATACATACATACATACACACAAACACAAACACAAACACATACACATATACATATACATATACATATACATATACATATACATATACATATACATATACATATACATATATATATATGTGCACATATATATATATAGACTTGTGTATATACATAGTTATGCATGTCTATTTACATAGACATGCATATATGTATATATACACATGTATGTATGTCTGCATGCATACATGCTCCAACGTGTGGCAATTCGGGACAACCGAATGGCTCATTGGCCGGCACGAAACGTACACTCACACACACACACACCCTACATTAGGGCCCCCCCGTCCACGGGAAACCTTCAACAAGAAATCCAACCCTGAGACCCCAGGACGTCCCTTGACTTCAGGCGTGGGGGCGTCACCCCCTCCACAGCAAGACCATCAAAACCCAAGAAAACCTAGGGCACCCTGGAGGCGAGCAGGGTGTCTCTTGGCATGGGCCTCCAGCGCGCTACTGGACGGCCCCGTGTCCTGGACCCCGAGGGGGGGGGGGACCTCCCCAGGCCCAGCCGCTCCTCTCCACGGGGTCTCTTTGGTGGACGGCGCCGGGGCCCACGAAGACGCCCCGGGGAGCTCGAGCACGAGGGGGCAGACTTCCAGGACCCGCTTGCCCCTGATAGGACCACCTTTTTCTCGGTGGCGGCCACGAGGGGGGTGGGAGGGTGGCCAGGAGGGGGGGGGGGGGGAAGGCACAAATCATGGCTGGCGACACGTGCGCGGCCTGGGGGGGGGGGGCCAGGGACGCATTCGAAGAAGAAGAGGCGCCATGAGATCTGGGGAGATCTCATGGCCCCCGCCACGATATCCGCCCAGCCCCAGTCATCCCCCCCCTCTCTTGGCCGCCCCCGATTTCTGTTCGGAGGAGGGCAGGCTGAGACAGCGAGAGCTCTCCCGCCTGGCCCAAAAATCCGCAAAATCCGCTCCAGCATCGGTCCTCGGACCCCGCGGTCCCTCCTTTTGTAGACTCTTGGGAGGCGGCTCCGGCCGTGGCGGCGAGCAGCCTCCGAGGAGGGGGCGCGAGGACGGCGGCCCTCGGGCCACAGCTCGGGCCTCGGGCGGCTGTGCGGCGAGGCTTTTTGACTGCTGGAGAGGCACCCCGAGGCGAGAAGGCCCGGAGGAAACGACGAGACCGCACTTCGGCATAGGGGCAAAGCCGTCGGCCCAGAGGTTCGCTTCGAATGGGGGGCAGGGGTCTTAACCCGTGTCCGCCGCCTGGGGACCAAGGTCCTGGGACCCCAGGAGGGCGGTGGGTGTGCACACGTTTTCGCATGGGGCAAAGCCGTCGGCCCAGAGGTTTGCCTCGCATGGGGGGCAAGGGTCTTAACCCGTGTCCGCCTGGGGAACCAATGTCCTGGGACCACGGGAGGGCGGTGGGTGTGCACACGTCTTGGCCCATGGGGCGCGGATTCATCAGTATCCACCGCCTTCATCGGCTGCCCAGGCGGTGGGTATGGATAAATCCCAGCCTCCGATCACTCGGCGGCGAGCGAGGGGGGGAAATGAGATGGAGAAGGCTTTCTCAGCAGGCGGTGGGACTTCCCAGATGCCGTCACGCCTTCTATGGAGCTTTTTGTCATTCGGGGGAGGCTGAGAATACTCCTCAGAAGGCCAGGGGGCTTCCGAGCCTTCTGAGAAGAACCGCCCCTTCTCACTTCCCCTCCGTGTTTGCCGCAGAATCATACAGTGGAGATCAGTCCACCAGAAGCCTTCCACTAGAGACAACCCTCAGACCTCAGGGCGTCCACTGATTTTTGGTGTGGGAACGTTACGCTTTCCACAGAAAGACCATCGAAGCCCAAGAAACCCAGTGCACCCCAGAGGCGGCGAGCAGGGTGTCTCGGTCTCTTGGCATGGGCATCCACTGCACTGCGAGCCCCGGCGGCGTCCAGAAAGAGAGGGGGGGCGTTCCAAATTCCAGGGCGCGCCCAAGAGGCGAGGCCGCAACTCCTAGTGCAGCCCGAGGAACGTGCACGGCCCAGGGGGGGGCGGAGAGAGGGGACGCACCGAAGGACCTGGATCTCTCAATCATGGGGGCAGGATCCACTCGTGTGGGGGCGCCTTGCGGGCCTGGTCAGACAAGAGTTTGTGGGCGGTCTCGATGCTGGGCCCGTGGTTGCACTGCTCTCCGGGGGGGGGGTCCCCGACGCGCTGTCAAACACTGTCTTGAGCCTCCCCCCGCTGTTGTGAGATTTGGAGTACGTGCCCAGTGCCCCCGCAATGATACCCACACCCCTCCTAATCATCCCCCCCCTCAGGCCGGCCCCGAGAAACCTTCCGCCTAGAGGGGTGCTTCTCAGTGCCAGGTGTGTGGACGCCCCTGCTGCCCAACCTGTGGGACGCTGGAGACGACGCCAGGACAGGGACGAAACCAGAAGGACAAACTGGGGAACTCTGAGATCCGGCGTTTCTAGAGGATGCATCGGGCGCCGCGGCCACCCCAGAGCGTTCTGGAACGATCTGAGAGCCTTTTGGAAGGCTCTGGAACGACTTATCCCAGTCCTACTTGGATAACCGCGGAGTGCGCTATGGGACTGGGGGGTATAAGTGGAGCCAAGGTGAGCTATATCCAGCCTAGCCTGACTAATAAGCCGGTTACAAATGCCCTAAACGGTTTAGGGGAGTTAGCGATCCGGAGTAAGTGGGCCACACCAACTTAGCTCAATCATCGAACCCATCTCAACCGCTTGGGGCACGGCTAGGCCAGGTATTGCCCACCGTAACGTCCACTTATCACCCCCCATATCCCCTTAGCAACCCCCGCGGTGATTGAAGTAGCCCCGCCCGATATCGGGGGCGCCCAAGCAGGGAGAGTCCAACATGGGGGTTCGCAAATCATGGCCCGAGGCATGTGCGCTGCCCAGGAGTGGCCTGCGGACGCACTAAAAGAAAGAAAGGCGCCATGAAATCTGGGGAGATCATGGCCACGCCATGGTGTCAACCCCCCCTAGTCATCACCCCCCTGGGCAACCCCCGACGTACACCTGGCGAAGCCAAACGGTAACGATGCCGCTACTCCCCAGACCCCTCATAGGATTCATTATGACCAGGATGTCGAAGCGAATCAAGCCGTGGCGACGAGGACCTCCCATGAGGCCGAACAAATGGAAAACGAGGGAAGGGCAGCGGTATGGTGACCTTTTCCTCCTCTGAGAAGTAAGCGGCGATCATTAAAGGGTCCCACGCGAGATGACACAGAGACCCTTCGCGGCGGCTTACGCAGGCCGCCAGCGCGGAAACGCTACGTTGCAGACGAGGGCGCCTGCATCCGACCTTACGCGAGCAGCCTACGCGCCGGTGCCGTCGCTGACGACCCCGTTTTCTTAGGGGAAATAATAAGCACAGAAACATGAAGTTTGGACGCTCCGCGCGGATCTCTGAATGCGTGTGAACTAGAGGTTTTTTTTTTAAATTGGGTCGGTGGCCGGTGACCCGGTGACCCGGTGACCAGGTGACCCGGTGACCCGGTGGGCTGGGTCAGCTGACCCGGTGACCCGGTGACCCGGTGACCCGGTAGGGTGGGTCAGCTGACCCGGTGACCCGGTGACCCGGTGACCCGGTGGGCTGGGTCAGCTGACCCGGTGACCCGGTGACCCGGTGACCCGGTGACACGGTGGACCCGGTGACCCGGTGACCCGGTGACCCGGTGGGCTGGGTCAGCTGACCCGGTGACCCGGTGACCCGGTGACCCGGTGACCCAGTGACCCGGTGGGGTGGGTCAGCTGACCCGGTGACCCGGTGACCCGGTGACCCGGTGACCTGGTGGGCTGGGTCAGCTGACCCGGTGACCCGGTGACCCGGTGGGCTGGGTCAGCTGACCCGGTGACCCGGTGACCCGGTGGGCTGGGTCAGCTGACCCGCCTGAAGGAATTGACCTGTTATAAGAGTGATCAATAGTTATAAGTAGGTTATAAGTATGTTGTAAGTAGGTTATAACATGTTATAACATGTTATAATTTGTTGGCGCACTTATAAGTTTGCTAAGTCGGAGCCCTGAGTTAGCCCGAGTTATAAAAGTTAGTAACTCCGCTAACTTTTCAAAATGGTTCTCACCATATCGACATAATCATATATTTTGCAGGGTGTTCTCTTCAAAAAAAGAAGAATTTGATAATATTTTTGCAAGTGTTGCACTCATCATTGCGACTTCTCGCATATCATATCTACGCTGATCACAATTGCAATCGATGCAAATCCGCAGGTAGTGTTGCAACAATTGAGTTGCATGCTGTTTTTTCGGGCATGCCATGTTGAGTCCGTTGTCATTTGGGCTCCAGGGCATTTCGCGCGCATCGCATCATTTTGTGCTCACGATTTGCAAGTTGCGTCTTGCATCCATCTGAGACATGCAGCCGCATGGAGCGGATGCTAAGATTCTCAAATGCAAGGACGCAATGGACATTATTGAGAGGAAGTTCGACTCGCCTAAAGCAGAGGTGGTAGATTTGTACGAACAGGTCAAGGCGATAGCTCGCCAACATGGTATGCTACTGACAGAGAAAATCAACAGTAAGTATATGTACGTGAGCCCATGCAACAGATATGGCGACGGCGTCGTGCCGTGTGACGTCACTGACTTGATCATTAAAATATTGGGAAATGGGTTCAGGCACGAGCATCTGTTGATGCCTACGTGTGCCGAGGTGCCCCCAGTGGGCACTGCTGAGTACCTCAAGATCAAAGGGTTTAACGACAAGATAATGGCCGATAGCGCAGGACAGCTGCCGTTCTACGATGATGGTGATGGTAAATATCAGAGTTACACATGCGGCCATACATCGCAAGGTTTGCGATGCATCATACATGGCACGAACGTGCCCGAGACCAACCCAGAGCGGTTCAGCGACATAAGCCAGGACGGGAAGATATCATTGCAACGCCTCCAGCAATTCCAACCAACTTATGCTGATGCGGCTGTAAACGGTATCACATGGGACATCTTCAAATGGCAGTTTATCGAGGCGTTTCCTTTCGTTCCAGACCTTGTGCAAGAAGCGGGCAACGCAGGGCAGGCCGCTGCCAAGTGCGAGAGCAGGCTGGAAATCATGCTCAAGATTGCGCAGTACGCGAAGAGCCTGAAGCAGAAATTAGAGCTGAATCCGAATGAGAAGTTCCCATGGGATAAGGTCAGGCGCCAGGCGGGCAGGGGCGCAGTCTTCAAGCATGAGATAGACCACATGGTGGACTATGTGAAGGAGATGTCAGGCGGACTGGACAATCCAGTGTTCCTTCACGAGCTAAGGGACTTCAACAGGCACCTGGCCAGAGCGACGATAGTAAAGTCAGATGTCGCGGCAGCCGTCGCGACTTGCAAGATCGCGAAGGAGGGGTCGGGGGTGCTATTCAAGCTCGCGTGCATCAAGGCTATGCATGGCCCGAGCGACAAGTATAGGAAGGGCGACGAACAGACGCTACTGAAGCTCTCGGACGTCAATGTGTTGCAGAACGAACGCAAGGCGCAGATCGCGTTACAGGGCGATGAGTTGCTGCAGAAGATTCGCAAGCTTGCGATTGACTTCGAAATCGATCAATCGAGCGCTCGCTGGTCCAACATAGTCGGGCTCGCCGATGTTCGAGTTGCCCACTTCGTCTTCAACAAGCCCGACGAGAGCCGCGGGGTATACAAACAGATCACCGACATCGCAGTTGACGCTTGGAAAGCTATGGCTGCCAGCACTGGCAATAACAACGTTCGCTGCCCATGGAAGGCCAAGGCCGTCGCGCATGCACCACAGTGTGCTAGCAGCGTCTCCTCGACAGGTGTCAAGACCTTTGACCAGCGTGGCGAGTGGGTGAACGTGTCCGAAACGTTGGCTGTCAAAGGTTTCAAGGTGGGCGTGGCGGTGTACAACCGCCAGGAGGGCGATGAGTCTGTGTATGAGATCAAGTCGATTGATGGGCAGAATGTGAAGATGCAGACGGGCGGCGCAGAGCGCACCATAGATGCCGAGGACTTCATGCGAAACAAGTTCGCAATATACGACATCAAGAAAGAGGTAATCGACCAGTTCGACCAGTTCAGCCCATTGAATTGCATGGACTACCACTGGGGGGTCGAGGAAGCTCGGATCAAGATTGCACTCGACGAAGTCTATTCACAACATAGTGCTTGCCTCAAGCATATCACGGCGATTCATTCGCCAATCAAATATAAAGCGGTGTCAGTGAAGAAGGAGTTCAAGAAGGACGCCATCGGACTTGTTCCGTTGACGACAACCATATCGCTCAAGAAGGCGACGGATGAGATCAATATTGGCAACGTTTGCCTTAGGAAGTATACCGACCCTGCCAAGCATACCGATTACAACGTCGCGTTGATGGCCGTTGGCGGGCTCAGGCTCAAGCGTGAAGAGGGTGGGACTGGCATTGGTGGTCTGAAGCGCGTGCCAGATCAGTACGGGGTGCCTTTCTGGTTGGTCGGCGTGTGCACCGCGAAGGAGAAGCCAAACTTGGCTGTGACATTTGTGACCGCCACGAACGGCATTAAGGTTCCCATCCTCAAAAACACGGTCGAGCTCAAGAGCGGCGACAGGTTGCGCATGTCCGAGGACACAGCAAAGGCGCTTGCAAGGAAAGTTGCATTGTCCGACGCCACGCCCGCCAAGCCCGCCAAGAAAAAAGCAAAGACGCAGTGAGCCGCCCATTCGCCGCATTGCCGCGGCATTACGCAGGGCGTTGGCGTCGCCCTCCGTATATGAACGCACCTTGTTGGATGGCGAAGACATGCTGAAATGCTTCATACTGCGATGCGTCATCACACCATCGCATCGCATCATTCTGCGATGCAGCATCGCGCCAGTCTGCGACATCGTCGCAACGCACCATAGCCGTTCTGGCTCAATCGCTGGGGTATCACGCGGCCCACGCTGCCCCGCACGTCTGCATGGCAGTGTCTGTTTCCATGCGCACGGTGATCGAGGGCGGCGGGCTCAAGGAGCCGTGGATACCGCGGACTATTGTCCATAGCGGAGGTATTGCGTTCATCGAGGTATCCCGGATGGACAGGAGGCTCTTCCAGTTCGTCGACATCCAGAACCCAACAAACAGGAACGCCCCATTTGCCCAAAATCATTTCTTCAAAGAGTTGAAGGCCCTCCGAAACGCTGCATCGGACATTGCGATATGGGAGTACATGAAATCGCGAGACCCATTGCTGTCGGACCAGTCTGACCAAGACAAACTGATCAAGGCCTACAAGAAGAACATCGACGAGAGTGCTATGCCAGCATACGTTACGGTTCAGTTGCCAGAGGTTGAATTTAATGGTGGCGGCGTGGCCTTGAAGTGCGAGCCGATCGCAGTAAGATGCATATTTTCTGCATCAGCGATTAGCAAGGTACATGTGGAATGTACAGAGAGCGTACTGACTTACATCAGATGTGCTGCGCTGAAAGCAGCAGAGGACGATGGCACCGAGAAACAAAAGAGAGGACTGAGCGGAGTGCCAGGGGTCCGATGCGACAAGCGTCGCAGGGTAGTGTATGTCGTTGTGAAATCCCACAACTCGTCAAGACGCATCTATCAAAAACCAGTGCAATGGAATGACACGTGCATGTTGCACTGCGCCCGCGAGCTACGCGACAAAGTGGTCGCGAAGGGCGAGGAGATAGAGGATCACGAGCCCGATGCCGATCTTCTCCATGGGCTGAATTGTGCCGAGCATGCCGAGGGGGGTGGACCCGAAGATCAACAGGGCGATGGCGAAGACGACAATGTCGATGCTGCGGGTGATAGCGACGCCCAGGGCTGAGACGCCACGCGCTGCGTCGGGCACGCACAGCGCGCCCACCCTTTCGACCTCCTATCTATTCTCCCACCGTCGGCCCCGTCGTCCTTCCCACCCGCGGGGGGGGGAGGAGGGGGAGGGGGGGGGGCTCGTCGCCATCGTTTTACACGCCCCCTCGTGCCACTCCTCGCCCGTTCGCATCCTAGATGCGCTCTTCAGGCAGACGTGCCGCCGCCACCCCTCACCCCTGAATGTTCAACAAGGAGCCATCTGGGAACGACCTCTTATAGAGCGCCAACTCGTCCTGAGGGCCTGCACCTCCTGCTCCAGCCCCTCGGCCTTCTGCGCTGCCTCCGTCTGCTGCTGTTGCTGTAGCGCTGCCTCCGTCTGCGGCTGCTGGTGCCGCTGCTCTGCGATCGTGCGCTGCTGCTCCCCCAACTCCGCGAGCAAGTGATCGTGCTGCTGACCGCGCAGCAAGAGATCGCCCTCCACATCGTCCACTCGTGCTAGCAACACTTGTGCAGCATTTACGTGCGTAAGCAAAGCCTTCTATCGGCAGGTGGAGGGGCGACGGCGGCGGCGACGACATCGACGACGACGAACTTAAGACGACGACGCCCGCCTCGCGAAGCTGCCGCATCGCGGCGACTATGCCAGGGGTCTCGGGCGCCATCGCAGCGCGGCTCTCGGACGACGCCACGGGGGGATGTGCGGGGCCCGATCCGTCCTCGGGGGGGCTACGCGGGGCTCGCGTGTGAGCGCCAGCCGCTACGTACGAGCGCCCCGACCCCATCCCCATGAACCCTACACCCAACACGGCGATGCGGATGCTCCGCAGAGGCGACGTCGCGGGGTGGCAACGTCGCGGGGTGGGGGACTTGGGGGTGGCCGACTTGGGGGGGCCAGGAGCAAATGATTGGTATGGGGTTCGAATGGGAATGGGGTCGGGGGCACATTGTGCGTGATCTATGGGGGGCATGCAGTTTACTTCGCATGCCATATATGCGAGCTCGTAGTTGGGCGTGCTGCTTATGGGGATACAGCCATCGCCATGGGTGTGAAAACCATCATCGTTGCACATGCGTTCAGCAACATTTGCGTGCGACGCGACTGTGCATGATTCTCATTACGGTGACAATCGCATCTGCCACATCGTCGGCCGCACAATTGCCACTGTCATTACCACCGATACACACCGACCCGAACGTACATGTCATGTAAGAGACGCTAGCGTCAGCATCACAAATCACATTATGCGTATGCAAACTATTTCGCCACAGCCGTTGTGTTGTTATGTGCGCGCGACGCCGTGAGTTATTGATGTGGGTGTTGGACTAGCTTCGGTTAGGGCGAGATAATGTTTGGTATTTGTAATATCGTAGTTTGGTGTCGAACGGCACAGTAGTGTAGAGCTTCGTAGGTTAAGGATTTCGGCTTTCGGGTGAGTACAGTGCTGCAAGCTTTGTGTGGTCTGTATATGTGTAGAGTGCATCTAAGATGCACGAGGAACTATAAAGATCCGCGTCTCTCTCTCTCTCTCTCTCTCTCTCTCTCTCTCTCTTTCCGACGCCGTTGTGGCCCATGTGTTCAGCCACGCCCGCGGCGCGCGGGCCGTGGGTTCACGGCGCGGGGCCCGCGCCTCCACAGGGTGCTCGCCCCCCCCCCCGCCGCGCGGGGCTCCCGACGCCCGCCGCGGCCTCGCCCTGCAGATGAGCGGCGGTGGCGACGACGCCACCGAGGTGGCAATGTTGCTCGCAGCGGCGAGCGAGATCCAGCAGCGACGGGAGAAGGTGGCGGAGGAGAAGCCGTCGCGGCTGCAGCCGACGTCCAAGAAGCGGCCGACCGCGCCGCGGACGGCTCCGCCAGAGCACGTCTTGGCGGCCGCCATGGCCTCCGCCGAGAAGAAGCGCAAGGCGATGTGCTGGTCGGCACAGGCTCGCGTGCAGACGTGGCGCGGCTCGGTGGCGGACTCGCTGCCCGAGAAGCTCAACCTCGCGCCGCCCATGCGCCCGACGATGAACTCGATGAAGGACCTTCTCGAGTTCGAGGCCGACGAGCCCGGGGGCGGTGGCGACGACGCCGCGGGCGGCGGCGACGCGGTCGACGAGGGCGACGGCGACTACGAGGGCGCCATGGCGGATGAGTACGAAGGTGGCGACGCTGAGGGCGGTGGCTACGACGACAGCGCGGGCGAGAGCTACACCGCCGATGGCGACGCCGAGGGCTACGGCTACTACAGCAGTTGCCGTAAAAGCCGCCACTACTACGACTGCGACGACAGCAGCGAGGGCGCTGGCGGCAAAGACAGCTACTACACCAAGGACGGCAACGACGGCCACACCAAGGACGGCTACTACGGCGGCCACAACAAGGACGGCTACTACTACGGCCACAACAAGGACGGCTACTACGGCGGCCACACCAAGAACGGCTACTACGGCAAGGACGGCTGGTGGGCCAAGGACGGCTACTACGGCCGTGAGAAGGGCGACGGCTACTATGGCCGCAAGGGCGACGGCTACTATGGCCACGAGAAGGGTGACGGCTACTATGGCCACAAGGGCGACGGCTACTATGGCCACGAGAAGGGCGGCGGTTACTATGGCCACGAGACGGGCGACGGCTACTACAGCCACGTCAAGGGCGACGACTACTACGGCCACAAAGGCGACGGCTACAACGGCCAGGAGTGGCGCGGCCGCGACAAGGGCGACGGCTACTACGGCCACAAAGGCGACGGCTACAGCGGCCACGTGAAGGGCGACGGCTACAGCGGCCACGTGAAGGGCGACGGCTACTACAGCCACGAGAAGGGCGACGGCTACGGCAGCCACGACAAGGGCGACGGCTACTACAGCCACAAGAAGGACGGCTACGGCGGCCACAAGAAGGACGGCTACGGCGGCCACGTGAAGGGCGACGGCAAGGACGGGGGCGGGGGCGACGGCCCCCGCCCCCGCGGGGGCAAACACATCCGCCTCGCCAAAGCGCTGGCCGTGCGGGAGCACCTGCAGGGCTTGCAAGACCTGTCCGAGCAGGACCAGAAGTACGCGGCCTGGAGCCGCCGCACGCAGCCGCAGGTGTGGCTGAAGGCGGTCGCCGACTACGCTGCGGCGAGCGCAGCGGGCTCAAGCTCCGTGTGATCACGGGGCACACGTCGGCGACCACCGTGTCGTCGTCGTGGTCGCGGTCGTCGTCGTCGTCGTCGTCGTCGTCGTCAGCGTTGTCGTCGTCGTCGTCGTCGCGTGGTCGGCGAGGCGTGCCCCGTCGGAAGGGGTTGAGGCCCCCACGGCGGCGACTCAGCACAGGAGTTGCCGCCGAAGCTGCGGGGGTGCACAGCAGCTGAGGGCTGCCACGAATACGGATTAAGAATCGTCGCAGAGGGTACCGCTGTCAAACGACACGGGCGTCGTCTTTGAGAATCTCAAAGACGACAACGTGTCGTCTTTGAGAATCTCAAAGACGACAAAATCTCTATTAGATTTAATAGTACCAACGTGTCGTCTTTGAGAATCCCAAAGACGACACGCGCGTCGTCTTTGAGAATCTCAAAGACGACAACGTGTCGTCTTTGAGAATCTCAAAGACGACGCGCGTGTCGTCTGACAGTGGTACCCTCTGCGACGCTTCTCGGTCCACCTTCAGAGGTGTTCATCGCATCGGTCGTGAGGCCTTTGGACGATCGCTGAGCGACGCGTCGCTCCCGCTCAGCGTGATCGCTCCGCTTCTCTGAGCACTTTTCGGAGGCTCACGATCGACGGCGAAACGATCGACCTCCCCCCTCCTCCCTCTCATCCCTTCCTCCTCCTATTCCTCCTCCTCCTCCTCATCCTTTGCCTCCCCCTCCCCCTCCTCCTCCTCCTCCTGCTTCCTCCTCATCCGCCTCCGCCTCCTCCAGTTCCATCCTCCTCCTCGTCCCCCTCAGCATCCTGAGGTGTCCTGAGGTGTCCTGAGGTGTCCCGAGGTGTCCTGAGGTCTCCTGGGGTTGTCAGCTCAGAGATGCCCTGAGGTGTCCTGAGGCGCCCTGGTGTTGTCATCTCAGAGGTGTCCTGAGGTGTCCTGAGGTGTCCTGAGGTGTCCTGAGGCGTTGCATTCGCCGTCGTCGTCGTCGGCGTCCGCCGTCGTCGTCGCGTCGTCGTCGTCGTCGTCGTCGTCATCCCGCATCGTCGTCGTCGCCGCCGCAGTCGTCGTCGTCGTCCGCCGCCTTCGTCGCCGCCGACGTCGTCGCCGTCGCCGTTGTCGCCGTCGTCGTCGTCGCCGTCGTCGTCGTCGTCGTCCTGCATCGTGGTCGTCGCCGCCGCAGTCGTCGTCGTCGTCCGCCGCCTTCGTCGCCGCCGACGTCGTCGCCGTCGCCGCCGTCGCCGCCGCCGCCGTCGCCGCCGTCGTCGTCGCCGTCGCCGCCGCCGCCGCCGCCGTCGCCGTCGCCGCCGTCGCCGTCGCCGCCGTTGCCCTTATCATCCGCATCGGCTGCGCCGTCTCACCGCCGCCCATCATCCCCGCAATCGCGACCCTCATGGTCCTCGCGAAGGTTCGCGACGCGGTCCTGGCCCTCGCGAATGTTCGCGATCGTGGCGACCTGGCTCGCGATAGTGGCGGCCTGGCTCTCGATCGTGGCCTTCTGAGCTTCGCTCGTGCCGTCGTTGCTCTGAATCTGCTCATGCCATTTGATGTAGTCATCGCGCTGCTTCAGGGCACGATCAACCACGGAGACGATCACACGGCGATGACCATCAGCCGACTCGAGCTGCTGGTTCATATCAGCAACCATGCGGTCCGCCGTATCCTCGACGGGGCCGCTCCGCCACGATCCACCACCAGCATAAGCCGAGGACGAGCCGTCACCAATTGACGCCAATTCGGGCGGGGAGGTCGACGGTGGGCGGGCTGGGCTGATAACCGTTCTGCACCAACATATACGGAGGATGGCGGGGAGGATGAGGACGAGGATACCAATGATGACGAGGACGGGGGCGGTGGAGATCACGCTGCTCAGACAGCGATCGCACATCGTCGACGGATGCGATCATCGTCGCAGCGTTCTGGCACAGATCGCGCCCGTCTCTCTTCTCTATAGCCACAATGCCGCGCATGCATGAAGATATCAAAGCACTCCGAGCCCTGCATCGCCATGAGGATATACTGTTTAGGAACCAGCAGCTTGACACCGCCATCAAGCACAAGGCCAACAGCCTCAAGAAGGCGAAGCAGATGGACCGCAAGGCGACCTTGTCGCCGCGCCGCGCGCTGTCGGGACATGCTTGCATATGCATGCAGATATGATATTGTTGTTTGGTGCGGTGTATGTACACTAGAAGAGCGGCGTGATATGATAGTTCTGGGCTAGGTTGTGGGGTGTGTCTGATGTTGTCGGCGTGATCCCGCCTGGTTGTGCGTCTCACGGCGGGCGTGGTGACGCCTATCGCCACACCTATTCCCCCCCCCCCCCCCTCCCCCACCACCATCCCTCCGACATGCCCCGCCCGTTCGGTTTGAGGTGATGCAGTGCTTCAAGGCGTACGAGAAGGCCAAGAAAAAGGCCGAGGACGCCGAGTACGCTTGGCTGCAAGCGTGTGAGCACGCTGTGGACTTGCATGGGCAGCACGATCGGGCAAGGAAGCTGGTAATCGACACAGGGGGCTTGTACAGAGCACGGGGGCGCAAGGCCTTAGGCTTCGGCGCGTGAGTGCGTGGATGCGCAATTAGGTCCGAGTGTGTAAACACCGTTTCCCAAGAGTTGTGCCTGTCGCGGGGAGGGCGGGCGCTTCGCGCCATGCGCTAAGAAAACAATGCCTGGATCGAGCTCGTCGGGGCAGCGTTGCAACCATTGCAAATCTGGGGTCAATTGTTAGGGGGGAGTGGGGGATGTGTGGCTTATCGGCTCAGTTGCAATAGGTTTTGCACAAGTTATCGGTTCAGTTGTGGAGGGGCAATGGGCAAGTCCCGCAAGACGATCGCGATGGATGCCCAGGCTCGCCAGGACTGGAAGGAGGACAAACATGTCAGGCTGACCAACGCTAACATCACCAAGGTAGCATGCAAGGCCGAGTTCTTGTGTGCATCGAAGAAGGTGGCCTCGTGTGTGAAAACACGTTAAACACTCATTGCAATGACATTAGCCGCCGCACTAGAAATTGCAATTGCATTTGAATTTGGTGGCATTGAATGCCTGTGCCCTGTATATGTGTGTTTTGTTTTAGCGCACGATTCCCAGGTTCTCGAGAAGTTCAAGAAGTTCGAGGCCGCCAAGAAGAAGATGGAGGAGGCCAAGAGCGAGTGGATGGAGTCGATCGGTGATCGCATCGATGCCCACGCTGAGTGGGAGAACGCGTGCGAGCAGCACGCGAGCATCAAATCAGAGCGCATGCCGCGCTGATGGGGCCGTGTCGGGCGAGGCTTCGCAAGTGCGATGATGTGTTCAGATTCGCAATGGTCCACGTCAAATGATCAGTGGTCACGCCAATCATGCCTTACATCTGATTAGCATGCCGAGCAAGGGGGTGGACCCATCCAAGTCAGTGTTTGTCAAGCTGCGCCCAGCCGTGGCGACGACGATGGCTGACCCCCCCCGCCCCCCGAGAGGACTACCACCCCCCCGAGAGGACTACCAACCCTCGCGTTGGTTTGTTCGACACCCCTGTTGATGTTGACCTTTGCCTCATCGCCAAGCGTGCACGCGTCATCGTCGTGGGCTCCGTAACCAGTTTGGCTCAAACAGTTTTGCGAACTTACATATCGCTTTCTGCTGCGTAGCAGCAATGACGTCGATACGTGATGTGCTGGCCGAACCCAATCATATGATTGATTGGCATCATACCCAAATCGGCTGCGGACTCGACGCAAAGACATGCGCCGACAACCAGATGCAGTCGCTGTTGTCGAGAGTGCGATCCTTCGGAACGATCAGCACTGACGACGCTACGCTCTTGGTGGGCACAATTCGGGGCAATGCGCTCCCAGACTGGTCCCCTGATCAGATTGCAGAAATCTGCACGGCGGTAGGGCAGAAGACGGGTGTGCTGACCAGCACCGCAGATAAGAAGTGGCAGAAGGTAACTGCATTCTCGCGCTTCCTTTCGGCGTCTGAGGCGACCAAGTTAAAGAGCGGCGACATGTCGCAGAAGGCGATGATCGCCATGGTGCGCAAGAGGGCCCATGCGATCGGTATGTACACTCTGTCCGAGGGGAGCAAGGGTCAACTCGCAGCGGTGGTATCGTCCCAACTCACTGGCGTTACCAACGACATGTGGTACGACATTCTGGTGCAGGTCAAGCTGAAGCTGGCTACCATGAAGGCACGAGACTGGAAACACAGAACTATATGGGAATACGATTCTCCAGACTCCCTCGAGAGCGAATCGCGGTACTATACCGCGTACCCCGAGGGAGACCCGCCACACGGGCAGGACTGGTGCATCGACGAGCCCGACTCCGTGCGACTGAGCAGTCGCTTGATGAAGGGCGGCAAGCAAGCGGCCAAGCAAGTGCGGGACGACCGCCCCGCCCCGCCGCCGCCGACCGCCCCGCCTCCCGCCATTTGCGACTTCGGCGCCTACCAATCCATGTACGGGACGATGAACGCGTACCATATGTACGCTCATCCAGGAATGGTGCCTCCGCCAGGGATGGTGCCTGGCCAATCGTCACACTCTTGGTCGCCTCCGCCAGGGATGATGCCGAAGCCCAAAGCGCCACCGCAAGATGCGCCCTCACCACAGGAGGCGCCCCCGCCTGCGGCCCCACCAGCCGCGGGAGGAATGCCCGCCCCGCTCGGCGACTTATCTGATGAGGAGGCAGCGCTTCGCAAGACAATGCGCAAGCGTAAGGAGGCCGTGGCCCTGAGTAAACGTCCAGCAGCTGCTGGGGGCGATGCCGATGGCGTCGAGGGCGCCGACGACGATGGCGACGAACTCGCCGACGAGGAGGGGGGCCCGCCGAAGAAGGTCATGAAGGGCGCCCCGCCGAAGAAGGCCATGAAGGTGGTCATGCGGAGGCCCTCGGCGAAGCCGAGGCCCACGGCGAAGCCGAAGCCGCTGCCCAAGGCCCCGCTGACGGGGGCCCCGAAGATCGAGCACCGCGCGGGGTATATACTCACGCAGCCAGACAAGTCCCAGTACAGGGCTGTCCTGGGGCGGTCCGACAGGCGCATCCGCTGGGACACGGGCAGCACGCGCCAGGAGGCTTTCACCAAGGCGATGAAGTTCATAGACGAGCGCTCGTAGCCGCTTGTCTGCTCTGCTCATCGCCGATCGCGACTTCTCGCGATTTGTTTCGCTGTGCTATAACGCTTGTGTGCATTGTTCATGTATGCCTGCATGGTGCAATGTAAAATGCAAGTCGTTGTTCCATCGTATGCGAGGGGCACCCGTCGCACAATCCTCTGTTGCGATTGCAGATATCGCATTCATGCTACCATCACTCAGTAGCAGTTTTGGCTCAAGCCATGTCGGCGGGGCCACCGAAGCGTCGCAAGACAGACGCCGAAGCACTGATTGAGTTACACAGAGGCCCATATGTATCTGAGCGGAGTCTTACATACATTCTCAAGTACGTACGAGATAATGGTATACCAGGTAACATTTCGCGTTATGCGCAGTACAGCGCAAGGCAGAAATTAATCGGTGCCGAATCGAACCAGTACGGTGACGTGCTTGTCGGCATTGATATGCCATTGAACAGCGGTAAGAGCTTCAAGAACTGGGCGTGCGCCCCTGGCCCGTACTTGTACTCGACGGCGAAACGGAGTAAGGGGTTCAGAGATCTGTTGCGCCGCCAGCTCGCCAAGCACCCGTGCTCCCTAGCATCCCCATGGCGCATCTGCTTATATTTCGACGGTATCTCACCGCGTGACCCGTTGGCCAAGGGCAAAGACCACCGAGGGGTGGATGCTGTATACTGGTCGTTTCTAGAGTTCGATGAGTTTTTGCAGGACGAAGACGCATGGCTCGTGCTCAGCACCGCTCGGGTTTCCAAAGTGAGGGACATGCCTGGAGGGATCGGGCAGTCGGTTGCAATGACGTGCAACGAGCTCATGTTCAATACGTCTGGCGGGGTGAACTTTCGTACGACTGGAGTTATCTTGGACGTGTCAGAAGCAGGGGATGCCACAAGGCACGCGACTATAATCGCGAGGTTGGGCTGCACTGTGGGCGACGAAGAAGCCCTCCGTGAATTCCACATGAACAAAGGGCACGCGGGCACCAAACCGTGTGCCATCTGCAGGAACGTGCTCAACCAGAAGTTCGACTATGCGTCGCACGACACGTCTGGTACATTTATATCGGACGCATGCCTCGACAGAAGCAAACGCGTCGTCAACACAGACGCGCAGATCGTTGCTATCTTGGAAAGGCTACGCCCCGACTGGGAGAGGTACGACCGCGGTGAGATTAGCGACAACAAGTGGAAGGAGATCACGCAGCTAAAGGGTTGGAACTTTCATCCGACGCACGTTGCCTTGGACGCCAACCTCGCCTACGGTGTCATGTCGCTCCTCTGCTTCGATTGGATGCACATCTATAGCGTCAATGGCATCGTAGCTAAAGAAGTGAAAGCTTTCACTGAGAACAAGGCGGTTTGCAAACTCTGCAGCGCCGAAGATCTCAACGACTATCTTTCAAACTGGACATGGCCCCACAAGTTTCATGCCGCCAATGCCGTGTTCGCACAGGGCGAACTACAAGCAAACGCATCGCAAGAGCTGTCTATGATTCCCGTGCTGGCGCACTTCATCATGCAAGTCATTGCCAAGCTGCCTGATGCAGGCACCATCTCGGGTCATACTGCAAGTTTGCTTGCACTGTGCGATGCCATTGATATGGTTATTCTCTCGTCCAGGGGCCTCGCGACTGCACGTGAGCTGGATGTCGCCGTGATGAAGCATTTGGAGCTACACACGCGCACATACGGGACTAAATATTGGGTTTACAAACACCATATGGCAACTCATCTTGCCGACATGTACTTCAAATTCGGACCCTTGAACTGCTTCGTCCACGAGCGGAAGCACAAAGTTTGCAAGAAGTTTGCAAAGGACCATCTGTGCATGAGGACCCCCGAGAAGTCATTGATGATGCAGCTCACGGCGCAGCACAGTTACGACATGGAGCACTTCAGCATCTCAACGACGCTGGTCGACCCCGTAGCCGCCACCAAGAAGCTCACGGGCGTCTTGAAGGAGTTGCGTCCGCAAACGCAATCGGCATCATCGAGCCTCACGGCGTGGACCAAGTACGGGCCGATCCATAGAGGAGACATATGCTTGCTGGGACGTGCTGCAGGACATGCAGCCGTGCAGGTCTGGTTCCATGTAGATTGTGACACAGAGACTGCGCCCTCAGGGCCTCTATGCTTAGTCTTGGAATTGCAGACTCGGCACGTGCACAGCGCAGATTACTATTCTAGGTACTCCATAGACGAAGATAATAATCCCGTGCTCATTCCTTTGGACTCGCTGAGGCACCCTGTGATTAACAGGCGTCTCGGCGATGCAATCGCTTGCATTTGGCCAGTTGGGTATCGCAAATTGGAATGCTGACGCGTTTGCGATGTAGAAGTATACATCTTCACATCAATGAATACATCTTCAAAACATCCCGCAAGAAACACAACATCGAAATTGAAACAACAACGCCCCAAAATCAAGTATATGTTAGCCGAAAAACTATCATGTTATCCGAAATAAATCAACATGCTAACTTTTATAAATGAGTTATAACTAAGTTATAACTCCGCCTAACAGTTACTAACTTCAAATGCCTTCAGGCAGTGACCCGGTGACCCGGTGGGCTGGGTCAGCTGACCTGGTGACCCGGTGACCCGGTGGAGTGGGTCAGCTGGCCCGGTGACCCGGTGACCCGGTGGGCTGGGTCAGCTGACCCGGTGACCCGGTGACCCTGTGACCCGGTGGGCTGGGTCAGCTGACCCGGTGACCCGGTGACCCGGTGACCCGGTGACCCGGTGGAGTGGGTCAGCTGACCCAGTGACCCCGTGACCCGGTGACCCGGTGGGCTGGGTCAGCTGACCCGGTGACCCGGTGACCCGGTGGGCTGGGTCAGCTGACTGACCCGGTGACCCGGTGGGCTGGGTCAGCTGACCCGGTGACCCGGTGACCCGGTGATCCGGTGGGCTGGGTCAGCTGACCCGGTGACCCGGTGACCCGGTGACCCGGTGGGCTGGGTCCGGTGATCCAGTGACCCGGTGACCCGGTGACCCGGTGGGGTGGGTCAGCTGACCCGGTGACCCGGTGACCCGGTGGAGTGGGTCAGCTGACCCGGTGACCCGGTGACCCGGTGGGGTGGGTCAGCTGCCCTGGGGTCGGATAGATCTTATTTTCAGAACATGCCGCGATCTTAAAATAAGAACCATAGATCTTATAATAGGAACGATCGTGATCTGAAACATATGAAACACATACAACTCAGATACTTAAGTATTACCAGCGTGGGTAAGCCGTTGTCAACGAGCAAAATGCATTATTTCTCATGATTGTGCCCGCGCGCGCCTGCTTGTAGCAAGTATATTGCACACTGGCCACAGGCGTGGCGCACGGGGCATCGCACGGTACAGGCGGAAGCGAGACAGCCATCCCTTCACCCCTCCATATTCCCACCTTCAACGTGTCATCGCACAATTGATCTCCAATACGTCAACCTCTCGTAGCCCGTCCCACTCCGCTAACCTCTCACCTCACATTACATGCCCATTGTCCTAACGGCGCGCCGATGTGCAGATAGCACAGTGAAGAGGAAAAGAAGGGATGACTGACAATGAGAGTAATGACCCATCAAGTTAGCGATTGGACAGGATTTCGAACATAATTCAAGTGCAGTGCAATCGGCAGCAATCGATTGCACTGGACTCGAATGAACTATATGGTCGGGCTCGCACAGGGCATGCACACATGGGTGACAACTTACCTTGAGGTAAGTTTTCGCCATGCGTGCATGATGTCAGCGATACTGGCAACCGTTTTGTCGTGGAGTTATCACCAACGCGAAATCACGCAGGTTCGCGCTGTGATACACTCCACGACAAAACATGCGCACACCCGACACGAGTGAGGATGATGCGATGGTGCGGGGAAGAAGTGAAAGGGGGAACCGAGTCACTGGTCCTCGCGAAGCGAGGGGACCAAAAGGGCAGCTACAGCGGAGCAGAAGGCAGTCGGATATCGTTCCGATGCCTTCTGCTCCTTCTTGTTGCCAGTCACCCACTCAGAGCGCCAGCCTTTGGCCCGCGGCCTCGTGGAAACCCCCCTCTCCACCTGGCGCGGCGGCGCGCCGAATGAGAGAGAGAGAGAGAGAGAGAGAGAGAGAGAGAGAGAGAGAGAGGATGGAAAGAAAAGGGCGGGGCGCAGACATGACGACGCTGAGAGGAAGGGCGACGGGAGAGTGGGGAGTGAGGGCCAGGAAACGACGGTGATGAGGGCGACGGTGGAGGGATATATGAACGAAAGTGAGGACGACTACGACAACGTCGACGACGATGATTATTTAGCGGAGCATGCGCAGAGGGGTACGTCTCTCTGCACATAATCAGCTACATAATCAGAGATTATTGATGAGTTACTGACAATTCACCGCCGATTCACCGCTGATTCACCACCGATTCACCGCTGATTCACTGCTATTACGACGAATGGTTATGTATGGTTCACCGCTGGTTCACCGCTGGTTCACCGCTATTACGATGAATGTTTATGTATGATTCATCGGCCGCGTTGTCGGTGTCGCCATCGCCGAAGTCGTCTTCGTCGTCGCGACGCGTGTCATCTCACCCAAGACCTTCGAATGTCTCGGGTGAGATGACACGCGCCCGCCATCATCGACCTCGCGTCAGCGTTCACATCCCTCGCCTTATCTGGCCCTCCATCGTTCTCCGCCCGCCTTGTACAGCGGAGTCGGCCGCGTCTCGGCAGCGTCGTTCACCTTCGCGGTGCTAGCCTTCCTGCCCGGCGTGCCGATGTAGAATCCCACCTGTGAGGTAGTGAGAATGATAGACGATATCTGCTATCATATGGAAGGGGGTCGATGGGCACGGGGGCCAGGGGGCGGCGGTCAGCGGGCGCGGGGCGAGGAGCGGGCGAGCACGGATGGGAGGAGGTGGCGCAGGTGGATGGGGGACGCGGGCGGACGCACGCAATGAGATGGGAGAGCGGAGGGCAGCGAACGGAGATGGCATAGGGTTGCCGCCGCGTTCTATGGCTCGCCCCCCCCGAGAGGGCTGCGGGCGCACCCGAGCCACCCGAGGGCCGTGGGCCTTGCGCGGCACCGCTCCAGACACTGAAAGCGGGATGTGAGTTAGCCTACTCGAGTGGGATAACTCACACCCCGCCGAATTATTCATCACGCCCCACCCCTCCGTCATGCAGGGAGAGGGCGGGGGGGATGAGCACCATCATGGACGAGGAACTATGGGGAGGGAGATGCAAGAGACCTCCTATCCATGCCGTTTCCTGATGTCTCCATCTCATTATCCATCCGACTCCCCCTCCGACGCGATGACACGCGCGTCAACATCGCAGCGTCGCCGCAGTCGGCGTCAGCGTCGTCGTCGCCGCCGCCGTCGTCGTCGTCGTCGTCGTCGTCGCTGTTGTCGTCCGCATCCTCGTCGTCGTCGTCAGCGTCGTCCTCGTCGTCGTCGTCTCGCACCCACTCCACCCGCCCAGCGGAATACCGTTGTCGCTGAGCGGCGCCGTGCAGGCCCCCCCCCCCTCCGCCGCGCCGCCCCGACACGGGCCGCCCAGCGAGGACCGACAGCGCCGCGGGGCGGGGGGGGGGCGTGCATGGAGGAAGATGGGGATGACGGATGAGAGACCAATGGGGGTTACACCAGCGGCACGCAATGCTAACGGGGGGTTCGGGGGGGGCCTGCGAGTGCGGAATGGTCGCCATGACGGTGAGCGGCTTGACGGAGGGGGCCCCGAACCACCCCAAGTAGGTCGTGAAGTTTTTGAGGTCGGGGTGCTGGGCCAGACTCTTCAGGAAATCTATGAGCATGCTCCCCTGCGGCTGCTCCGTGCAAGTGAAGACCCCCCTGCCCCACGTCACCGTCAAGAGGAATGACCTTGGCGGATGCATTGTGATGTGCTGGGCTCGAGAAGTGATTGGATGGGGATGTGGTGGCGAGGAGTGCGAGGACGGAGTGAAGGGAATGAACGGGGGCGAAATGAAGTACATGGGGTAAACAATGAACTCGCGCAGTGTGCTCCAATCCATCGTCTTACTCATTCGCCCTACACCGTCATTTCACCCATCCATCCCATCGTCTTACCCCTTCGCCATACACCAACCATGTGCCCACCCCATGTGTCCACCCGCTCACTTGCCCCATCCATCCCCAACTCAATCCACCCACCGAGCGCCCGACAGGAAGTACGCGATGTGGTTGGCTTCCGCGACGTCGATCCTGCAATCGTTGCCCTCGAGGTTCGCCTTGCTGCGCCTGGCTGACGGGGTGGAGCGGTGATCGGCGGGCGACGGCGGGAGGGGGATGCATCGGTGTATGACGGGGTGTATCGTCAATGGATTGGGAGAGGGCATCGAGCACGTGAGGGGAGCGAGTGTGAATTCACCGATGGTTCACCGTTGAGTCACCGCCCAACGTATACGTTGGGTTGAATCACGACGTGCGCCTGAGTTCACCGCAACCGCACCGCCGCGCACGCAGCACATGCACGGCTAACGCGAAGCATACACATACGATGCATCACTGTGCTCACCGACATGTCGGGTGGGCCGATTCGGCGACGTTCCAACTGACCCCACCCCCCGTCGCCGTCGCCGCCGTCGTCGTCGTCGTCGCCGCCGCAGTCGCCGCAGTCGTCGTCGTCGTCGCCGTCGTCATCGTCGTCGTCGCCGTCGTTGTCGTCGGCGTCGTCGCCGTTGCCGTCGTCGTCATCGTTGTCGTCGTCACCGCCACCGTGGTCGTCGTCGCCGTCGTCGTCGTCGTCGGCGTCGTCGTAGCCGTTGTCGTCGTCGCCTCCACCGTTGTCGGCACATGCAAACTCCCTATGACACACCCGCGACCAACGTTCGACAACCATTTCGGCGCGACCCCCAATTCGACGACATCTCGGCGAACACCGCTCCCCACATCCTGGCATGTCCAATGCACATGTTCAGCCAAGTCTTGCACTCGGGTGAGTTCCAGAAGGCGCCGCCGTCCTTGATGCGCAAGACGGCGTGCGTGGCCATCAGCATGCCAGGCAGCGTGCACATGTCCTCGCTCTCGTGGCTCGTCTTCCTGGCGCGGGAAGCTGCGTGGTGCACCGTCGGCGTCGCCGTCGTCGTCGTCGTCGCTGCCGCTGTCGCCGTCGCCGTCGCAGTCGTCGCCCTCGCCGCGCGTGCTGCACGGCGGGGCGGGGGCAGCAAGGACGACGCACGAGTGTCAGCGCATGGGGCTAGTCCTATGACGCACAACATTGCACGACCAACACGCAAACCCAAACATGCCCCAATGTCCCGTCCATGCCGAGGGCTCGCCCCCCCCAGCTCGTTGATCTTATTGGTGATGCCGCCGTGGCCGCAGCAGAGCTCGAAGGCGTCCAAGTCGCGGGTGAAATTCGGGTCGGCGTACCAAAGCTTCGCCTACCGCGCTGGACCCCCCCCCGCGCGCGCCGACGGGGGGGGGGGGGGTCGAGGCGGGGCCGAGGGCAAGGGCGACGTGATGAGAGGGGGGTGCGATGCGGCTCGGGGATCAACACGATGGCGGCCGAGTGGGCACGTGGAGGCGGATTGGGACCTGGGAGACGCACGGTGGCAAGTTGGGCGGACATGGTCGACGACTGAGCGGAGCGAGGATGGGGGAATGAACACGTGGACGTATGCTTGGATAGACAACTGACCATCTATCCGTCCGCCTAGCGAGGTGAACGGTGAACTGGGTGTGGGGGTGGACAGAAGCAGGACGGATGAGCACATGCAGATCGGCATGGAATATGGACAACCACGTTTCACCACTGTGTTCCAAGCGGCTCCAAGTGAGATGTGAACGCCGAAACTCGACGGCCACCTGCCGACGATGCATCCGAATACGCGACGGCAAAGCGCCGATGATACCTGCACTGCGCCCCGCGCACTGCCCCCCTTCATCGCATCCCTACCACCCACACTCATCACATGACTCCGTCCCACATCCCATACCCTAAGAAGATCACACCCAGCAAGTGCACCCTAACGATCCTCTGGCGGCACATCGATAGCGGCAGCTCGCGCATCGGCCAGCTCAGCACCCGTGGCTGACTGCGGCACCACTGGCGGCACCGCTGGCGGCACATCGCTGCGCTCTGTCAGCGGCACGGTGCTGCGACGGCTGCCAGGCATCCTACGAAACGGGATCGAATCAGTGCCCGCGAGCGGGTTATGAGCTGGGATTGTTGGGTCGTCAACCCGAGCAAATCCAAACCTAAGCGGGTCCCAGGGACCGAGTGGTGGGCTACCCGAGCGCCGTCGTGCAATTGCTAGGCCTCTAGCTATGCTTTGCCCGAGCGCCTTGGCTATGCTACCATCACCTGGCGAAACAGGGCTGACGACCGAACAGTCCCGCGGCCCGTCTTTCTTGGCCGAGGTGAGCGTGCTCGGACCCTCAGGAGGGGCGGCGCCGTCGCCCGAAGCTGGCGCGATCGGCGCACCAGGGGCGACGGCGGTGCCGCCGTCGCTCCGACGCGGGCGCATCAACCGCGTCGCCGTCGCCCCGACGCGGCCCGTTGGGCTCTTCTTGGGCGCAGGCACGGGCACTTGACCACTTGGCAGGGGATGGTCGGGCTGCTGATGCTGCGTCTCCACGGCCGCGGGCGCAGTGCCACGTGGCGGGGGATGGTCGGGCTGATGAGGCTGCATATGCACGATCTGCGGCTCGGACTCGGGCTGCACCCCCACGCGCTTCGGCACGAGCGGCGGCGGGTGCGATGAAGCGCTCGGCTGAGGATGTGAGGGCCGCTGCGGCACGAGCTGCGGCTCGGGCGGCGCGACGAACGGCGGGGGATGCGAGGGCGGCTGCGGCGCGCGCGCCTCCGATGATGATGACGATGCGCCGCCACTCGGAACATAACCCTTCAGGCGGATGTGTATGGTATCCTCGTTGGCTGCTGCTGCTGGGGCGGTGATCACTTGTGGTCAACCTTCGGCGAGGGCTGCCTGCAACTTCGCGCGCTTCGGCGGGCGGACGACCTGCGGCTGCGGAGCGTCCGAGTCTGCTGGGCGCTTCGGCGGCGCAGGCGCCCCCTGATCCCCCATGGGCTCCCTGGTCGCGCCCCCGACGGACAGCCTGGTCACGCACTCCCTGGCAGCGTCGAAGCATTGCTGAGCAGCCTCCGCGTCCTCCATGTCGGCGTCGCCGTCGCTGGTCGGGTCGCGACGGAAGTCAATGCAGACTGGCACCGTGAACTTGATCCGTGTCTCGAAGGCGCGGGGCAGGCGCGGGGTGCAGGCATTGATGACCACCGCCTCCAGCTCGGCGTCGCACTGCATGGGCGGCTCCCCAGAGCCAGGGGGAGACGCGGGCTCGCTAAGATGGGCCGTCACCGACTGGCCCATCCTGAACTAGAACGTATTGAGCCAAAGCGGCTGCATTTCGGGGATCGGACGGTCGCGCATTCGTTGCGACGAGTCTGAGGCGAGTGCGACACGGGCCCGAGCGTCTGATCCGAATTGAATCCCACCAGCCCTCTGGGTGTCGGTGGTTCAGAGCGTTTCCTCTTCCACCCCTCTGAATTCCCATTCGGGGAGGGGTTTACCCCTCCCCCTACACCCTTCCCCACTGACCTGGACAGGGGGGGGGGCGATCGACCAGAGCGTCCAAGATCGACACCTGGGGGGCTAAAATTCGACACCCCTCGCGATGATCGTGGCTCTGAGGGGGGGGGGCTGAAATTTAGCAACCGCATTCGTCGATCGATCTCATCCAAGATGGCTCCGCGACACGTATTGGCCCCCCTCGTGGGCCCTGCGCGCGGGCGGGCGGAGCGCCGCCCGCCCGCCCGCGAAGCCCAGGGGCCCGCCAAAACGTTCGAAGACACTTCCACTACGCCACCAGGGAGACGGAAGAGGCGGAGGAGATGGAGGAGGAGGATGAGGAGGAGGAAGAGGAGGATGGGGAGGGGGAGGAGGAGAAGGAGGAGGAGAGCAGGAGGAGGAGAAGGCGGAGGAGAAGGCGGAAGAGGGGAGGAGACCAGCTGCCGATCATCGGCGCTCTTCGTTCGAGTGCCTGGTGTAGGACGGGATGGCGGGGATGCGCGAAGCGTCAAGACTTGCAAAGCACTTGTGGTGAGTTCTAACGGCGCCACGCGCCGCGGCCCAACGATATCGGTGCGTTGGCGCCCCGAAGGCCGCCAACACGCGTCATATAACGACAATGTGTGTGCATGTGCATGTCCGTGTGTGGTTGTATGTATATGTGTACATAAGAGCCCATGTGTATATGTGAATGTGCATGTGCGTGCGTGTGCACGTCCGTGTATATGTATGTATTTACATATGTGTAACTATACATACATATATATATATAAATGTATATACACATGTATATGTGTGCGTGTGTGCATGCACATGTCAATGCACGGGCGCGCGCGCGTGCGCCTGCGCATGGTTGGCGCAGACAAGGAAGGGCCTAGCTACGCAGACATAGACGGGGATCTACACACATATGCAAGGGGAGATGCGGTGCGATATAGAGTGTGCATGGAGAGAGGGGGGGGCGCGACGGGGGCATAGCGAGGGGGGATATAGCGTGCGAGGGAGAGCGAGGGAGGGAGAGAGAGAGAGGGAGAGAGAGAGAGAGAGAGAGAGAGAGAGAGAGAGAGAGAGAGAGATAGAGAGAGAGATAGAGAGCGAGCGAGTGGGATAGATGGATCTAGACTGGCGTTTGCAGGGCGGCTCAGCTGGGGGGGGGTCAAGGAGACTGAACCTACGAGATTGGGAGGGGGGGCGGTGATGCACGGGGGTGGGAACAACAGTCGGTTGCCTAGGGTCGTGCCCGACACATTCGGTGCGCACGCGCGCGGGGGGCAATGCAGATGCGGGCTTGTCCGAGACAAAACGAGTTAACATTTTTTGTTCATTGAGCGCTCTGGTTCATAAGTCGACCCCCCCAGAGGCCCGAGAATATCCGAACTCGACAATCCTGGCGGCACCACGGCGACACAGCGCGCGCTGTCGCCATGCACAGACACGGGGGGCATGGACAATGGCGACACATGGTACACTGCCGTCCTACCTGGACACGGCGAGGATTCGAACGCACGTTGCAGTGTCACACTTAGCCAGACGAGAGCAAGTCATCACAATGCATTCGCAGCGCCTGCTGCCTGCACTGGTCCACGAGCCAGGCGGAGTTCGAGGCGTTCAGCGTCAAGGAGTCCACTGGGCCCTCGGAGGAGGCAGCGCGGCAATGCAGTGGAGACGGGATGAGAGTGCATAACTTGAGCATGGGGAAGTGCGCAGAGCGACTGAGGCAATGGATAATGATGTTTCGGGCGGGATGTATCAACTAGGTGAGTGCACGCATCAGCGCTATGCCCCCCCTCCTGCAGGAGGGGGGCGTAGGGCTGATCTTGTACCTTGTCTGTTTCTCCATCCTGGCTGATCTCCCACACCGTCGCTCCCCGCTGTCTCCATATCGCGTATCTCTCACTGCGTTGCCGCGATGATTCGCTTATCCCGTCCTTCTTCTCCTCTCCCCATATTCCATTCCTGCATAGTCTATCCCGCCAGCCCTCTACCTCCTTTCATCGCCCCTCCCCGTAATCCCTCCAGGCTGGCCTCAAATGCCTCTGATCTCCACTGTCTTCAGAACGCCCATCTCCCATGCCCGATGCACCCGCTCCTCCCTAAGAAAATGAAGAATGGCAGGCCTTCGGGCAGATATCCACGATCCACTCGGGGACGCCGTTGTTCAGGCCCACGGACGCCATGGGTCCGCAGCCCGCCGGTTCGCAAACTCAACCGACCCAAAAAAGTTGCTGTTGGGATTTAGTACTGCTTGAATCTGCACACATTGAAAAATCGATTCCTCGAACGTCAACCTATGTGCCCGCTGGGCGCAGCTCCTGAGCGTAAGGTTCAGTGTTTCGTCAATGAACGTGGAATAGAATTGTACATTGCCCATCCAGTTGCTCCTGGCAACATGCCTCATCATGTAGCACGGGGGCGAGGGGGCATGCTGCTATGGTTATCGGTCATCGCTGGGCCGTCGCCCGCGTACCACCCGAGAGCCATGACATCATGTCCCCTCCGCCCGTGTCACGTTGAGATATGTCGCTCGTCCATGTTCCTGACAGTCGCGTGGGCGAACAGGTGGTGCTTTGGCACGAACTCGATTTTAGCATCTGCTGAATATATAAGAACTTTCTTGCAACTGTCCATTGCTTTCTGGTACTGGGGGGCGGTGAGCACAGTGTCTGCGTTCTCGAAAACGTCAAGCCACTCGTCCATGGCAGTCGCAGCAGCTAAAAGACGCTCCCGCAGTGGCATTCCAGCCCCCTTACCTTCCAATTCCCACCTGGTGAAATCCATGAGCACCCTCGATTCAGCAGCCTTCGCTTTTAACATGGTGCCTGGGTGAAGGCGGGCCCCGTCGTCCATCATTCCGCGGTCAGAACCGAGCATTTTAATTGTCAGCCCTCCCAGGCGACGGTCATGTGCAATCTGTTTCTGGTCGAACCACGTGAACATATCAGCTTCTATGCGTTGGCAACACTTAGTATAAACCGTGTCTTTGTCCCCTGTGTATTTCCATGGGTTCAATTTAATGAATCTCCACAATCCCGTGCTGGCCCACCGAGTGATGGGGCCGTAGTAGACTGTGTGCAGACTGTCGATGGCCGTTGTTGCAGGGCTCGTCCCCCATTCTTGCTTGAATAAAGGGCAGCGGTGAGCCACCGAGTCCATCAGTCGGTGTTTCTCGTCTTTGTGCACCCTCCAAAATTTAGCGACGCCTCTGAACCCTACCTTATCGATGTTTCTGATGTCTACCATCCCTACGTGAGGTTCGAGGCGGTCGCCACAACGAAGGCCAAGATCAACGACATCGTGCTTCAAGGCCCGCCCGTGGTTCCCCGCGCCCTCTTTCGCCTTGTAATATACCAGTGCTCGTACAACCCGAATGCGAACGTCTTCCGAATCGATTCGCACATCAATCTCGCACTTCTCGCACGCGCGCTCGTAATCCAGCAACGTGCGCTCTGTGAACATCACGCCTCCAGTGTTCATACAATCGTAGCACGCGTGCATGTTCGGCTTGTCGGTCGTACATATGGGGCACGGGTTCAAAATCTTCCCCCACGATCCCAAACCAAATGTTTTTGCAAATTCGCTCCAATCGCCCTTAACATATAACAACATGCACCTGAACCCGACGTCGTGTTGCCCATTCATCGCCCCTCGCTCCTCCCCGTCAGCCCAATCACTACCGCCCCACTTCTTATCGGGCACCTTCCCTTGAACAAGTGCGCCGATCACCCATGCAATGTACGAAAGAAATACAAATACTGAGCACCACCCATTACACCCGCACCTGCACGTGTCGAGCTGACGCAGAACACCGATGACATGACGTTTATTCGTCAAGAGGTTGACGCACGTCGCAACGAGAATGCTGTCACTACGCCCAGCCTGCAGGGCCGTGAACCGCACGCCGTCCACATAGACGGCAAGAGGCAGCGGCAACCTCCCAGTCTCGTCTGCACATGTCTTCGTCAGTACGTTGTCTCTGTAACATGGTAGGTTAAGTGGGGAATTCGGGTTCTCGTAGTCTCCGTTTTCTAGAAGAGCAAGTGCTTGTGGTGTCAGGGACATCTCCTTAGCTACTGATGCGTATGAGAATGTAAACGGTACTTTCCTGGAACCCTGCTCTGCATGACCACGAACGTATGACGGCATTGTTACACGGGTGGTTGGGCACGTCGTTGGCAACATTCTGTTCAAGTGATGCTTGTATTTGCCAGATTGGTGCCCAGGGGCCATGCCATAATCCTCGAAGTACGCCCCCTCAACACCAGCCAAGTGTAAATAGTGACACATGACGCACACATCCTTTGCAGACACTGGAGCACACTGCGAGTACATGTCCAAGATCAGATCGAACAGTTTCGACCCCGCCTGTCTTGGATCGAGCTCGGGGGCACTCGCATCGGGGACACCATGGCGTCGTCGTCGTCGTGGCGGTTGGTGCATCATGTTCGATTGGCGAAACGACCCCCCTACGGAAGAAGTTGAGCCGAAACTTCGACGTCGTGTACGATTTATTGATGCATCGCATTTCGATCGCTCGAACGTACCAGTCGCTGACAATCCAACGTCGCATCGCGTGTGCTTCGGTAGACACAAGTACATGACATAATGTGAAACGTATGGTGTGAGCACGTACGGTTATGCATGCGCGTATGGTTGCATAGCCACGCATGTGCAGACACGTTAATCATGTGCAGTAGGTACCTAAAGCACTCACCGATGTACGTTTCTCATCGCCCCTCGAACCCTCCCGCCACCAGTGCAAACGTCGGCCCAGGCGGGCCCCCGATCTCTCGACTCCAGCAGTCGCGTCGCTGCTGGAGCACCGAACGGCACTGCCCCGAAGCATACATTTCGCTGGTGCAGCCCTGCACCTCGCCTGCAAATGCACCCAGCCAGGGGCCTATGCCAAAAGATTGAGGCGCCATCTCGCCAGCGCCGTGCACATCATGATGTGCACTAACTCAACTGCAAACTCAACTGCAAACTGTGAGCTCGGGCGCACTCTGCATCTAAAAAGTCTACGCAATCACATGTACAAACACACCTGGCGATGTCACCAGTGAGTTCACCGGTCGTTCACCGGTCGTTCACCGGTCGTTCGCCGGTCACCGTTCATCGCTCGTTCACCGGTGAACTATGCGTTTTTCGGGGATGTATCGGGCGGGAGTGATCTCCCATCACCGCTCGTTCACCGGTGAACGGTCATGTGATTCACCGGTCCGTTCACCGGTCTTTCACCGGACGTTTCTCTTCAAAAAACAATTCCACACACGTTTAACAATGTATGGGGCTGGTTTTTTGCAGAGAAACGTCGACTCACGACAACCAGAACACAAAAACGCGCTAGCAAATGCACCCGAGCTCGATCGAGCCGCACTCACATCGAAAACTGAGTGCGGCCAATCACTAACATGCTCTGGCTTGCACCAAGCGGACTCAAAGGTATCCCCCCTTCCTGACCCTCCAAACATTTCATCTACATCCTCCCTTTCTGACCCTCCAAACCCTTCATTCGTCCCGCAAGGGTCGGCTCAGGCTGACTGGCGCTGCCGCTTGCCCGCCTTGCTCGTCTGCTTCTTGATCTGCTCGAGCGTCTGCTTGTGCATGCGCAGGATCCTCGACACCGCCGTCTGCAGGTTCTTGAGCGGCTCCTGGGAGCCAGCAGGAGAAGGCGCGCCCGCCCCTGACATGCTACTCTCTATCATTTCACAATCATCTTCCCCATTACCGCCACCCCTGATCCCGCTCCCCCTCTCATCAACCCTCGACCGTCACCCCTCATCTCGTACCCCCCCCCCCTCCTCGACCCCATACCACATCTCGCAGACATCCCCATCTGCATCATCATCCTCGGCATTCCATGTCTTCATCGACCATCCCCCTCATGTGTCATCGTCTTGTCCCCCTCCTCATCGCCCCCCTTCGTTCAGCGCCGTGGCCCCTTTCTGAAAGTTCACCTCCAGCTGGCTCGCGCCGATGCGGGCCTTCATGTCGCCGTAGTCGTTGACGGCCAAGAGCTCCTTCAAGGCCGCAGTGCTGTTCACCGCTGTCTGCACCTGGCGGACGCCCCACCCGCGAGCGCCTCTCCTCCTCCGTTACCCCCGTCAGATATTAGCGCGCCTACTACGCCACGCACACACACACACACGCACACGAACACTTACACACGCGCACGCATGCACACACAACAACACACGTGCATACACATACACAAATATCAGAAACAGTCCCGAACATCCCCTCGCTAACCCCCCGATTCGCCCAGGATCGGCGAGCTCGCGTTCGGCCCCGTCGCGGCGCTGCGGCCAAGGACGGACGCCGCCCAGCGGGAGGGGGCTGGGCAGGCAGGGGAGGGCAAGCGCGGGGGAGAGGTGGTTCGTAGGTGGCGGAGGTGGGCGAGCGCCACGATTGGCTCGATCGAGTGGTCGCGCATCGTCGCCCAGCGGGGTCGATTTCATGCCCGTGGCACCGTCTGCTGGGCACTCTCCAGCGCCCCGCGGTTCTGCTCGTTCTTGGCCCAGTCCCACTCCGAGTTCGACTCGATGACGTCCAACGTCGTGGAGGTCTGCTGCATGAGCCCGCGGAACAACGACTTCTCCTTCTTGAAGTCGGCCATCGCGACGTCGAGGGACGTCTTCTCTCGCTTGACTGGGGGCTCGCCGTCGTCGTCATCACCAGCCTCCTCACAGGCGCCCCCCGCCTCAAGCTCCCCCGCCTCGGGCGCCGTCGTGTCAACCAGCGCCGCCTCCTCATCCGCCTCATCATCGCGAGGGGCTGCAGCGGGCCTCCTCATGACTGCAGCAGCCTTGCCCTTCGACTTGGCTTTCGCCTTGGCGAGTGCACCGCCGCACGTCGATGCACCATCGCTGCCGTCAGCCGTCATCGCTGATGACCCTGCCGCGCCGCCGCCCTCGAGGCAGAGGGCGTCCTGGACAGGCTGCGGCGCATTGCACCACTCCTCATGCGCCGTCCAGGCCGTGACGTACTCGTCCGAGATCTCGTGCTCGACGTAGTAGAACTTGAGCGTGTTCGTCATTGAGTCCCACTTCACCCAGTGCTTGCCCAGGATGATACAATTCGTCGCGTACGTGGTGGCCGCCTTGAGCCCGTCCTTCCCTCCTCCCTCCTTGTGGGCGATCCTGGCCAGCGCCAGGTACTTCCCACTCAGCTTCTCCGACTTTCTGTTCGTCGTCGTCTTCGAGCGCCTCTCCCAGAACTGCTTGTAGCGCTTCTCGCCCCAGTCGGCCCTGAACTTGGCCTTGTTCGGGAGGCCGAGCGCGTTCTTGTAGTCCTCCTTGAGTTTGCTGTCGGCCGCCAGCGCGCGGTTCCACATCGACGATATCTTCTCGCCCCGCGTCTGGAACATGAAGCTGCCGCGCTTCAGCTCCTCCCACATCTCCTCCTCCTCCGCCATCATCTTCGCCCGCTTCTCAGCGGCGTCGGCAGACGCATCGCCATGGCCATCGGGACCTGCGTCGCCGTGCAGGAGCGCCCGAAGGTTGCTCATCACACCGAGGCCGTAGCAGTTCTTCAGCTTGTCCTGGAGCGCATCCGCGCACAGCGCGTCAGCACCCATCTGAATAGCGCGCTGCGCGCGGCTGAGCTCGTCCAGCACGTCCTGAGGGATACACGAACCAATGCATGGCGGGGCGTCGGTGAGTTATAACTCGTTGACGTCCCGCCATGCATGGCACTGGTTCGTGCCATCTCTATATATATATATGGCACGAACCAGTGCCATATCTGGCACGAACCAGCGCCCGTGGGGCGTCGACAAACGTTCGGTGAACTATGGGCGTTAACGCCCATAGCTCACCGAACACGCGTCAACGTCGTGGGCCCAATGAGGGTTAGTGCTTTTACTATCTGAAGTCCTGCTTGTAGATGACGCCGCTTTGCACCTTGACGTCCAGCACCGCTGGGGCGCTGCCACCAGCGACGTCGCCACCGCCGACTGCGGGGGGCACCTTGCCCAGCAGCGAGCTGGCTGGCACGGCAGTGGCCACGGGGCTGGCCTTGAAGCGGCAGGCCGTGGCGATGTCCTCTGCCGTGATGCCGTCCACCACCTGCGAGGGAATGTTGTCCTCGCGGGAGGCGGGGGAGAGATGGCACATCCCCCCCGTCGTCGTTGACCCCTACCCTACTCAACTCACCGTCGTCGTCACTGCCGTCGTCGCCATCGTCGTCGCCGTCGCCGCCGTCGTCGTCGTGGTCGTCGTCATCGTCGGCACCACCACATCATCCCCACCCTCCTCAGCTTAGGCTGAGGGGAGTCATCTTCATCATATCCTAGTCATCCTTTCCTTGACCCCCAGCCCCGTTCTGTCCTTGGCAGCGTCGCACACCGCGGGGAAGGGGGTCTCCGTGGTGTCCTCGATCGGGGATATCCGCTGGAGGAGCCGATCGACCCTGGCCACGGGGGCGGCGGGCGGCGGCACCTTGAGCCCGCGAGCGGGCGGGTAGACCTCCGTTGACGTCGAATGCCATGGCCCCAGCTTGCACGGGGTCTCCGCCTCGGCTCCAGCTCGAAACTGGGGCAGGCACGGCGTCTCCTCCTCACCATCACTCGGTGGCGACTGCAGCAGCTCCGACTTCCAGCGTCTCCTCCTGCCGTCGGCCCAGGACGCGGGCTCTGGGATGATGCCGTGCGCCGCCAGGTGCTGCTTCGGCGTCGGGGTGGCCGCGGGCTGCGGGGGCGTCGGCGCGACCACGGGCGCCGCCGACATGGCGGGAGCGGTCGCGCCCGCCACTGGGGCCAGCACAGGGATCTGCAGCCTCTGGGGCGGCTGGACTGTCATGCCCGCCGCTGCGTCGGCTGCCTCGTGGCGCTTGGCATCCCTGCAGGCCACCTCGCCCTGCGCGATCATCGCGAGATCGGCCAACCTAGCCGCGTCGTCACCCTCCCTGACCTGCGACAGCATCTTCGCCAATGCCGACACTGCGGCCCTCCCGCGGTCCCAGGCGCTGGCATCACCAAGCGACGAGAGATTGTCCAGTGCCTGTGCGAACGTGTTCTCAGTGTCTGCCTGGGGCTGAGGCGCGGGGGGAGGCGCGCCCGTCTGTCCCAGCGGAGTTGCGGGAGTGGGATCGCCAGCGACGCCCAGCGGGGCGCCCGCGACGGTGCTGGGCGTCGGGGGGGGGCAGCCGACTCCGTCGGAGAGCAGATCGGGGACCGCGCGCGATCCCGCGCGGCCGCCACTCCGTCGGCGAGCGTGCGCGCGGGCGCATGGGCGCGGGCGCGGGCGCGGCCACATCGCGCCGCCAGCGCGGGCGAGGGCGGCGCCGCCTCGCCCCCCTTCCGAAGCGGCTGCCCGCGCGCCTCCGAGCGCGGGCGTCCTCCAACGTCCTCAGCGGGCGTCACCTCCTCAGCGGGCGGCTGCACCTCCTCAGCGGGCGTCACCTCCTCAGCGGGCTTCACCTCCTCAGCGGCGCTGGCGCCGCCGCCGCTCCTGGCGGGCGGCTTCACCTCCTCAGCGGGCGTCACCTCCCCAGCGGGCTTCACCTCCTCAGCGGCACTGTCGCTCCCGGCGGCCCGCGCGGCCGCGACCTCTGCGCAGCGGCGCTGGATGAAGTCGCGAGCCGCTGCCGCCCCCCCCTCGATCGGCGCGGCTCCGACGGGGGCGAATGCGGGCATGCCAGGCAACGTCTCCGCGAACATGCCGACGCTCTGGCTCGTGGGGGCCTGGTCCTCCTCATCGGTGGAGCCGCCGAGGTCCACGGGGTCGACGGGCCGCCCGTCGGGGCGGATGCCTCCATTCTTCCCGCACGGTCTCGAAAGGACGGAGCACGCGGGGTCGAACGTGTAGTGCTCCTCGCTGCCGCAGGCAGCGCACGCCATGGGCGGGGGGCCGTCGGACATCTCGGGCGCTGGGCTGCGCCGAGGGGGACTGAACTGCTTGCTGCGGATGTAAGTGCGGATGTCCTTAAAGACGGGTGGGGAGCTGGCGGCCCGCTTCGCCATCCAGAGCCTAAGGCATGTGCTGTGGGTCGCAAGGCGATAAGAGCGGGGATGAGTTGGAGGGGCGCTCACTGGGATATCGAGGGGAAGGGGGGATGGGGGGGGAGGGGAACGGGAATGCGATTGCAGGGAGGGAACGTCGAGGGCGGGGATGGCGACGCGGTGCTCCTCTGGCTGAGCTCACATTCGCAAGCAGTTATGGGTACATCGCCCCCCCTCGCGACACTACCGAGCTCAAGTCCACAAGCAATGATTGACGATTCGCATATCCCCACCAGCTCATCCTACACCAGGCACTCGAACGAAGAGCGCCGATGGTCGGCAGCTGTTACCCTCCTCTCTTCCGCATTCTCCTCCGCCTTCTCCTCATTCTCCTCTCCCCCTCCTCCCTCTCCTCCTCCTCCCCCTTCTCCTCCTCGTCCGCCTCGTCCTCCTCCATGGTGGCGCATTGGAAGTGTCTTCGAACGTTTTGGTGGGCTTTTGGGCTTTGCAGACGGGCGGGCGGCGCTCCGCCCGCCCGCGCGCAGGGCCCAAGAGGGGGCCCAAGACGTCTCTCGAAGCCATCTTGGAGGAGATCGTTCAACAAAGGGGGGTTCCTAAATTTCAGCCCCCCCCCCCCCCAGGAGCCACGATCCTCGTGAGGGGTGTCGATATTGGGCGATCTGACCGATCGCACCCCCCCTGTCCAGGTCAGTGGGGAGGGGGCAGGGGGAGGGGTAAACCCCTCCCCGAAAGGGAAGAACAATGTGTGGAAGATGAAACGCGCTAAACCACCGACGCTCAGAGGGCTGGTGGGATTATGGGCGCGCGCGTTGCAGCGAGCACCCCAATCCCCCCTCCCCCCCGCATTCCCATCCCAGCGGATAAGTGAATGTCGAAGGCCCGTGCTGCCCCAATATCGCCCGACGGCTGACTTCACCGCGGCGAAGCGCCCACGCCACGCGAATGCGCGCACGCCCGCCCCCCGCCCCCCCCATACACAAACATCACTAATATGGTAGTTGGCGGACACACGCGCGCATCGGGCAAATTCAGCGGCCGCTGACGTTGCCCGATGCGGCGCGAGGACGGTGCGAGACGGTCACGGATTGCCAGCCGTCGGGTTTCACCGATGCTGCGACACTCGACCATTGTTGCAAGTTCACCAAATTGCCACCCCCAGGCAACTGTCGCGGGCATCGTTTCTGATCGGGCCGACGGGGATACGCGAAGCGTCGGGGTACGCGAAGCGTCGGGAATCACACGCAGCACAATGGGGTGCCAGGCGTAACCTCTCTCACGGGTGCCACGCGGGCGGGTGTACATCACCTCGCGCGGGTGGCTCACATGACACATCGCACGACGGGTGCACAGCACCTCGCGCGGGTGGCGTACATGACCTCACACGCCCAGCGAGCGGCCGTGGGTGCCGAGTTACCTTTCGCAAGTGCGAGCTCGCGGAGTCGCGCCAGTCGGCCTGGCGGCCCCGCAGGCGTCTGACGTCGGGGCCAAGCTGGCAGCACGGTCGCTGCGCCCCGCACCGAACTTACAGAAACGAAGGTGTGCGCCCACCCGCCTCTCTCCAGCCTGTATCCTGCCCCGCCCATCCACCCATGACGTCATGTCATAACACGTGCTAGCCACCCCTCCGCCCCCTCACCATCCAACTGCTCCCCATGCATCGGCCGACCGACCCGCGCACCCGCTCCCACCATGGCGCCGCGAGGAGCATCACCACGCGTAGTCCGTGCACATGTCGGGGATCACGTCGGACGAGGCCGCGCCGACCGACGCGCGGCCTCTGGCGGACGGGGGTGGGCGCCGCATCTGATGCTATCCTCATCTTACACACCTTTCTGAGTGCATCGTCTTACACGTCGCATCTGTCGTTTTCATCGCAGTGATGGTCATGCCCCGCATCGCCCTATCATGACCCGCCGCCCCCTGCGCACAATCACCCCCTTCACCGTTCACCCCTGCATTCCGCCCCATCCACCCACTCGTTCATCCCGTCATCCATCCATCTACCCTCCACCCATCGCCCTACGCATATCCAGGCAGATGCCCGCTTCCCCACCCCGCGCACGCTGCATCCTCTACCCGACTCGCAATATCTCTTTCGGCGAGGAGGCAGGCGAGGAGCGAATGCGAACCCCCGATGCTAGCCTGTGCCAGCTGCAACGTCGCCCGGCGGGACGTTCTCGATCACCTTCGCGATGTCGGCCGCGCTCTCGTCCTGGGATGGCGCGGTGAGATGCGCGAGTGGATCGGTCGAGGGGCGGGTGGACGAGTCGAACGGGCTCAAGCGCGGGTGGGAGGGGCGAGAGTGGACAGGGCGGACCGTGGACGCACGGGCGCAAGCCCAGCCGAGAAGAACGCGGCACCGCCCTTCAGACGCGCGCTCTTCTCGGCGGGGCGTGCCGAGGCCACTCGGGATGACGGGAGGCTGGGTGAATCAGACATGGGAACATGCACATGCGATGCCACTCAGGTCAACACACCAATACTAGACTCATCCCTCGATGCACCCGCACCGCCACTAACCCGTCGATCGGTCACCACATCCCGTCGCTCATTCCACCCCCACCAACCCACCGCTCCGCCTCTCCCGTGCATCCCCGCTGCCCGCGTCTCACCATCAGATCTTACCACCCACGCAGCCGCGTCCCTCCACATCACCCCCCCTCCCGCCCGCCTCATCGCTCTCGGCGGTTGCGGGCGTGGGCTTGCGCTTCGGCTTGGCCTTCGCCTTCGCCTTGGGCGCGATCGCCTCGGAGCTCTCGAAGGCGGCGGGCTTGGGCCTCAGAGCGAGCTTCGGCTTGACCACCTGGCGATCGACCATTCCACCCCGCAGTCCCGACACCATCCCCTTCAATATCTACCGCCCCAGATCCACACGTGCCCCATGCACGGTCACCCATGCCTACATCCATCCATCCCACCCCCCCATCCCCACATGCCTCATAACCCCTCCACCACACTCAACTTACCACCCTCAGTTCACCTCCACCACCTCATTCAAGCCCCCGCTCAACACTCGGAACTCAGTCCTCACATTGGCGCCCCAGCGAGCTTCTCAGGGGCGGGGGGTGGGGTGCAGGAAGGGCGGGCAAGTACATGGCACCACCTTGGCCGCCTTCGTAGCAGGCTCACCCGCCTCCTTCCCTGCTGGCTTCCCACGCTTCAGCGTCGGCTTCAGTGGCTGCTCGTCATCCTCGGTGTACTCGTTCTCCTCGTTATCATCGTCTTCATCTTCGGGATCGTCGTCGCCCTCCTCATCTTCTTGGTCGTCGTCGCCCTCTTCATGTTCCTTGCTCATCAGATCTAGCTCGTCGGGCTTGTCCTCGCCATCCTCAGCCGCCTTCTTGGACGGCGGCCTGCCAGCTGGACGTTTTGCAACGGGTCCCGTTGATTTGGCACATGCTCTCTTTGCCTTGCCGAAGTAGATGTTTTTCTGTGCCGTCAGTTCGTCCGTGTCAATGTGCCCTGCTGCGTACTTCTCTGCAAGCGTGCTGATCCACTGTATATATGCAGCCATATTCGCCACATCAACCACAGTCATGTTGCATATCATACCTGGACGCTTACCAGAGTCGGTTGCCTCGAAGATGGCGGGAAACTCTGTTCGCACGCCCGTGGCCTTGTGCTCCCTGTGGTACCGCAGCGCAGTCACCTCACTCCTTGACTCGCGATCGCCCCATTCACACATATCTCTAGCTCACCCCGAACATGTCCAGCTCCACTCCGCACCCTGCTACCCTCTGCACGTGCCGCGATTTCTCGCTGTCGCCCCCC
>CAUYUJ010021377.1:0-140133 GCA_963575745.1 Prorocentrum cordatum
AAGAGAAGAGAAGAGAAGAGGAGAGGAGAGGAGATCAGTTGGGAGAAGAGAAGATAAGATAAGAGAGACGAAGAGGAGAGAAGAGAAGAGAAGAGAAGAGATGAGACGAGAAGAGAAGAGAAGAGAAGAGAAGAGAAGAGAAGAGAAGAGAAGAGAAGAGAAGAGAAGAGAAGAGAAGAGAGAGAGAAGAGAAGAGAAGAGAAGAGAGAGAGAAGAGAAGAGAAGAGAAGAGAAGAGAAGAGAAGAGAAGAGAAGAGAAGAGAAGAGAAGAGAAGAGAAGAGAAGAGAAGAGAAGAGAAGAGAAGAGAAGAGAAGAGAAGAGAAGAGAAGAGAAGAGAAGAGAAGAGAAGAGAAGAGAGGAGAAGAGAAGAGAAGAGACGAGAAGAGAAGAGAAGAGGAGAGGAGAGGAGAGGAGAGGAGAGGAGAGACGGGGAGACGAAAGGAGAAGAGAAGAGAAGAGAAGAGAAGAGAACTGAAGAGAAGAGGAGAGAAGAGAAGAGAGGAGAAGAGAGAAGAGGAAGATGGCGGAAAAGGAGGAGGAGGGAGAGGGAGAGGGACGAGGTGCAAGCTAGGCGGTATCGCGCCATATCTTCCACCATACCCCTCCCACCTATCCCTTCGCATTACGTTGTTGGTTTCGATCTGCCAAAAAGTGTCATGGCGAACTTGGAACCCCTAAACGGACCTTTTCGTGCCATGCGCAATCGGAAAAGGTGAGCTGCGTACAGTGGAGGAGGAGGAGGAGGAGGAGGAGGAGGAGGACGAGGAGGAAGAGGTGGTGGTGGATGAGCAGGAGGATGATCAGGAGGACGAGGGAGGAGGACGAGCAGGAACAGCAGCAGGGGTGGGAGAATCGGGAGGAGCAGGATGACAAGGGGAAGGCGAGGGAGGCGAAAGCAGCCAGGCGACAACGTGGAGGAGGCACTCGGATCCAGAAAAGTGGCCCGCGCTTTGGCGAGAGCGCCATTCGGAACTATGGGAACAGAACGGTGCCGCCCCGAAAACGAAGCCAAGGCTGCAGCGGGAGCACCATTTACGCTCCAACAGCACAAGAATCCGGAGAAAGGCCAAATGATGAAAGTCTGCGTGTCAGAAGCATTCGGCGGTGGACAAACCTCCCTTTAATAAACCACCCTTTAGTGAAAACGGCCTGGGAACAGAATCGACGGGCCTGGACACGCAAAAATGACGGCCGCGACGCCCCCTCGCGAACCGAAAACGGCCAATTCGCTAATCGATATGTCAGGGTAGGAGGTCTATCCACCTCCGATATTTTGAGACCCCGAAGACGCTCCGACTGCACAAGAATCTGGAGAAGGGCCAAGTGATGAAAGTCTGCGTGTCAGAACCATAAGCGGAGTCGGGGATCTTCTGACCCGGGTCAATCCAGACCCGGGTCAGCCAAGCCTTGCAGAATCCTGTAAGATCCTGCACCCACACCCGGGTCAACGCGAAGGATCCTGCAAGATCCTGCAGGATCCTGCACGCAAACACAGGTCAAGGCGCCCCTGGCCTCTGCAAGATCCTACAAGATCGGGCGCTCTGGCTGACCCCCGTCTGCATTGACCCCCATCTCAAGGCTCCCGAGAAGGGGGACGGGCAACGCCCCGGCCAATATTCGGGGGAGTGAGGAAGGTATCGTTCGTATCAGGCCACGCGCGCCCGCGCCATATCTGACATCCTACCCCTCCCACCCATTCCTTGCAGCTGCGCTGCTGTGCTTCTATCCCCGGACGCGTGTCACAGCGGACCTGGAACCCACAAAAAGACCCCAGGGCGTAATGCGCATTGGGGACAGGGACGCTGCGCAATCTACATAGAAGAAGGGGGAGGAGGAGGAGGAGGAGGAGGAGGAGGAGGAGGAGGAGGAGGAGGAGGAGGACCAGTGTAAACCCAAGGTCCTTCAACAATATTGCAATAGGCCATCCCTCAAGTTCCCTTTTCAGAGGCCCCATACAAGATTTCATTACCACTGAGGGAAGTACCCCGTTGGAAAACAATCGTTTGAAAATCCTGAACTGTGCCAAAACACCACTCCTGGAACTTCAACGCCGCGAATCACCGTTACTTTTACGTCTTGACGATCCCGAGTCGTGCCAGGGCAGAATTTCTCTAACTTCAGCACCGCTCATTCACATAACTGATGCGCCCTGACCGTCCTACATCGTGCCAATACACCATTTCTGGGACGGTAGCCATGAGAATGGCTGAAGCGGCTGTAAACTCTTAACACAGTTTGAGAGCGGCCCGCCCTCCGTCCCTGAAACTGTTGCGAATGTCTCAAACGAACGCCACATTGTGAAAACGGCCCGCCCTTCATCCGTGAGGGGGCCACAAGCGAACCCTGCCCCTGACCCCCTCAGAAATCGAAGGAGGTGGGGGTGGGGTTCGTATGCGGCCCCCGATGCGTGAAACTCTTGCAGGTTCTCGGCTTCAGAACCACACACGGGGAGAGAAAGCCGCAGACCAAACGCCCAGCCCGCCTGGCCAGCACGCCCAGCCGGGCACGCCTCAGGGTGCGACAGGGAGGAGCTGCCTGTAAGGAAAAGGAATGGAAGGGAGGAGGAGGAGGAGGCGGAGGAGGAGGAGGAGGAGGAGCAGGAGGAGCAGGAGGAGCAGGAGAAGGAGGAGGAGCAGGAGGAGGAGAAGCAGGAGGAGCAGGAGGAGCAGGAGGAGCAGGAGGAGCAGGAGGAGGAGTTCAGGAGTAAAAGGAGGAGAGCAAGAGGAAGGAGAAGGAGGAAGACGAGGACGAGCAGCAGCAGCGGGAATTGGAGTGGAAGGAGCGGGAGGAGCAGGAGGACCAGGGGAAGGCGGAGGGGAAAGGAGGGGGGCGACAACAATGAAGGAGGACTCTGATCCAGAAAAATGGCCCGCGCTGGAGCGAAAGCGTCATCCTGAACGACGGGAGCAAAGCGCCGATCCAACAATGAGAGCAATGCATCAGCGGCAACTCCATTTGGAGACACCGAAAACGCCACGATTGAAAAAAATTGAAAGACCAAGTAATTTTACCCTGTGCAGAACAATATATAACACGCGGAGGGCGCGGGCTACTCCCCGGCCATCTTCGGGGGAGAGAGAGGAGAGTGGTATTCACTGTGAGTGGTTGTTGAGTCAACGTGGAGGGGGAGGAGAGGCTGAGAGGAGGCGGAAGAGCAGGACGAGGAGAAAGGAAGAATACGGAATGACGGCCCAGCGTCCCCGCCCCTTCAAGGAGGGAGGAGGGAGAAGGGAGGAGGAATTGACGAAGATTTCGTCAAAAGGTCCTCGATGGGCCTCTTTGAGGACGCTCGGCGCCATAGCTGGCTCCGCCTCGAAATTATGGTCATAACGCGCCCCAGAGAAGGGTCCCGAGGTCGGTCTCTTTGAAGGAAAGAGAAACCTCCTCAGGAGATGCTGCAAAACCGAGCGGGCCCGGGCCTCCCCCTCTCCAAAAGTCCCCAGGCCGCATCTTCGGCGGACCTCGTCCGTCTCGCATGTGGCGGTATGTTGCATCCGACATGGGTTCGACAGCGGATTCGATGCGGCTCGGGCGCTGATCCGACGCGCACTGGACGCTGATAGTACGAGATGCGTCCCGCCGTGGCGTAGCCACAAGGGGACCCCCATGGAGACCAAAAAATAGAAAACTCCCAAATCCAATGTTGTCCTCCTCTTCATCCTCCTCCTCTGACTCCGCCTCCTCCTCCTCCCCCGCCTTAATATCACGATAATAATAATAATAATGATAATGATACTAATAAAATAATAATGATAAAAATAATAATGGTAATACGAAGAATAAATAACAATAGTAATAATACTAACAATAACAACCATACGCATAGTCATAATCATAATCATACTCAAAAATAATCACAATCATACTGATAATGATACGATGGTAATGATAATAATAAGAAGAATGACAATCATCATCATCATCATCATCATCATCATCATCATCATCATCGTCATCATCGTCAGCATCACCATCATCACCATCATCACCAACACCACCAACACCATTACCATCACCATCATCATCATAATCATCGTCATCATCATCATCATCATCATCATCATCATCCTCATCCTCATCCTTATCGTCATCATCATCATCATTATCATCATTACCACCACTTCCACAATCAGCGTCAGCATCATCATCACCATCATCCTCAACATCGTCATCATCATGACTATCATCGTCTTCATTATCATCGTCATAATCATCAGTATCATCATCTTCATCTTCATCATCATCATCATAATCAGTATCAGCCTCATGCAGCATCATCGTCATCATCATCATAAACCACATCGTCGCCATCATCATCAGTATCATCAGCATCATCATCATCGTCATCACCATCATAATCAGTATCATCATCAGCATCATCAGAATCAGCATCGTCCTCATCAGCAACATCAGCATCATCATCCTCATCATGTTCGACATCATCATCATCACCGTAAGCATGATGATGAACAGCATCGCCATCAGCAGCATCATCACACTCAGCGTATCACCGTCATCAGCATCATTATAATCAGCATCATCGTCATCATCCTCGTCCTCATAATCACAATTTTCATCATCATCATCATCATCATCATCATCACCAACACCATCATCATCACCACCCTCATCAGCATCATCATCCCCAGCAGCACCATCATCACCACCACAACGCTCATCGTCATCATTAGCATCGTCATCCTTATCATCAGCATCAGCATCATCATAATAACCCTCTTCATCGTCAGCATCGTCATAATCATCACCCTCATCATCATCAGCACCATCCCAATCATCATCATCATCATCATCATCATCATCATCATCATCCTCATCATCATCATCATCATCGTCATCATCATCATCGTCATCATCATGCTCACCATCAGCATCACCGACCTCAGAATCATCATCACCCTCATCAGCAGCATCAACACCATCAGCACCGTCATCATCACCAGCTTCAGCATCATCATCCCCATCATCATCAACATAGCCCTCACAATCAGCATCATCATCAGCATCGCCACCCTCATCAGCATCACCATCATCATAGCCTTCACCATCATCATCACCATCATCACCATCATCAGCATCACCATAACCATCATCATTACCATCATCATCACCACCACCACCATCGCCATCATCATCAGCATCATCGTCGTCATCATCATCAGCATCATCGTCATCATCGTCCTCGTCGCCACCAGCAGCATTATCATTAGCATCGCCCTCAGCCTTATCAACATCATCATCACCATCAGCATCCTCATCATCATCATCAGCATCATCCTCCTAATCATCATCATCATCATCATCATCATCATCATCAGCAGCAGCATCATCAGCATCATCACCGTACCATCATCATCCCCGCTCGCATTCCAATCATCAGCATCATCATCTGCCTCATCATCACCAGCATCATCATCACCCTCATCACCCTCCTGTAAATCACCATCATCAGCAGCATCATCATAGCAGTCATCATCAGCAGCATCCCTATCATCGTCATCATCATCATCATCAGCATCATCAGCGTCAGCACCGTCATCATAATCAATATCGTCATCATCATCATCATCATCATCATCATCATCCTCATCATCATCAGCATCATCATCAGCATCAGCATCATCATCGTCGTCATCATCAGCATCAGCCCAACTCCCAGCATCGTCACCCTCAACATCATCATCATCAGCATCATCATCATCGACGTCATCCCCCGGATCCCCTTCATCATCATCCTCATCATCATCATCATCATCATCGTCATCATCATCGTCATTTTCATCAGCATCTTCATCATCTTCGTCATCATCATCATCAGCATAGCCATCATCAGGTCCCTCAGCATCATAACCCTCAGCACCATCGTCAATCATCATGATCACCCTGCTCATCACCGTCAGCATCATCATCAGCAGCATAAGCATAAGCGGCATCATCGTTATCATCATCATCCTCATCATCACCATCATCATCCTCAGCATCATCATCATCATCTGCACCGTAATCATCATCATCATCATCATCATCATCATCATCATCATCATCATCATCATCATCATCAACACACGTGCCCTCATCATCATCATCAGCATCATCAACATCATCATCATCCTCATCATCACCCTGACCATAACCATCATCATCGTCATCATCACCCTCATCCACATCATCAGCATGATCATCATCACCATCATCAGCTTCACCCTCGTCATCACCACCCTCATCAACAGCATCATCATCGTCATCATCATCAGAATCGTCATCATCACCATCGTCGTCATCGGCGCCCTCATCTTCTTCATCATCAGAAGCCGCAGCATCATCACCCTCATCATCGGCAGCATCATCATCATCGAGATCATCATCATCATCATACTCGTCATCATCAGCATCATCATCATAACATCATCACCGTCATCATCACCAACCTCATCATCACACTCATGTTGATCCTCACCATCATCACCATGATCATCATCATCATCACTCTCATTATCCTCAACATTATCATCGTCAATATCACCCTCATGAACATCATCATCAGCATCAACATCGTCATCATCATCAACACCATCATCACCACCACCCTCATCGTCGCCGACATCATCCTCATCATCGCCAGCGTCATCAGCATCAGCATCATCATCATCATCATCATGATCATCAGCATCATCATCATCATCGTCACCCTCATCATCATCAACCTCACCATCACAGCATCATAACCGTATAATAATCATCACGTCACCCTCATCATCATCTTCCTCATCATCATCACCGTCATCACGTGCCCGCAACATGTTCAGCATCATAGTCGTAATCAGCATCACCCTCATCCTCATCACCCTCATCATAACCATCATCATCATCGTCATCATCACCCTCATCCACATCATCAGCATGATCATCATCGCCATCATCAGCTTCACCCTCGTCATCATCACCATCATCATCAGCATCATCATCGTCATCATCATCATCGTCACGTCATCATCGTCCTCATCTTCTTCATCATCAGTAGCCGCAGCAACATCACCCTAATTATCAGGATCATCATCACCACCATCATCATCATCGTCGTCATCAGAATCAGCATCACCATCATTACGTCATCAGCGTTATAATCACCGACGTCATCATCATCCTCACCTTCATCCTGATCTTTCTCATGATAACCATGATTAGCATCATCATCATCACCCTCGTCACCCTCATCATCCTCATCATCATCACCACAATCATCACCCTCATAAACAACATCATCATCAGCATCATCATCATCATCATCGTCATCGTCACCATCAGCATCATCATCACTGTCACCCTCATCGTCGTCGGCATCATCCTCATCATCAGAATTATCAACAACAAGATCATCATCATCATGACCATCGTCCTCATCGTCACCATCATCATCATCGTCATCATCACCCTGATCATCATCAGCACCCTCATCACCCTAATCAGCATCATCCTCATCATTATCGTAACTACCCTCATCATCATCAGCCTCACCATCCTTGTCATCATCACCATCATCATCAGCATCGCCCTAATCTTCATCATCGTCATCGTCATCATCATCATCACTCGCATCATCATCACCCTCAGAATCATCATCAGCGTCATCACCATCACCATCATCATAATCGCCCTCATCATCATCATCCTCATCATGAGCATTAACATAATTGAATAACCTCACCATCATCACCTTAATCATAATCACCATCGTCATATCATCATCATTACCTTCATCATCATCATCATCATCATCATCATCATCATCATCATCATCATCGCCCTCAACATCATCAACAGCAGCAACATCATGATCATCACCATCATGATCATCACCATCATTATCATCACCATCACCATCATCACCATCACCATCATCCCAATCCTCATCCTCACCCTCCTGCTCTCCTCCTGCTCCTCCTTTTCGTTTTCCATCCTTCCCCTCCTCCCTGCCCCCTGCCTCTCTACTCATCCTACCTCCGCCTGCAGGGGGCGGGGGCGAAGACGGGGGGGGGCATCGGACTGGCGGTCACACCACGGGGGGGTCTCCAGGGTGGGGCTTGCGTTCGGTCAGGTACCGGATATGCAACAAGGGTCTACTATAGATGCGTAGGCAAGCTGCGGAGGGGGTGGGGCGCGCGCGCGACGGCGCGAGGGGGCACTGGAGGAGGAGGGAGGTGGAGGGGTGGACAGGGGGGAGAACGAGAGGGATGGGAACAAAGCTAGGTGCGCTCGCGCCTCATCTGACATCCTGCCCCTCCCTCCCATCCCTTCCCATAGCGCCGATGTTTCTCTATCCACGGACGTGTCATACCCGACCTGCGGCTCACGTCGTGCTTTGCGCAATCGAAAAAGAAGGATCTGCGTGCGCAAGAGGAGGTGGTGGATGAACACAGGAGAATGAACGGAAAAGGATGAGGACGAACAGCAGCATTAGGAACCAAAGTGGAAGAATCGGGAGGGAACGGAAGACCGAGGGAAGGCGGAGGAAGGGAAGTGAGAAGGGTGACAAAGATGAAGAAAGACTCGGAATCATATATAATTATCTTAAAAATATATATAAACAATATATATATATATACACATACATCTATGAATATATAAAACGGCCTGCGCTGGGGCCAAACGAACAGCAGCAGCAGCAGGAACAGGAGTTCAAGGAGCGGGAGGAACAGGAGGACCAGGGAAGGCGGAGGGGAAATGATGGGGGGCCCACGATGAAGCAAGACTCTGATCCAGAAGTGGCCTGCGCTGGGGCGAAAGCGCCATTCCGAACGAACAACGCGCCGATCCGAAAATGAGGCCCACGCAGCGGGAGCACCATTTTTTTTTAAACGGAAAAGCATTGATTGCACAAAAACTAAAAAATGTTTGAAATCCAGTGGATCTGTATTATTATTAATAATAATCAAAATAACAAGAATAAGAAGAAGAAGGAGGAGAAGAAGAAAAAGAACCACCAAAAATACAGCAAAAAACGAACAAAAAACAACAACAACAACAACAACAACAACAACAACAACAACAACAACAACAACAACAACAACAACAAAACAAAAACGGAGGGGAGGGAGACCTTCTGGACAACTTCAGGAGAGGAGGCATAGTAGCACTCATGCGGACATGCGGCTTGCGTCAAGACGCCGCGGGGGCGAGGCGCCGCGGAAGGATGACAGGGTGAAACAAGGGAGGGGGAGCGAGGAGCGAAGGGCAAGGCAGCAGAAGAGACAAAGAGTTAGTATACAATAATGTGCGTGCGAATAATATACATAACACGCCACTCATTGCTCAACGAAGCCTGCATTAAATCTTCCCCACTCCTCTGTTGCTGCACATACCAATAAGTCCGTCGTGGTTTTTGGCGGATCCTGGGCCGTTTGCTGTGCGTGTTGCACCACATCATCCCATCATCGTGTCTTCGGCCGTCCCACCCGTGGTTGTGTCGGTGTCTGCGCATCCCGTTCGGGATCCCACTGTGAAACTGCTCGTGCCCAATATCTTGTCGTACTCGTGGCCATCTGACGTTCCCAATCCCGTTTACGCTGCCTGATCAGTTTATTCCAATCAGTAATGCCCATTTGTGATTCGTATTCTCTGCGCGTTGTGTTGCACGTTTGATCCATCGTGACCAAGGCCCCAGGTCCTCCACATCCTTGTCTGGAGGGTCTGTAGCTGGAATTGGCGACGGTGGCGCGCTATCCACACCTGTTCCACTGTCGGAATCGGAGCCGTCATTCTCGTCGCTGCCGCTTCCATGCGTGTATTGTTTTTAGTGCTGGTGTCGGACTGGCGTCGTTCTTGTCGTGCTCTTCTGACCATATTCCAGTCTTTCCTCTGAGCATCGGGATAAGATGCCAAAGGAATTAAGATCTCACGCTCACTCTGCTCAGGGAGAGAGGGGACGGGATGAGACATCAATAAGACAAGTATCCGTTAAGCAAGATTACTCTATCAAGAATGTGAAGGGAGGAGGCCGGCTGGCCTACGACCGACGACGCGCGACGGCCGAGGGCTGGCGCGCTCCTTTCTCTCCTGCAAGCCAAGGCTGGCTTGTTTGAGCAATCAATACAGCTGCAGGATGCAGCATTAGTTCAGGCAGACAGTGCAATGCATGCAAGTTATCTTAAGCTCTAATTGAATACGAGGCGGAGAGGAGCATATTCACTCCCCCCGCGGCGGGCCTCGTAGAGCCCATCCAGCCACAGCACCCCTGGCCTGTACATATGCACAACCACCGGAGCCAACCCCAAAAACTTTTACGGCTCAACGGTGGCTGCCAGGGGGCCAAGGGCCGAAGAGGCACGACGACCCCCACCATCACGTTAAATAAATTCTCTGCGCTGGACCGGCTTAGCCGACCAGTAGGTAATTTCACATCCAACACGCGTTCCGCGCGGGATAAAATTGTCTTGCATGTGCCTGCCGCGACTGAGTCACGCGGGCGAAACTCAGGTCAAGTCCTCAAACGGGTTGAACTGGCCCTCTGCCCTGGGCGGCGCCGGAGGTGGCGGGTTCGACGACGCCGATCCTCCAGTTTGTCCATCGCCGCCACGAGGCGAGCGGGACCGCCCCTTTCCTTTGTCAGCGTTGCTCCTGGATGCTTTCCCTTGTGACGGGATGCTTTCCCTTGTGACAGCACGTGCCAGTAGTCCACGGTATACCACTCGTCGTCGGGCAGCCACGTGATCCTGTTCCGATGGACGTAGTACCCGGCATGTATTTTGTTCACGTAGCGCGGGTAGGACACGGACGGATCGTACTCATAGTCGTAGTCCGCAGCGCCGCTGGCAGCATCCATGGCCCCGTCGCGCGCGCGCCGGGAATCCGACCGATCCCCTGTGCTGGGATGCTGAGGGTACGTCTCCCTAGTCGTCACGGCTGAGCCGGCGACAGGACGCGGAGATTCAGTGGCTTCTTCAAAAACCCGACCGTCTGAGACGCCAGGTCTAAGAGGCGGAGGGCGCGTTAAAGGTCTAGCCTTCGCTCCATCCGTCGCCCTTCGTGGTCCCACGAGATCGGCTTCGCCGTCGTGGTCTGGATCATCGTTCTTACGATCTCTCATGAACTGTAGTAAACTCCTGGCAGCTGTCGCCGCAGCGACACCATACCTTCCGCATGCAGTACGGAAGTGCCCATGGTCTTTGTCCTGGAGTTCTGTTCCAGGGTTAGGACATTTCTCCTGAAGCCAAGAAATGGCTTCTTGTATGAGAGCACTGTGGCAACGGACATCATGTTGCACTTTCCTGCCCATATCATGGGCCCACTTTTCTATTATGTCGTCCGTTTGAACAGCGGCGCGAATGCGGCAGTCAAAGGCATACTCGTCTGTCCGTCGATTCGAAGTAATATTATCCGTGCACGCCATATCGGGACGAATGATTCGCCCCGGGTAACCAATAAAGTATCCTTCTGATATGAAGAAGCAGATGATTTCGCGAACAATTGCAAAATCCTTATGGGCCGAAGGTCCACTTGCATTTGTTGTACAGAGGTCAACCAATTGTCATCTACTATGGCCTTGATGATCTCCGGGATCAGGTTCTGTAGCTCCTTTCAGGGTAACCCTGCCAGGATTAGTCGGACTTGCGCCGGTATGTTGAACGACATAATGAGCTGCAATTGCCCGAAATTCTGTCCCGAACAACGTTATTTTAATCGAAGGATCGTCGCGGCGGTTGTACACGTGTCCTTCAGAATGATCAAGAATGATCGTTCCGTCGGTTATCAGCGCGGCCTCAGGCCCGCCGATTGCTGAAAGGTCAAGTTCCATATGTGACTGTTCGCCTGCCATCGCGGCTTCAACGGTGGCATGTCGCAATACTGGGACAATGAGGCGGTGGTCCCGACACTCACTAATCCGTCTTGAGACGGACTGAGAACTGCGAGTCGGCCTCGCTCTAAAATTGTTATCCCAAGCAAGTGGTAATCGCGCGGGAAGATTGTTCTCTCCGGCATTCGCCCTATTTTCTTCTTCCAGGGCGCCTGCATCCTGCACGGGTAACCATGGTCTCCCTAAATTTACCGCGTCATCTATTGTTTGAAGCGTCGGAACAAAGACGTTTGATCTAGTCATGTCGCTATACCACCTATCCCAGCCTCTCAATGGAGTGGCTAAGTCGTCCTCTTCGTTCGGCAAGTGAAAGGCCTCCAGGGCTGGGCAAGACCTTGGGCGAGCATACTGGTCAAACTTAATTTCCCACAATTTCGGCCACCAGGTATGAATTGCCGGGGTCTGCCTGCCCACGTTTCTGGCTGAATACTCGAGCCACGATACGAACCTTCTGACCAAAGGCTTCAAATATTGGAAGAAAGGGGCATGGCGTGCCGGCGGCTGACCACGGCGCTTTCTGGAACCCAAGCCGGAAAGTTACCCGGCAGACTATTGCCGAATATCTGGCCAGCGGCCGCCATTTTAATAAACTCTCCAGTAGCCCATTTTCGCTCCTGCTGATTATTGTTGCCGATGTTCTTCATGACAAGGGCAGAAGCTCTCGCTTGTCTCTTTGCACGCGCCTTTATATTGAGGGCGCTCCCCTGAAAGATCATGTTCATTATCCACCGCTATTTTGAGGCCATTCGCCTCAAGGGACCGAGGGATAACGCCGCTGTTCTATGTCTGGGTCATGCAATCGCGCGTGACCTTGCATTTGTATTTAACTGGACAACTGCAGACAGGACAGTTTGCAAAACCCGTCCTCACCCAGTGATAACGGTAGCACAGGAACCGCCCGTCGTCTTCCCAAGGGACGGATAGAACTCGATCCTGGATTTCGTTTGACAGCGGTGGCCAGTGGTTCCACGACAATATTAGTATCGTCTGTATGAAACCAGGCAATAATTCGACTCGTTGTCGAAGGTAACCTCATATGAAGACAACTCGCGATCGAAGAGCATCGACCAGCGCATCTGATCTGTCTGTCTCACGAGAGAGACGGCATTGTCCATGTCAGTGAACCTCGGCACTTCTCGAGACACTAGGGTCCCGTCTGGGCAAACCCTGCACGAGAAGCAAGTGAGCACTCGACCGGTAAAAACAAGGACAAGCTCCCATAGCTCACGGTGAGTGGGAAGTTGTTGCCATAGGTGGTTGGTGTCTTCTGTGGGCCAAGTCAAGTCCCCACCGATGGCGGCTCCCCTCTCTGAGCTGGATAATTCATGGGCACTAGAAACTCTTGCAACCAGAGGCTGTCCGTACCTCCGCTGGCTGAGCCACGGAGGAATGAAGGATCAAGCATTGTTGGGCTACTGTTCGCCGGAAGCAATCGCAAAAAAAAACAATCTGCGTCCCGACGAAGCCCAGAGTCGCTCTTTGGGAAGCGAACTCTTCCACTCGTAGATTCCAAGAATGTTTGCATATCTGATATGAAGAAGAGAGCCGTGACTCCTGACTTGGCCAGGGTCATATGGGACATACATCCTTTCAATGGAAGCAGCGAATGTTGAATGTCCCTGACATGCTCGAAAGAACATGGGTATAGGTGTCTCTCCTCTGTCTTCTTCTTGCGATGGGCACTCCTTAAACCGTGTCCACATAGCGTGGATTTTGGTTTTAATAATCTTGCGACTACCATTGGGAAAGATTCCCAAAACTTCGACCGTCCATGATGGCAGCGCAGCTAAGCTGTGCGCGGCAAGGGCATACGATTGACAAGTAAAACCATCGTCTTTAATCTTCTGTACTAGGTCTCCGAAGTAGACCCAGCCTCCCGACGATCTAGCATAGTCAGAACCATGCCTTGCGAGGTATACAGGGCACTTGCCTATCTTCTTGGCCAGTACGTCCGTTCTGCTGCTCAGGGCACACCAGGTGTCCGAGCTGCCCAGAGCAGCCAGATTTTCTTCATTATCCTCGCCAACGACCAGTGGCTGAAGGCATGCGTAGGCCCCCGGGGTAAACCCATCTGGGACATCATCGAAATGAAATTCAGCTCTATGGTAATCCTTTACCTGTGCGGAAGTGCCATCGTCCTGATTGAGACTCCCCGACATTGCAAAAATCGGGTCTTCCACGAACTCGGCCATAGATCGAAGCGCATTGCCCGTTCGATTGCGGATGGCTTCGATGTGCGGCGGAACGGGACCTGTAATGTGTGCGTCATGGACCTTTTGCTTCAGTGGTCCAGGCGTATTCCGAAGTATATGTCGACGTTCCTCTGCCGTTACATAAAGCCGTTTGTCCTTGAATAAAACAGCATGCCCCACTGTGACATCTTGATCCCCGTCGTTAGGATCCGTGGTCAGTGGCTGGCTGTCTCTTGTCAGGAACAGGCGGGAGACTTAATCTGCGAAACATATTATCAAATGCTGGTCCAAAAAGATAAGTCTCGTCATCCATGGATTCGAGGAGCTGGGGGTCCCCTTCATATGGGAAGATAATACAAATGTCCTCGGCTCCAGTGTCTGTCCCAGGGATTTCCGGATTGCCTGAAACATCCGGAGGCTTTGCTGCTTCCTTGGGAACATGCTTCGTCCCCTCATCTGATGGCACCTCTGTGGGACTTGATGGTTCTTCATGTGCCTCAAGGTGTTTCTCATGCTCTGCTCTTATTGAACCAGGCGGAGGAATCGAGAGGTCCTCCGTCGCAGCTGGGCCGGACGGAGGGGCAGGAGGAGTTGGCACTCTGATCTTGCTCGTTCCCGAGCCACCTGCCTCTGTACGTCTTGACCACCTAGATTTCCCCGTCACCACCGGAGTGCGAACAAAATTCGGTTCCGCCTTTACAATCTGCTCAACAACACCATCAGCAAAGTCATTCCGTGCGGCGGAATATGTATTCGGTTCGTGTTCTTCGTCTTGTACACATATCGAATAAACACATTTTGCTGCCTCAATAAATGATGCAGCTGTTACTCTGAATTTATTTATCAGAGGGGCCCCTGCACCAGCATCGCGCGCTCTCGTCTGTAGCCCTCTCATACGGTAGAAGAACTGTTTTTCATTTCTCAACACCATGCTGGCTCTCGGGCGCGAGAAATGTTGATTTGAGACATCTTTTAAGGTTTGTAAGATAGACGTTATATCGTCGTCTCCTTCCAATGTCGGCGACTCTTGAGATGAATGATTCCCACCCGACTGAGTCGTGAGGCTTGCGCCCGGGATATCCAATGCATTGTCGTCTCCATCTTGGCCGGGGACGACTTCTTCAGCTGCGGCGGCCTTCGCCTCGACGGGTGAGGAGTGCACAAATTTAGGCCGTTCATTCATGGCATTGCCTTCGACATGATGCGCATCCCCCCGGCGCCTGACCCAACTGGGCGCCTGTTTGGAGCGAAGCTCATTTCCCTGGGGGCTCTGACTGACAGGCGGAGAGCCAGAAACATTGGCCCCGATGAATTCGTTCAATTCGGGCGGAGGATCACGAACACTTGGTCTCCAAGACTCGCTGCCAACTGCGTCTTTGCCACCCGGCTTAGCCGGTGACTGAGCAGTCACAGACGCAGCGGGGTCTCCATCAAATCGACGCATCTTTGCTGGCGGAGGACCTAATTCCTCTGACCATGGTCCGAATTCCAGCGGAGGTGGAGCTTTCTTGGAGAAAATCTCTTTCGCCGGCGGAACATCCACCTGCTTCGTAATGCTCGGCCTATGGCCCGGAGGCTTCGTTGGCGTTTGAATCGCCGGTGGAGCCCCCTCGGCGGCAATCTCTTTCGGTCCTCCAGGAGGAGGGGCCCTAAGATTAGGAGCCAGCTTGCGGCCGCAGGGGGCGGCGCTTTGCATGTCCTATCTTGTTTTGCAGGGGCCTGTCCAAGGTTAGGGAAATCCTTTTTCTCGATCGAGAATGGAGTGCCGGACGGCTTAGCCGCCGGCTCCTTTTCGCCCCCCTCGACCGCCTTCTCCTTCTCCAGTCTGTTCTGCTCAACCAATTTCATGGCCTCCTGCTCTCCTGCTCCAGTCTGTTCTGCTTCTCCAGTCTGTCCTCCTGCTCCAGTCTGTTATGCTTCTCCAGTCTGTTCTGCTCCTTCTCCGGTCTGTTCTGCTCTTATGCATTGCATGAGTCTTAGTTAATATGACTCCTTTTTCTTGGAGCCAAGGCCAAATATCATCGCATGTGTCCTAATCAGTTCCTCCTGTGCCCCTCAAATATGCGCTCTGTCCCATTTGCCAATCGATCGAACTCAAGCCTGGAACCCAGGCCTTCTGGGCGTCCCGGACTTTATCCGTGGCTTCGGTCCGTTCCTCCTCTCGATACCTTTCGACCTCAAAGTCCAGTTCCAGGTTCCAATCATTTTGTCTGGCGACATCCAGTCAATGCGACCACGCATCAGAAACCCACAATGCTGCCGCGGTCCAATGATAGAGTCTCAACTCATACAGTACATCGGTCATCGGATCACTCACATACTGAGTCGGTGATCCTTTGATGGACCTCGTCGTCTTGGCATAGTAGACAATCTCGGCAGTTACCCAAATACCATCTCAAAAGGTCTGACCCGCAATAGAGTATGTAGTGTGAGTGTTGGGATTATCAGAACATGGGAATGAATACGCTCCAACCGCGTTCGTTTTCACACTTCCACCGTATTTGGGATTTGATGGGAGCAATTGGTGGCCCTCCAAGATCGAATGAAGGGCAGTCATAGAAGTGCCGTGTGACTGTTTTGTCCACCCTGCGGATGAGTCTGAGACATCCGCAAACTTGTCTTTTGTCACAAAGAAAGGCAACGCTAATTCAACGCAATGGGCCCTGCCAACCTTATGGGGTCTCGTTCTCAACGTGGCCCAAGTCAAGCGGTCAGCCACAGTGGCTGTCGGGCTTGCTATCGACCTATCGGCCTTGATTCTGAAGAAACGAGCCCAATTGGGCACTATATAGTTCCGTGTCGCAGGCGGGACTTTTGTCGTCTTTTGGAGCAACTGGAAGGCAAGCCACGCTTCACTCCTAGAATCTTTCAAAATCATTTTCGTCTGCTGGCTTCTAGCCGGTTCTTTTCCCTGAGCGACCTCTGCAGCGCGACCTTCTTCCCCAGGATAGGCGTTCATGGGCATCATGCCCCGATGAAGGTTCCCGCTGGCAACCGTAAACGGACAGAGGAAGTCATGGTAAGTAACCTCTGTTGCCGACGAACTTTGGAAAGGCAGATTCTTCATCTGCTGATATGGGTGACAATATGGCCAGAAGGGTTCTTCGCATCCCGGGCCCCCTTCTTTTGGCCGCCTCGGAAATTTGCAACGTTGACTGAGCGTAGTCATCTTTCCCTCTGGGCATTTCTCGCGGTTGTGTCTTTCTGCTGCTTCACCAGGTGTCTCGATTTCTTTGACATCAGACGGCGGCGCCAGAGGGGGAGCGCGAGGCGACAAGGCCGTCCGCGCGCTGGAGCCAGAGCCCGTAGCGGCTGAGCCGCCGGGCCTGGCATGCTCGGTCGCAGCAGCAGCACCTGCAGACAACTCGGCGGGCACAGGGACAGCTATGCCACCTGGCGTCGCACTGCTCACCGCAACGGCTAAGCCGCTCGGTGCTGCCGCTGGCGCTGCTTTGTTAAACTCATTGAGTGCTGCACGCATAGGCTCATCATTTTGCACTCCCTCGTTCGCTGGTCTCTGGCTCTTCCTTTTGGTGGCATTCTAGGACAGAAAATTTCTCCGCGGGACGAAAAGTAAGCATCATCCATCCATGGGAAGAAGTCACTGTATGCAGCGCCTCTTTTGAGGAAACCTTTTAAGTCTGCTGAATAAAATGAGTGATTGCACCACCTCCAGTTCCGTTTGAAACGGCTGGAAAATCAATATCGGTCAAAGGCTCCCTGAACGGGAGCGCGCCAAAGACCGACGTGGGGACATTGCCTTCTTCAGGAGACCAGTCCTGCCAGTACATGACAAGGTCTTGAACTTTCGCCTACTGTTTGGCGTATCCGTCTTCTCTCGTTGCGCACTTTATGCGGCCACCCCGAACGGCTGAGCCGCCGGAAGGCTGACAGAAAAATATAGCTAGTTTGGCCGTTTGGATCATATAATCCGCACACAACTCACCAGCATTCACGTTTGCAAAGAGACTTCCATTGTTCAATTTGTAGTCCGGGTGGCTGGCACTGCAATGGAAAACGTCTCCTGGGCGGTGTTTAAAGTTGTCGGTAGAGTCTCACACCGTCGAGAATCATTATTCTGGGGAACATTCCTACTGCTTTGTAATGTTCAATCCGACGATTCATCCTGGCTCTAACCAAGGTGGCAACGTCGTTCCACATCGGGCCGACGCCATGTTTCACCATCTTGCCAGCACTTGTGGTCCCCACCGATATACATTATATCGATAGCCCCCTCATGGGATCGCCGCATCACGTCGTCGATCAACTGTACGCGAGGCTTCCAGCAAACGCGAGCGGATTCTCGTATCTTTTGGGCCCACTCCCAACTCCATTTAATTTATATGAGTTGTCGACAATGTCCTTGAAGTTCCAGAAAGTGAAACGAATCGGAGTGTGAGTCCCGTTTACAAAATACCTGCTCTCCTCCCACCGAAATCGTGAGGAGGCATCAGCAATGCCTGCAATTTGTGCTCCACTCATAGCTTGCTGTACGCTTCCGAACACCGAATTTCGCAGGTTGTATTCGGGAAGCAGGCTGGGCTTCGCTGGCCCTGACTTGTCTTTGAACACAATCGTAGAGTCCGAAACAATATGAACAGAGCACGCCCAACCAAGATGCGACCTCTTCCTCATTTGGCTAAGCGGGCGAAAGAAACCCGTCACGGGCTTCCCCGTGGACGACATGGCAGCAAGGTCTTCTCCTAAGAACGGGATCCATGAATGTCCGTTGACTTCAGCAATCTTGGAAATTGCCTGACTTGTCTTAACGAAGGTCAGGTTATTCGACCAATTTTTCATTATTGGATCCGTGACCCCAATATAGAGGTCCAGAATGTCGTCCACCATTTCTCGCCATTCGTTAATGGGGGGTCTTGGATTGTCCTCGAACTTCCCTTGCGCCCGTAGATACTCAAGGACGTTCCAGGGGCCACGCCCGAGGCAAGGTCGGTCATCGGGCTCAGCTCCTGCTGCTGCAGGTCCTGAATCGGGCGGCCCCCCTCCTCCACCACCTCCTGAGGGAGGGTTATTTCCTGAGGGGGGCCCGCCAGGTGTTGGTGGAACTCCATCCCCGCCGGCTGAGCCGCGGGGCGGTCCACCACCAATGCCCCCACAGGCTAAGCCTGGAGGGTTATCGAGGTAAGGTGGTTGACCGGCAGGTGGTTCGCCGGCCGCCTGTCTCCCGGCCCCAGGGTTATTCAGGGATGGCTGATTGCTGCCCGTGACTGCTTGTTGGCCAACCAAAACGACTTGGTCGTCTGGTGCCTCTGCTGCAGTTCTCGGCTTCTTTTGCGGTGAGTCCCCATCAGCCCCTGGGTCGAGGCCATCCCCAGCAAGCCATTCTTCAAAATTATGCGGCCTTTTTCCAGGGACGCTGTCTCTTCCGCCAATGCACGGCCTGCTTGGGAGAAACCTCGAAGCATGTCGCTTTTGCTGTGGCAGTAAGGGCTTCCTCGACGACATGCACTGGCGCATTGCATTGGCCTTTGACCACTGGAAAAGCGAACATCGCCCCCCAGCCTTCCCCAGTGGCTGAGCCCCGGGGAGGCTTTCGGGGAGAAGGCCCCCAAACGTCAACCCAGACATGCGGGGCCCCCATTGTCCAGTGATCCACCACTGGAACGCTCACATAGTCTCCAAAGAGGGTCTCATACCGAACGGCTGAGCCGACGGTAGGACCTATGATTTCTCCCGGCTTGAGCGGTCGAACTATGCCACGATATCCCCCGGGAGGGTTCGCATACATCCTACTGGCCAACTTCGTCTTTTCATCAGGATACGTCTGAAGGAACGTACCAGCAGGAATTTTGTCCAGGTCAGGAGGGGCACAATCGAAACGGCAAGCGGCCTTCCGCTCAAACGTTGTCCTATGTACAGTCCATGGATCTTGCGAGATCTGGGAATATAAACGCTGAAATATTGTCTGTGACGTTGATTCCAGTTCTGCCGTCAATGCGGTCACGACTGCGTCGCTCCGCATATAGAGTACGTCATGCCTCCACATCGTGTAGCGCCAGCCCCATCCTTGCGGGCACAAACTTAGTCCCTTCTTTGGGTCCCGGTCGAGACCACTCCCTCAATTTGTCAGGGAGACATCTGAAGACCGGTTTATTCTTCCATGAGTCGACGTCCTCAGTATTGAGGTTAGCTGCTTTCTTTGTGCGCTGATTGTCTTGGAAGGCAGTCTCCGCTGCCCTTTTTCTAGCGGTTGTTCCCTCATTGATGATCTCGACATCAGTTTCCATCTCGACATCGGACGCGACGTCGGTCGGACTGAAGCCATTGTTTCTTATCCCATCTGGCTGAGCCGGTGGGCAAGCCTTCCCTCTCGGCTGAGCCGGTGGCGAGGCTTTTCGAATTGTTTTGGGAGGGGCATTATCGCAAATCTCTGTCCCTTTGTTTCCATATCCAACTGAGTCGGAGTCGAAATCATCTACCACATCATCTGAGTGGATCGAAATAACGTCCTCTCCCGGTGGCCTGACCGCTGTCTTCCTCAGCGGTCGACACATGGGTTCGGTCGATGATCTCTCAGGCACGCGGGGGCCGCGACAGGCAAGGTTCGAGCAGTCGCGGCAAGGCAACCGCTCGATTCTAGGGGGGGCCGGCCGCGGGGCAGCCCGCGCAGGCTGTTGAGTAGAAACGGCAGCGGCACAAATAAAATTAGGAGAGGAGGTAGGACGACGAGGAGACGACACAAATCTCTCTGCAGCACGTGCAACGGCGAAATGAACCTGCTTAGCAAAATCATCAGTGTAATCTTCAGCGCTCTTACACTCTCGTCCTCTAGCCTCAACATGCTCGCGGGTGCCATTACATCTGCGCTCAAGCCCCTCCGCAACAATAGAGGAGGTAGTGGCTATCGTCCAGGGCTTTTTCATGAAATTACCCTTACTGTCCTTCAATCCGCATGCACATCCGTGCAACGCCGTCTTGACAAATTCTAACTCTCGAAAGAAAAATCCTTTACCTGGGGGTCTCTCCAATAATTGCAGTGGGTAGGCCATTCAATACAAACAACGCCCCCCGCTTTGTGCACAGCGCGGGCAATCTCCCGGAAATTCCAAAACAAGTATCGGAAATCGGTTCTAATACCCTGAAAAGCCTACGCATCGCTCTATGATTTCCCGCACGGAAATAATGCGCTTCATTCACATATTGCCAGGGGGAGCCACCTGCGCAGGGCATAGAACCCCACATGCTAATATGTTTTCCCTTGAACGTATCTATGTCGTTCAACACTACTTTGAGTCCCACATCCGTCCTCATGTCTTCCTTCTCGGTGCATCGAATCACCTTACATGAGTTGTCAACGAAATTCTTTGGGTCTCCTATTCTGCTTTGAGGGCCGCAAAAGAATTCGAACAAAAGCCTTTCCCGGGTCCACTGAGTGGCCGGGGCGCAATCTCCTCGGATCAAGAACTCTGTGTATCCGGTCCATCTACTCAGACAATAATCACCGTCGCTAGAATCGCCAGTCGAGTCATGTTCAAATGGGTGATGATATCTGCTCTCTTCGTCGCGCCAATTATCAACGCGGTCAATTGTCAAACCTTGCTGGGTATTGACCGCATAGGCACGACGTTTATCATCCAACTTTTCGAGGTCAACGGGACAATCACCGATTGCAGGCATGAACGTAACAAGTCTCGGGACAGAGTGCCATCGTTTCAAACTCTGTCCTTGTCGTACCCACGCATCCCTCTTGTCAAAGAAACTGGCAGCCACCGCAGATTGCGGATTAGGAAGAGAATGGCTTCTGTTGAGAATATCTTCCATATTTTCGGGCATCATGGAAATACCTGACTCATTTTCACTATCCGTTATGTCAGACATTGTTTTCATTTCAAGATCAGAACTCTTCTTGGTTATATTATCGATCGCTCTCGTTTTCTCTGAGCTTCTGCTGCAAGCTTCTTTGGCCATCAGAAGAGTAATATTACCTGCATCATCGGCTGAGCCGGATGCATTCGCAATCGCGATCGCGCTAGGAGCGCATGCCTCCGCGGCTTGGCCGGGAGCGGCCACACCGGGTTTACCTTTGTTGGGGCGCTTTTTCTTTTTGTTTGACTTTTTGCTAGGTATAGCAGCTCCTCTCCGCAAGGCCGAACTAGGGCCCAAGCGGGGCTTCAGAATCCCCCGGGGTTTCAGGGGAAGTCCGTCAGAAAACATTGAATCAATATAATCTTGGCACCGCTTAGCGGCCCAGAACTTAGGCGCAACGACGTTGACAAGATACAGGACTTTGACCCATGCCATAGGGTCAACAAATCTTTTAGTTCCTGTATCGGCAGCCTCGTTTTGCGTTCTCTCATACTGTAACTGAACAAGGCCACGAGAAAACTGTTCGGACACAGCTGCTGCATCAATTCTATGTGTTCTCGGTAGACGCATTAACTTCATCGACCCACCTGCCTTAATGACCTTACAAACTGCTTGGTTATCTTCCAGGAATGAACATCGCACTGGTCTATCAAGCAGTATTTCCCAAAGCGGTAATGCCGCAAGCAGCTCCTTGCGCCACGCAAGGTCGGCCGCGACGATATCGGCCTCGAGCGTGCTGTGGGGCACGCATGTCTGTCGCTGCGATCCGATAGACTGGCCAGCTCTTGTGCATGGACCCCAAATGGCTTGATAACTCGCACTCGTGTTCCTGTGTGCGAATGTCACTTGCCAGATCTGCATCAGAGTATTGCTTCAACAGAACATCCTCCTTTTTGTCACCCACCCATGAAGTCATACGGTAGTGCGAGGTACATTTGATGTAACATATGAGGCGGAAGAGATCCATGTCTTGCTGTTCTGTCCATTTTGTAATTCCACTGGCCGTTTGACATACAGCACGGAGCAAGTCGCATCTGGCCATTCTCGCCCCGTAAAGTATCTCCATCAATACTTTTGCTGCAATGGGTTGAAGCACACCCGACTGAGTCGGTGGCTCAGGGTCATCAGGGCTTGTTACTGCGGCATCAAGGCCCAGCACTTTTATCTTCTGATCAGGGGGGCCAGAATCAACATTGGTTCGTAATGCTGACGCTATAGCCTCCTCAGCTGGGGAGTAAACTTCTCCTCGAGGGCCGCCCTGGCCATCTTCTAGATCAGTAAGTTCAGGGCCAAACGGGGTACCCGCGGCCGGATAAGTAGCCGGGTCAGTGTCCGTCAATTGAGAATATAACGTAACACAGGAATCAAAGAACTCTGTCATTTCGTACTCTATGACTTTAACCAGTTTCGGTTCTCTCGGCTGATGTGGCTCGGTCGTCTGAGACGCCGAGTCACCCCCCGTTTCCCCCCTCACTACTCTCGTCTGCGACGGAGGCGTTTTTCTTAACCTTGGGAGGAGCCGGGTCTAATATCGCAGGCAATTCACCCTGCCACTCAACCGTTTGAGATGATAACCTATGCTCACATCCTGAATATCGTCCAACAGCCGTCGGAGGGTCTATTTCTATGCCCTTAGGGCAATTACCCGAGGGTTCTTGGAGTAACTTCCACCTTTCGGCAAGCTTGTCAGCTGGTCCCGACAGTTTAAAGTCATCAACATATATAATCAAAAAGATTTGCAATTGTTTGTGGAAATAACAGCTGCGCCACGGACTACATTTCACAAAGCCTTTAGCCGTAACATGTCCCTCGCAATGCTGTTCCCAAGATCCAACCGAATCAGGGTGCCCGTACAAAGATAAATACACTGGACATACAGGGTTCCGCATGTTGGACCATGCTTTGGGCCATTCATCCCGAGGCAAGAAAACCCATGTAGGAGCGCCTCCCAACTTCGACTGAGTGCAGGCTTGGCGGGCATCAGCTTGTTCGATGCTATGGCCTTCGACCAACCCGTAGGTATCAGCTGCTTTGCTGGCCTGCATGGTCGCGGGACTGCTGGAAAGTTCTTGAAACAATGCCACATCCTTATTCTGATCTCTGACACTTGAACCATCGAAAACTACCCGACCTTTATATTTGCGGTCTGTGTGTCCTAACGGCAATTCCGAGTTTTTTCCAACACTCATCGCAAATAATCGACCAAAATGGGCAGTTTTTCCTTTGAGCTCGGCAACTACATCTGAGTACTCTCTGACAACATCCTCTATCCACGTGCCTATGTCACGCAATCTGTCCCATTCTTTCCTCAAGGCAGCTTGAGCGTCTTTGTTTGCCTTAGCCTCGTCTTTCGAGACAGATCTGGCAACGGCGGCATCAAAACGGGCGTGTCGCCAGTCACTGGGAAGTTGGAAGGGTTCATCGATGAAATAATATCAGTAAAAGGATTATAGGAATATTGCAAATCAAACCTTTCTTTGTCACGATGACTGAGATTTATAGCTGAGTTATCTTGTAACGGCATGCGAGGCGCGCTTCGCCGCGACGCGGCGGCCGCCGGACTCGAGGTCTGGCTTGCCCCACAATTGTCCTCAGACTCGTCATTATCATCATCGGACAGAGGGCCCGTACCGTCTGAGCCGGAGGGAAGCCCGCCTCGTGCAATAGCGCCTCCATACCATGTCTGTTTCCACCAAATATCCTCGGCATCCGACAGATGTTATTTAGAAACATCTTCTTCTGAGGAATCTTCAGCCTCAGATGTGGCTTGGCAGCCCTGGGTGTTTCGCGACGCCGCCCCCTCGCTCACTGCCAGGGGCGCGGCACAGGCTGCTATACTTTATTCGACGGGGAGTGCCGCAACTGGCTGGGCCACTGCGGGGTCAGGCGGAGTTGGTGGGTCATCCACATCCAGGCCAATATCACGCAGAAGGCCGAGACAAGGACCAGGATCTTCTATGCCGAAGAATCCTCTCTTTTCCGCCTTGTATTGTTCCACGGCCTGTCGGCGTTGGGCTTGATTCATATTGAACCATCGTCCAGGGCGCATTCCGGGATTGGTGGATTCAGGTAGCTTCTTCAGCCACTGAGAACTATATGTTGAGTCTGGGTCTGTCACCCACACACGGGTTATGGGCACGTAATCGGGATCATAATAAAGAACAACTCGAATGCTACACGTCTTTCGCCGACCTGTCAATGGAAGCTTCTGAGTTAACTCTCCTTTTGTAGGTCCAACAACAAACCGTCTGTCTTCAAAGTATTCCATCGTATCCAAAGTTTGAGTTGTTATTGCAAGGAGTTGCCCTTTCCCGGGAACCTTCTCACGCGGCTTCGCCGCTGAGAAGTTGGACTGTCTGTCCAAACGATACTCGAGCTGAGCGAGTCCCAGTTTTTGATTTTTGTCTGCAGGACGGAAATCGCGCTGAGGGCCCCTACCGTCAACTACCATAGGCTCATCACCCACATACAAACCCCCAGGACCATCGCCTTCTAAGCCGGCCTCAGAGTCAAAGCGTGGGGCGCCCTCGCCTTCTTGGGGAGGCGATGGCATGATAATGGCAGGATCATCAGCATTAAACGTGTTGTCCGGTCTTATCCCTGTGGCTGGTTGTGGTCCGTCTGGGACGGCCGCAGCTTCTCCTGTCTCTGTAGGGATTGTGACGGAACGTACTTCGGTCGCCGCTTTCTCGTACGCTTTTCGCAAGGGGAATTGAGGCGACTGGTCGTCAGCAGTACCATCTAAGATGTTGCTGTACACCTGGTCGGCCTTCTCGATTGTAGGTCGTTTTCCCTCTTGGGTACGCCCTGATTCCATGTTCAGACCGTCCAATTGTCTCAAAGGTACAACGTAACTGTCTGGTCCAACCAATCCCCCCGCTTTGTGCACATACCAAGTATATCCCTGGAATCATCGATGCACCAGTCTTGGCGGTTCGAAACCGGGACTTAGGTGGAGGCACATAGCGGACAAGTGATCCGAAAGGAAGAAGCGGAGCATCAAATTTACATCCGAAGCGTCGCTCCCAACTTGACTGTCCCTCAGCGGGGGTCCTAGTATTGTAACATAGGCAGAAATATCGGACCGCGTAGGTCCAATATGGCGGCGGAAGACCAGCCTGCATGAGCAAGGCTCTGGCTCCAATTTGCACAACGCCGTTCGCACGCTCAGCAACGCCGTTCCTGGGATGGTAGAATCATGGGCAATATTGAGCTCGTAACATGCCCTCGCAAGCTCTCTTGCACCATCTGTATAACAATATTCTAACTTTTCCTCCGGGGCTCTCAGGCATACTAAAAAGTTACAAACGTGAACCGCAGACTTGTCGTGTACACCCTGAGCGGCGAGAAAATCCGTAGCTCGGTCCCAAACAGTCACACACGCGGTCTCATCGTGGAGCCCCCACGAGAGTTCATCCATCGCAAACCAATGATCCATCGTCGTCAGGTGTCCGAACGAAGTGGGGTTAGCGCATGGGCGGGGAACCTTCAGCCCTTTGTTTTGCGCTTTGCGCTGCTGCTTTCTAATAGCTTTGGCCCAATTGCATACTGAACAATATGGGTTCTTGGGAGTATGAGTTAGAGGGTGCGGCAGGGAGGCTGCGGCCTTTTTGAGCCGCTCGGCGAGGGTCTCCGACACCTCAACCTCCGCAACATCTGGGTCTAAATCTGGCGGTGCGTCGACGTCGACGAAGTCGACACCGTCAGCGTCTCCAACTTCACCCTCCTCGGGTCCTGGGGCCGCGTTGCACGCATTGGAGCCCAGTCCTCGGTTTATTTCGTACGGGAGGTATCCTGAAACTCTGTATCCGTAATGGCACTTGTATGCGGCAGCCCAGGCCTCGGCTTTGCCGGGCTGCTCGTCGAAATGACCGACGGCTTGACCGTGGTCGGGCAAAGCTGAGAGACTTTTTAGAGGCAGCAATACCGGTCGGCGTCCGATTCCAACCGAATTCACTTGCCTTTTGCGGCGAAAAGTAGAAGTAGGTGATGGTATCCGCAGAGTCTATCGAAGACGGAAAAACGGCCGCGATCTCAGTCGGCCGTCCGTCAGCGTAGCTGTGGGTACCAATCAGCTCATGTGCATGCAGGTCTATGGTTACGCGAGTCTGGACAGCATGGGGCGGAGGGCCTCCCGCCGATTCCACATTGTCCAGGAATGCCTTGGCGCCCGGCGTCACGCAACACCACCGCTCGGGGGGGTCACTCCTTCCGGCAGCAGCTGCGCACATTCACTGACCCAGCGCCCCCTTGCCTGATACGGTCAAGTATGGCATGTTGCCCTCAACGGCCAGGTCCACTCTTTGGCCATTGGACAACAACAGGTAGGGCCTTTGACCTGCTGGCCAAAAGAAGCTAAAGCCGTGATCCATGCACCGCTCTCCTACCGAAATCACGCACGGAGTATCCGGCATGACTAAAGCGTTAAAACTACCACCCTAAAATTGGGACACGCGATGCGAACTGAACCGAGGGCCTTTGACTCTCCCCCAGCAGTGTCCAGAGTGATCGATTGCGGAAGCTTTCGGATCAATATCATTGTACCTGCGCTCCTAATGTATTTCTCCGCCATGAGGTTACACCCACACCCAGCATCTATGATAAAGCTCAGCGCGCCCAGATACGCAGCGTCTCTGTCTGTGCATCCAGCAGCGGCTGTGCCGCGCGGGCCTTCTTCCCCCTCCTCGGTCTTCAACCAGAGATGCCAGACAACATCTTGCAGGTCTGACGCTCTGATCAGAGCTTCTGCGACAGATGCCATCGACTGTATAGACATATGTCTGCGCATTTATCCTGGGAAATTCCACCTATATTTGCTACTCGAAGGCAACTCTTCCAAGTCGTGGCGACGCGCCTTCTTCCAAGTGATAGTTGGCTCCTCAGTAGAGGGGTGGCAACGGACACGGAGATTGCATCTATCACATAATGCAACTCTTACGAGGGGGACGCACCAGTACTTCTCGAGAGCGCCCCGAGAAAGAAAGCACAGGAAATTCGCAAGGACATCGACGAGACTCTCGACCTGTTTCCTGATATCCTGGTGAAACTCACCTTTGGAGGTATTCCAGTAGTCTCCTCCATCGGTATCAGCTACAACAATCAAAAACTTGGGGCTGATCTGTTTCTGCCCTGGGAGGCCCCGAAACAACGGGGCGGGGCACGCGATGGCACCCAAGCTGATTGAATCAGCGGGTCTCTTCCAACCCCCCCGCTTTCTGTTCAACTGACGCGGGCTTCGCCACATCTGTCGAGCAAGGAAAAGTAGAAGACCATCAACAAAATTATATGCATCATTTCTCCAGCACTGACGGCTGAGCCGCCAGTGCGGAGCCATCGTCACGGATGACCTGGAGTGGTATTGGCGAACCAGCAGTCCTTACCGTGCGAGCACTTTCCCGTTTCCTTATAGGATCGGCAAATCATGTCTTGGCCTTTGCCATTGCCTTTGTTATTGTCTCCATCCCTTTTGCGTTTGTCGGAGTTAGTACTAGAGGCTCTGGAGCCACTGTTATCTCCCGTCGATGAGACATTGGCGGCGGCGGCATTGGCTTGTTTGGCTGTACGCTCATATCCCAAAGACTGCCCTGCGTCAAGTTTCGCTCGTTCCCACTTGTCGCGCTTCAGCTTCTCAGCATCGGATAGCCCTCTGCGGGCCTTGTTGCAACCGTCATCTGGCCCTCTACATATCTTGGGATCTCGGGAATGCGTAACATGGCATGGTACTCTCCTTCCCGCGCGATTGACACCTATTCTTCTGTTGCCCTCCCTCCCCACAATTACCTGTGGGGGTTTGAAATCGACTCTGCCCCTTGCGGCCTCGATCCTTCGATCTCCCTCTGGGGTTCTTATCCTGGGCAGGAGCGGCACTGGATTTTCCCCCCGTGCTCGGCTGAGCCGGCGCGGCGTTCTTGGGCTTCTTGTGATTGAAGGGACAGCCTTTCCCTGCATACGGGCAAGTTTCGCCCTTACGCACGCATCTGCACGTGGTCTCGCCCTTAGTCAATCCGCTTTTCATGACATCTGTAAGTTTCCCTGACTTAGCTGCAATTTCTGCCGGAGCGGCTTTGCCGCCAGCAATCTTCCGGTTGTCATTGCCTCCGCCTCCGCCGAACCGTGCTTGCCTAGCACGTTGATTCAAGGTATCCTCATGCACGCTGATGTTCCATTCTTCTTTTTCTCGCAACATCATTTCTTCAATTTGCTCCATCAGCCATTCATAACTCTTCACGCCATGTCCCATTTTGTCCTTGGACACGTCATATACTTGGCATGCACAATTCAATTTGCTCGGCTTTCTGCATTTCTCAAGAAAGTGGGCATGAATCGAGGCCCTCATTTCATCAGACGGAGGTTTGGCGCCATAAAGCTGTTGATACGCGTCTGTCCATTCATTGTAGAAATGATACAGGTCAGCATCTGGCTTGCGTGGGTCAATGATCACCTTAAAGATATCACGCGAGATGCGACGTTGTCCCAACTCCGATCTAACAGAACACCAATGGCAAATGGCTCGAACCATCTCGCGTCCAGTTAGGAGCCTTCCCTCGTTCTGGGCGCTGCATTCCATGCGAGTGATCTGTTGAAAGAAATGAGTATGATGACAAAGCTGGTGGCGATTCTTTCGCATTGTATTAAATTCTCGATGAGATTCGTTGCAATCATGAGATCGAGACGCTGGAATCGCCGTGCATCTTTCAGCTGCTCGTCCTCCACAGCTGGGTTCATAGCCTCCGTAATCCAGTACTGTGCCGCCTGCCTCTCGGGCGATGACCCAACGATCGCACGTACTGCATGCATCTGCCACTCCCGTATGTTCGTTACATCAGGGATGTCCAACAAATCAATTTTCTGATTGCTACCAAACTGTTTCCATTGATCCAACGGCGTGCTTTCGTCAATTACTACTGGATCCTGCGGTCCACCAGGGCCCTGAGGCCCCCCGCGACCGCCTCCACCGTCCGAGGGATCTGAACCCCCTGGGCTTCCTGGAGGCGATCCACGTGGTCTTTTACCGTGATCATCTTCGTGCGTAGACATAATCTCGGTATTCGGAGTGTCGCTCTTGTCGCCCCGTTCTCCGCCCTGTCCTGCCTCGCCCGATGACTTAGTCACCGTCGCTCCCGTAGAGCCATCTTTATAGGATGGGCGGTAATTGGCGAGAGTGTTATCTTCGTTAGACCCAGTTAGCTTGATTCCAATAGGAAATCCGCTCTCAGGGGCACTCGGCTTAGCTGGACCCTCTAGGGCAGGACCGGGAACAATAAAGTTCTGACGCAATAATGGCATCACAGGAGCTTCTTGCGAAAGCAACGGCAAGCCGAATGAACTCGAGGCTCCTCGTATACTTTCAGTATACGGAGTCGGGTCGGTGATGATAGCCTTAAAACCTCATCATTCCTTTCTCTATATTAGCTGCGTTCGTAATGGCCTCTTCTTCTCGCACGTTGGCAGCTGACCTTTCACTCTTCCACAAATCACATTTGGAACATCTTCTAGTGCTTGCATCGATATGATCTTCACAAACCGACCGACCACATCCGACGCAATTGTCCGTCTTCGGGCGAAGGCAAACGGCGCAAAACTGGGCCACTGGCAATGTTTTTCCCCGCTCCTCGGGAGGAGGATGCGCCACTTTTCGCACCAGCAGGGTTGACGCTCCCGCATCTGCTATGTTCGTCGGATCAGACTGTGTTGGAACGGATACGGCGCCGGACGACTGAGCCGCCGACAATTGATGCACGTTTGTTCCAGTCGGCTTAGCCGGCGGGCATTTAGCACTGCTCGATTGCATACGCTGGGGGGGAGATCTGGCTTCTTCATGCGATCTGAGTTCTTCCAGATATTGATTGTTCTGGTCGGCTATCTTCGCAGCTACAACTTGGGCGTTAACTGCTTCCAGCCTGGCGTCTTTAAGCTCTTCTTGTAAGCTCTGCTTTTCTCGTTCCGCCCGGACTGTAGCGATTTGTTCTCCTTCTACTCTAGCCACCGCAACAGCTGCGGCGACCGTTTTGGCATCAACAGATCGGTGGCCATGACGACGGCTTGTCTCTCAGAAGCCAGTATTTCTATGCATTTATGTTCGGCTTCCATCTCCGCCTGCCGCTTAAAGGCCGCGGTCTGATGATACAATTGTTCCATCAGCTCTTGTTCTCGCTCTCTAGCAGCCATGGCCAGGGCGACCCTCGCAGCCTCGAACGCCTTCCGAACTTCAGCCATGGCTTCAGTCATCTCCTCTCTATCCAGTCGGGCCCTTTCGGCCAGCTGCGCTTCATTGGTCAGAAACTCTCTCTGAGTGTTGGCCCCTGCCAGCCTGGCCTGGCCCTGGATAGATTGCATGAGGAGATACGTGCAATTATGCTCGCCCATTGGGTAACACTCTGCACACAGCCACTGCATGTTACACTTGGGGCACACTTCCGAGCAACTCTTGCATACTGGATTCCTACATGCACCTTCTGGCTTGTTGGCTGTTCCTGGGCATCTGCTTCCCGCCTGAGGCGCGCAGTTAGGGTTAGGACTCCAACAAGCATCCACCATGGAGATGGCACTGTTGATCCTTGAAGTATATCTCGCTCCTGAACTTGGTATCTTGGGTCTTCCCCTGCTAGAAGCATTTGATACGGGGCGAACGAAGGTCTTTTCTGGGGGGGTAGGCACGTCCAAAAGCTCCTCATCCTTTTCGTCTTGCGTTATCAACTCAGTACACGAAGCTGGTTGTCCAACCATCTCTTCATCCTCAACAACAGCTGGCATCCAGGGTTGCCAGTCACCTGAGGCGACGGCAGCACGGAAGAAACCTTCTTTCAGTGGTGAGACGTTCAGTTCATAATCCTCGTTTCTTTGCTTCTTGAGGTGAGGTGCAGGGGCTCGCCCTGCGGAGACCACCTCTCGCCTTGGGCGGGGAGGTCTTCTTCCATCATCAAGGAAAACTCTCGGCTCAGGGAAATTTCGTTATTGATGTCATCAAAATCTTCCTCCATGGAATTTATTTCATGTTCTTTATCAATGGGATCATCACTGGCCTGACCAAATTGTCAGTTTAATGCTATTGGAATGGGAACGTTCGCATTGGCCCCTGCCCATTCGCTTGGGGCGCCGGGGCACGCACCTACGTTCTCGTGGGCTTCCCCTGGCCGGCTGGTCTCACCAGCGGCTGCGGCAATAGCCTGTGTAGCGTTCGGAATTGGGCTGATTGATTCCGTCGATTTGGCACTCCAAAACGAAAACGCACTTCGTCTAGTTCTTGCTGTCACGCCATCTCGCCCGCACGGGTCTGGGGTCTGTTCTCGATTACCAATCGGAACTCCAGCAGGAGAGACGTCCACCGACACCTCTGCCACTCCCTCAGTAATTCTACCCCTAATTTCCCGAGTGGCGACATAGGAAGGAGGGATGCGATCTTGAACGGGACCGTTCTTGGTCGCGTCGTATCCATCATGTTGTACAACGCGCCCATCGGCGCTTCTCGAGACGATGGACACGACGTCTGTCTTATCATAGCTCATTCCCGCAGCGACTAAGTCGCGGGGCTCGTTCGAAGTTCCTTCTTTTGGTTGAGATGGCCCCGCGTCGACTAAGTCGCGGGTTTCGGCTGATAACCAGTCTTTCCTCTGAGAATCGGGATAAGATGCCAAAGGAATTAAGATCTCACGTTCACTCTGCTCAGGGAGAGAGGGGGCGGGATGAGACATCAATAAGACAAGTATCCGTTAAGCAAGATTACTCTATCAGGACTGCGAAGGGAGGAGGCCGGCTGGCCTACGACCGACGACGCGCGACGGCCGAGGGCTGGCGCGCTCCTCTTCTCTCCTGCAAGCCAAGGCTGGCTCGTTTGAGCAATCAATACAGCTGCAGGATGCAGCATTAGTTCAGGCAGACTGTGCAATGCTTGCAAGTTATCTTAAGTTCTAATTGAATATGAGGCGGAGAGGAGCATAGTTACTCTTCCTTCTGTGCGTCTTGACGATCGTGCGGAGCATTGTCGTTGAGTTCGGCGGACTCGATTCAAGAGCTCTTCTGTCATCGTCCACGCTTCACATCGAAACAAAATCGTCGGCGTGATGGCCCCATGAAATGATCGGATGCGGTTGCTCACGGGGTAGTCGGTGCCCGTGAGCTCCTGTCTGGGAAAATACAACTTTCTCCATGCAGGAGCAAGTTTGTTTTCGATTTCTGTCTTGTGCCTGTCGCTGAATTGCAGTTGGCGCACCAAGTACTTGATTGCGCGGAACGGCGGGATTATCTCGACCTTCATTCCGTGGAAGAAGACGTGCGTGGGCGGTTGTTGTGATCGTTTTGGTCTGTGCCCATTGTGCAAGATCTTGGTCTTGTCTGGGTGTAAGTGTAGCCTGGCAGCTGCTGCTTCATTGCTGAGGTCGGAAAGCGTGATGTCGTTGCTCGATCGTGCAATAGGAGGATGTCGTCGGCAAAGCGCTGATTGTTCAACTGGTCGCCGCTGCTTGGTGGCAGCTGGATGCCATACAGCCCCGCTGCCCATGTTTGCTTCACCCGTCTCATAATGTGTACCGACACGCAATGGAAGAGTAACGAACTTAATGGGCCCCCTTGCTTCGTGCCCCGTTCGATGTCGAATTTCTTGCTCAGCTGGTCGGTTTTGACAGAAGCAATATGCTGGTTGTACAGCTTCTGGAGTAACTTGATGTATGGTATTGGTACTTGCTGGCCTTCCAGAGCTGCCCAACTGGCCGCGTGCGTGACGCTGCCAAACGCCTTCTTGAAGCCGAGTGCTGCAACCCGGAGTGGAACTTGCCATTCGTCGCAAATTTCCATCAGTACCGACGTCGTAAACACATGATCGGTCGTAGTCTGGTTGGGTTTGAAGCCAGCTTGGTCAGGACTCTGCTGGTGGTCTAGAGTAGCACCGAGGCGACTGTGCAGCAGTTTGGAGTAGACTTTGTAGAGCATCGGAATAGTTGCAATAGGCCGATAACTATCAAGGGGCCTTGGGTCGACACTCTTGTGTAATACCTTGATGACTGTGTGTTTCCAAGCGGAAAGCGTGGGTGAGTCACAGCGCAAAATGTTGTTGAATGTGTCCAGCATGACTCGTTTGAGCTTGTCTGCACCTTCCTTCAACATCTCCACCGAGATGCCGTTTGTGTCTGGCACTCGGATGGTCTTCAGCTGCCGTAATGCGACTGAGAGCTTGCTGTCCGAAAACGAAGGAATCTGCTCTGCGTCGTTCTGCTCGTGCTGCTGGTGGGTGCCCTTGTCGGCGTCGCGATACAACTCCGCATAAGAATCGGCAAACACGTCTGCTATGGAACGTCTGTCGCGCTGAGTGTTGCCGTCGGTGTCGGCCATGCCGGGTATCACGTCACGCTTTCTGTAACCTTTAATCCCGCTGATTCGTTTCAGGCCCCGGTACTCAGCGAGGATATCATCGACGGCACTTATGCGAGAAGCTGGTTTGACAGCTCGTATCTCTTTGCGTATTGTTTTGCTGAGGAGTGCTCGGGCTGTCGTGTCGGTGAGTGCTGTGTTCCGTCTGTCTTGGATGAGTCGTGCGACAGCGTTCCTTGTCGTCGGTGGAGTGTTTGGCGTGTCGGCTTGCTTGTGTTTGATTGTTTGGTTGTAAAGGGGGGATCCGGGGGGGGCACGTGGAGAGGGGGAGGAGCGAGAGGAACAAAGCAAACCCAAGGTGCATTGACGACGCTACAATACAATACGGATTCAATACACCCTCCCGTCACAGGTCCCTTCCTCATGAGTCCCTACAAGTAGCAGCCGCTCTGCGGTTGATCGGAAGTTTCTGTAAACATAAGAAGGGGTGCGCGCGCGGGAGGCGGTGGTGCGGCGGGTGAGGATGAGGAGAATGAGGATCAGCAGGGCGAGGCTCTCGACGGGGAGAATCTGGAGAGTGAGAGTCACGCGGCTCACGAACAGGCCACGTGGAGCAGGAGCGTGAGGATGTGGAGAAGGATGGCCAGCAGAGTGAGCATCACGAGGAGAGCGAAGATCCGGAAAATGAGAATGAGCATGAGGTGTGTGAGGATCAGGATCGTAGGGCAGGAGGGTGAGGGTGAGGAGAGCGAGAATCAGGAGAACGAGGATCATAAGGGTGAGGATCATAAGGGCGAGGGCAGTGGGGGGGCCATCAAGAGGGTGAAGATCAGCATTACGAGGAGCTACCTTATCACTCCTCCTCCTCCTCCTCCTCCTCCTCCTCCTCCTCCTCCTCCTCCTCCTCCTCTTCCCCTATGCCCCTGCCCCTGGCCTCCTTCGCCTCCACCTCCCCCTCCTGCCTCCTGCTCCTGCCTGCTGCTTTTGCCCCCTCCTCCCCCTCCTTCTCCTCCTCCTCCCCGTCTTCTTCCTCCTCCAACTGCTGGGGGCCTCCGTCGGCGAGCAATCCAACCACCTTGCAGCAAAATTTGGAGCGAGAGCCCCGGACTGGGACACGCCCGGCGCGCCCGTCGCGCCTGGTGCGCTCCCCGCAACTGGTCACCGGGGGCGGGGCGGGGCCTGACTTTCTCACGCGCCGGGGGTTAAGATGGCGGCAGTTCCACAGAAACTCCCTCAAGTAAGCCCTCCTCTTTCTGCAGGAGACGCCCCCTGGCAAGACGAGCACCCCGAGGACTTGCCATTGCGGCGAGAGCCCCTCGCGAAAGGAAATGAGAGGTGTCCAGCGAGAGCCCCGTTCGAGGGAGACCGCTCCCAACTCGCCCCCCTGCTGCACGAGATTACACGTATGGCCGATGAGTTCTTGGAAGTCCACCGACCCTGTCGGCGTGTTCGAGCGGCTGTCTCGTCTGAGTCGTCGTCGTCGTCGCCGACGCAGCTCCCCCTTCTTCCTGGGCCCTCATCCTCAAGCGCGCCAAGCGGAAAAGCATGAGCGAAATTGGGCAACCTGGCAATTGAGTAGAAGCGAAGCCCCTTCCCTGTGATCCCTTCCCCGCCAGGGGGGGGTCCGCGGAGGGTGGGGGGGGTCCCCCGGGGCGTCCCAGGTCAGAATACTATCACCTGGGGGCCTGGGGGCCCCAGGGCCCGAGAGTCTCCCCAGAGGCCCCCACGAGGCCCCCAGGCGCCCCCCAAGGAACCAGCAGGAAGCCCCAGGAGGTTCCTGAAAGGCTCCCACGACAACCCCAAAACTTCCCCTCAGAGGCCCCGGGGAGCGCTCGAAAGAGACTTCAAGAAGCATCTGGGCCCTCCTCCTTGACCGCGCCAGCCAAAGTAAAACAGCGTCGCAGTTGATCCGAAGAGGGAAGCCCCTTTGATAGGATGCCTTCCCCGCCAAGGGGGGTGGGCCGGGGCGGGTATGGCTGGAGGGTCCCGGAGGGGGTCCCGGATCAGAATACCACCTCCCCCCTGGGGGTCCCGGAGCCCAAGAGGCCCCCCAGAGGCCCCCACAAGGCCACATAAGGCCCCCAGGCGCCCACAAGGAACCGCCAGAAAGCCCTAGGAGGTTCCAAAAAGAACAGACGCCCCCAGAACGTTGTGGGGGGTATTCGGCACCTCTTGGGGGGCCTCGTGTAGGGAACGTCTGATCCCGTCCTTCCCGAATGCATCTTCCATCGTGGGGGTCGTCGTCCAGGGTCGGCGGCACCGGCCGTAAGGTTTCAACAATCTCAACAGAGCAACCGTTGAGAAAAGGAATCGCTCTCCACCTGTGGAGCGGTTACTGAAGTCCCAAACCAGCCCCCCTTTCTGAAAAGGGGCTGCCCTCAATACTGTTCCCCAAACAGTTCTTGCACGTAGGGCTTTTTGCTTCTGTTCTAAGGTGCTGGCTCTGAATGCCAGTCTGGCGGCCCCGTGCTCGCCGTCGCCGCCCCGTCGCCGCCTGGTCGCCGCCCGTCGTCTGAGCCTGATTATCGGTCTTGCCCCGTCGCCGTTGTCGCCGCCCCATCGCCGTCTCGCATAGACCTGTAAAAAACAAAAACAAACAAAAAAAAGCATCTGCCACCCATCCCCCAGGTTTGCCGACCCCCCCTGGGGTAGAGAAATCTGCATAGAATTCAGCCACATCGCTCATCTTAAACATGATTTCAGACCATCCCAAGCAAGCCGGGATCGCCCTACCCCGCCACACCCACACTCGCATCCCTGATGAATAATACTGTGCGCGCACACTCGTTTATCACAAACTTTTGTTGGCGCATGACCTTGCGCAAAATGCAACGTCCACACACGCGCGCGTCGCCGCACTCGCGCATGCCAAATTTGTTTACAAGAAAATTGAGGCTTGGTAAAGAATGTAACATCATTGTTCCCGAAAAACATGTTGTGCAACACGATCTCCTATATTAAAACCTGATCGACCCACGAAACCGGAAAGGAAATTTGAAACGCGAAGCATGGCTACGTTTTCAAGACACCTGATTGAGCGGCAGGGAAAGGCCATGCTGAAAGTACTGATCGTGGTGTACCGTGCCAAGGATTGTGCTGTGCTGAACCCGGTGAAATTAGATGTGTCGTGCTGCAATGAATTTCACTGTGCTCCATAGCGTTGTGGATCAAGTCGACCTTGGCATCCGAATCCTGACCGCACTGATCTGGATCTTAAGCTCGAGCTCACTGAACGCATGGCTGGACCAGAACTCGCTGCAGTCGAAACGTGTGGAACGCTCAATCAACTCGAGCTCAAGACCCGAGGCAGCTACGAAGCGGGAGCAAACGACACGGGGCGCAGGGCGCATGGATGCCCCACGGAATGTGCCAGGGGAGCACTAGGGGATGCACCAAGGGACGTGTCAGGGAACGTGGCAAGGGACGCGCCACGGAACGGGTAATTAGGAGAAGCGCCAGAAGACAAGCCAGGAACCGCGACAAGGGACGAGCCAAAGAACGCGCCGACGGGGGAGGGGCACACGCCGTCCCGCTCTGGGGCGTAAAGAACCCATGAGCTGTCACGTTTGTCTCGCTCTGGGGCGTTAGGAACCCACTTGTTTTTACGTGTCCAGGACACCCAGGGACGGAAATCCTACATGTGGTCGTGAGAACACAGAGTTCCAGCTCGGCAACCATGTTAGATACCGCCATGCGTGGCCTGGGCACGTAAGAACACGTGGTTCCAGCTCGGGACCAACATGTCAGAACCCCCTTGGATGGCCTGGACACGTGAAAAACATCGCTCCAGTTCGGGACCACCATGTTGAATATCCACCTGGGTCGCCTGGATACATGAAAACACTTGGTTCCAGCTCGGCACCACAATGTTAGATACCTTTGTGGGAAAACTAGGAGATCGCCAGCTGAAGAAAGTGTGCCAGGTTCTTACACGCCTGGCGTTGATGGATTGATTTGTCTGGCGTTTGTGGGTCCCCACGCTGGGGGCGCCCAGGCCACATGTTTTAGACATCCCGATTCTGTGGCCCGCACACGTGACTATCCCAGCGGAGGACCCAACAATGTGCAGATGTGAGTATCGCCGTTGTGGATAAATCGCCGTCGGTGGATCTCCCTATGGGGCCACGGAGCGTGCAAAGGGTGTGCCGAAATTGGGCGGGGTCGCGCGGGCGCTGCCATTGGGGCCCCGGGTGCCCCCCCCATATAGGACAACGCTGTAAACAGTGGGGCGGACGCATGCGAACGTCGACACTGGAGCCTGCGGTGGAGCTCCCTGTGGGGCCACACAACGCTGTATTGAGTGGGGCCAACGCATGCGAACGCCGCCACCAGGGCCATCTGTGAGGCTCCTGTGGGGCCACGAAACGCCGTAAATGGTGGGGCGGACGCGGCGGACGCATGCGAACGTCGCTACTGGGAGCTTTCGGTGGGGCTCCCGATGGGCCCACGAAGCGCTGCACTGGGCGGGGCGGACGCATGCGAACGTCGCTGTATTGGGCGGGGCGGACGCATGCGGACGTCGCCATTGTGGCCTTCGGTGGAGCTCCCTGTGGAGACACGAAACACTGTACTGGGAAAGGCGAAAGCATGCGAACGTCACCCCTGGGGTCTTCGGTGGAGTTCCCTCTGGGGACACGACGAGCTGCACCGGGTGGGGCAGACGCATGCAAACGTCGCCACTAGAGCCTGCGGTGGATCTCTCTATGGGGCAACGGAGCGCTGTGCTGGGTGGGGCGGACGCATGCTACGTGCCATCGGGGCCTTGAGCGGAAACCCCTATAGGGCCACGAAACGCTGAACTGAGCGGAGCGGGCGCGTGCGAAAGTCGGCACGGGGGCCGTCGGTGGAACTTACTATGGGACCACGAAACGCTGTACTGAGCGGGACAGACGCATGCCAACGTCGATACGGGGGCCTGCGGTGGAGCCTCCCTATGGGGCCACGAAACGCTGTAAAGGGCGGGGCGGGCGTATGCGAACGACGCCACAGGGGCCTTCGGCAGAGCTCCCCATGAGGCCACGAAGCGCTGTGCTGGGTGGGGCGGGCGCATGCACATGTTGCCACTGGGGCCTATGGTGGAGCTCCCTATGGAGTCGCGAAACACGGCACTGGGTGGGGCGGACGCGTGCGAAAGTCGCCACTGGAGCCTTCGGTGGAGATCCCTATATGGCCTTCGTGGGGCAGACGCATGCGGACGTCGCCACTGGGGCCTCTGGTGGGGCTCCCGATGGGGCCACGGCACGCTGTGTTGGGTGGGGCGGACGCATGCGAACGTCCCCACTGGGGCCTTTGGTGGAGCTCCCTCCCTATGGGGCCACGAAACGCTGTAAAGTGTGGGGCGGACGCATGCGAACGTCGCCACTGGGGCCTTTCGGTGGAGCTCCCCATGGGGCCACGAAGCGTGTGAGGGTGATCCGAACTGGTTGCCATGCGGAAAGCAGGAGGCACGCAGGGGAGGAGGGAGGAGGGGAAGAAGGAGGAGGAGGAAAAGGAGGAGGAGGAAGAGGAGGAGGAGGAGGAGGAGGAGGAAGAGGATAAGGACGCGGGGCGCTGTCTCTTCAAAGTGTAGCCCCAACACCACATGATGGTTGGTAATTACTGCAAGCGTTCAAAGCAAATGTGCACGGCGCCGAGGCGGGAACCACATGTTGAATAGGAACAGCACTCCACCCATGTAAATGCTGCAACATTTCAACGGCGAGAGTGAGCAGTGCTAAGGCGAGGGTCGCATTTTGAAAGCCACTGGTCCTCCGTTATTGAAGTGGCTGCAGTGTTTGAAGACAAATGCGCACGGCGCTGAGGCGAGAGACGCATGTTAAAAAAGACATGACATTCATCCTGGAAACTGTTGCTAAGATCGAAGAAACATGAACGAGCGCGGCGTTAAGACTAGAGCCACATGTTGAAAACGACCCCCACTCCATCCGTGTAATAGGTTGACACGTTAAGACGACTATGGGCGGCGCCAAGACGAAAGCCGCATTTTGAAGCAACCAAAAGCCTTCCATCCTTGGAACTGTACGCGCGTTTTGATTAAGGAAATCCTCCATTGTGCCCTGAGGCAAGAGTTGGAATGCCCTCAGGTCCTTTGGATTTCTACGCCCTCGGTCCTGGGTGAATGAATATTGAAGGGCCCCGACCCCTGGTTAATGTTTTTTTCTGGGGCGTGCCGCGTGCGTTCCGCGTCTCTCCCTATGATGCAATGCCGCGTGTTCCCGCGGAACCTTTTTCGGAGCGGGGCCCCAAGACGGGCCGGGAGGGCCCCAAAAGCCCCCAAGACGGTCCAAGAGCGCCCCGCGTCGCCCGAAGATCGATCTCAGACGCCCTGAATGGCCTCCAGACGGCCCAAGACGTCCCCAAGACACCTCGAGAGGGCTCCAAGAGGCCCTTTAGGAGGGTCGCGAACGGGCAAAACCATTGATATTCCGTAGGTGATTGAAACATGTTAGCGTTCTCGCCTGTTCGAGCTTTCGACGCTCTAACAGGCCTCCAAGATCGCCCCAAGACGGTCCAAGAGGCCCCCACACCAGGCGGCCCAAGAGGCCCCCAAGCAAGACGCCCCAAAAGAGTCCCAAAAGAGGCCCAAGAGAGGCCCCGGTGGGTGAACACGAACCGACATTTCGAGCTCTCGGCCCAGCACGACCTCCGAGACAGCCAGAAGGCCCTCAAGCATCCCCACGAGGCTCCAGGAGGCCCCAAGATGTCCAGATCAGGCCCCGAAAAGGCCCCACAGCAACCCCGATCCACGAACCCCCACAAAATCCCCAAAGGCACCCAAAAAGTCTTTGACCAACATCGAGGGCACGGCAAAAGTTTCCAGGGAAACGCCCCGCCCAGCCCACGGACACATCTGGTGGTGCAACAGGTGATAGGGGAGAGCCGACTGCAAGAAGAGGGATTGAGAAGCAGGGGGATGGTGAGACGGGGTGGGAGCGGCGAGCGGCACAGCAGGGCGCGACGGCTTCGAGGAGGCTACGTACACGATGCTCCTGGTCGTGTGCAGCGTTCCTCCATTACCTTTCCACTCCCTTCCTGCAATCTCTCTCTCTCTCTCTCTTTTTCTCTCTCTCTCTCTCTCTCTCTCTCTTTCTCTCTCTCCCTTCCTCTCTCTCCCTCCCTTTCTATGTGTGTCTCTCTCTCTCTCTCTGTATATCTTTCTCTCTCTCTCTCTTTCCGTATCCCTGTCTCTCTCTCCCCCCTTCTCTCACGATCAATAGCTTTACACACGCATGCATGCATGCATATATAAATATATATACAGACAGACACATGCATCGTGCATGCATACATGCATACAAACATATGATACACTACCTTCCACTACATCACATTACATTGCATTGCATGACAACATATTACATTACATTACATTACACTACATTACATTACAATACATTACATTACATTACATTACACTACATTACAGTACATTACACTACATTGCAATACTTTACATTACATTACATTACATTGCATTACAATACATTACATTAGGTTGCACTACCTTATACGTCAATACAATACACACAGACATACATACGGATATGCAAACATACGCATATACGTACATGTATACATATATACATGCATGCATACATGCATACATACATTCAGACCCACATAAATACATACATCTATAGTTTTATATATATGTATGTATGTATGTATGTATGTATGTATGTATGTATATGTTTGCTCGTGGCTCGGCTGCCGCGAACCCAGTCCAAGGAGGAACTCCGGACCTAGTTCTCTACACGGGCAGCCGGGAGGCGAAGCCTCCTGTAGCCGATCGTCATTTCTCTGCGGCCAGGGTATCGATTCATGCTAGCAGCGTGCGGCCGGGGCTTCTGGCCGGCATCATCCAACGGTCACCTATGGAACATCCGCTCCCCCCCCCAGGGGGGGGAGAGGGGGGAGGGAAGGGGGGAGGGAAGGGTGGGAGGGAAGGGGGGAGGGAAGCGGGGAGGGAAGGGGGGAGGGAGGGAGTGGGGGGGAGAGAGAAGAGGGAGGAAAGGGAAGGGGGGGGGAGGGGGAAGGGAAGGGGGGGGGGAACGGGGCGGACCCAAGGCGGCAGCGAGGGAGGGAGGGGGCAAGGGCCGTCCAGGCAGGGCGGACCAGAGTTGTGTTCTTTTCTCGTAGGCGGTCGCAAAACAGAAGGAGTAGTGTGGTCAGCCTGCGTAGATCCATCTGTCGCCGAAGCGCAGCCCCACCCAGTGTGTTCCTGCTGGGGGAACGGGCGGTGGGGGAAAACGCTCTCGATATAACAAGGGGTGGAGTTTCTTCATCCTTTGCCACGCCGTGACTCGTAGGAGAAGTCTATGAGAGGTCAGTGTAAGATCGAGCGCTGTGTCTTCGAGCCATGGCCGGGGCGGCACGACTGAAGTCCGCCAGAGGGTGTCTGCGGTATGCTCGTACCACTCGCCAGCCTTCCTTGGTCTCCCGACGCGTTTGGAGCCATAGTCCCAAGGCCGGAGCGTATGTGGGTCGAAAGTGCAGGAGGCGACTGGGTCCGTCGCGGGGGCTGAGATCAGGCGGCAGAGCAGATCAAGCTTGATTTTTTCGTACATGGCGCTGAAGCCTTCGAGGGCCTTATGAGGTCTCCTGCTATTGAGGGAATTTTGGGCTTGGCTGTAGATGTACTCGTTCGTCTTCGTGCGGTCCTGGCCCTGGGCCATTTGGCCGAACGTAGTCGAGATCCCAAGGATCTTGCGGAGGCCTTGCCTTGAGAGATGTTGCGGTCACAAGTATCAACATATATAAACACATACGTGCGTACATACATACATACATACATACATACATACATACATACATACATACATACATACATACATGCATGCATACATACATACATACATAAATGCATGCATGCATGCATGCATGCATGCATGCATGCATGCATACATACATACATACATACATACATGCATGCATGCATGCATGCATACATACATGCATACATCCATACATACATACATGCATACATACATACATACATACATGCATGCATGCATGCATACATACATACATACATACAAACAAACAAACAAACAAACAAACATATGTGTATGTTTAAACAAGACTGCATTGGAACTTCGCGCAATGCACGTAGGTCATTGAGGTTCAGCATGCAGGCATCAGATCAATAAGGCACAATGGAACATTTAACGACAATTCGTCGTTACCTTTTTCTGACATCGTCGTTCTGATGATGTTATTCGTTATCGTTCCTTCACGTTTCCTCTTCCTCCTCATTATCGCCCTACCCTGCGAGTTCGTCCCCATCCTTTGTTTTTGGCTGCGGCTCACCCTAGGGGAGCCTCTTGTAAGTCTCTCGAAGGTGCTGTAAGCTCTTGTTGGGGCCTTCTGGAAGCCTCCTGGGTTCCTACTGGGGGCCTCTGGAAGCTTCCCGGGATCACCTTGCTTCCAACCGCGGTATCCCTGAACGACCGGGTCACGATTTCGAATGATTCGGGAGACGCTTTGAGGCCATGTTGGTCCGTCATGGGGCTCTCTTCGGGCCATGTTGGGTCCCTGTTGGGCTGCCTGGGGGTTCCCATTGGACTGCCTGGAAGCCCTCTTGGTTAAGTTTGGGCCGATTATCTGACCCTGTGGGCGGTCTCGGACGCCCAGAAGATCCAAGAATTGAGCATTCCCAAAAAATCATACAACAAACCGCCGCGGCCGCGCAGTCGCAGCCCCAGCCGAACGAGCCTCAGACGCTCACGGCAGGGCAGGCAGTGATCCTGGCTGGCAAGGCGTCGACAAATAATTTGCGCGGTCGAACAAATGACCGAACTTCGCGAAGTCCTCGGCGTAGTGCATATCGAGCATCTGTTTGCTCCGCGTCGTCAGAACGCACAGCCAAGCGTTAAATACTGACGCTGTGGCTCCGTCCTCCATGTGGCTTGCGAGCTCGTAGTCTGCGGCACCCCGCTCGACCTGCCCATGCTCGCCCAGCATCGTCCGAAACTCCTGGGAGAGGGTCGACTGGTTGAGGAGGGTGGTGACCAGCTGCTGGTTGCGGCCGCTGTCAAAAACGTAGTCGCTCTGAGGCAGCCAGTGGCAGTCCTGCAGGAAGCGGCCGCACTTGCGGCCGCACTCGGCCTTCCCAAAAGAACTATGACTTGTGCTGCACTTCCCGGCTCCGTCGTCTGGGACCGTCGAGTTGGATACGGAGTCCTGGATGAACCTGTTCATTCCGTCCGCCGTTTCCTCGTAGCCGAGCACCTTGCTCCAAAATCTGTGCCCCCACGTCCACTGGCTCACGGCCCGCTGGTAGGGATGCCTCAGGACCGCGAACATCTGCTGGCCCGGCCTGTAGCTGGCGCCCGCGCACCCCGCATCGACGGCCAGCCCGACGGGCACGTGCCACCCGCTGCACGGGATCTTGCTGAAGCAGCGGTCACCCGCGTCGAACCATCCGAGCTTTCGCGCCTCCAACTGCGAGCTCAGCCACGTGCCCCCGTTTTTCGGAATGTGCGAGAACAGAGGCACGGCGTCGGCGGGGGCCAGGACAAGGCCGCGCGCCGCCCCCAGAAGGCAAGGGAGAAGAGTGCAAAACAACGACATGGACGAAAGCAAGGGTTCTTCCACCTGGACCCTGCCAGGAGAGTCAGGTCCGGAGTCAAGATTTCCTGAGCCAAACAGACCTCGGTGCCCAAGCTCGACGGAACTGGAGCACGTGACACTCTCTTCCGCCTCGTGTCGGGGGCGTCTCGTCTTCGTCGTCTTCCTCTCATTCCTAAACCTCTCCTTGGGCTCCTGAGGGGCGATATTGAGGGTCCCTTGGGCCGCTTTGGAACGTCTTAGACCGCGTTTGGGCCCACATGGACTATCTTGGATCTCTCTTGGGCCGTTTTGGGGGCCCTCTTGACCGTCTGGGGGGCCTCTCGCGCTTATCGTGGAGCTCTCTTGGGCCGTCTTCTGGGCTTCGCAGGGCCTTCTTGTTCGTAGCCATTCCACGGTGTGCCGCGTGAGCATCCCTGGGCTATATGACCGTTGGCAAACATTAGATGTAAGTCGGGCGTGCCCCCCTACAGGGGGATATCAAAACATAGTCCAAAAATAGTATGGGGACTATGTTTCGAGTATTGTTCTTCCCTTTTGGGTGTATTTACTTAGGCCCGCAGACTGCCGACGTCCCCGCTGCCACCTAACTCTTATCCGCAACTGCGGGGTGCTACGTATAGCCCGTGTGTGCAGGCCCACCATCCCTCTCGGAAAAAACTCTGCAATGCGAACGTGGCGGCAAAGCGCCCCGACCCCTTGGAATACCCTCGGCTTGTGAGATGCTTACCCCTCCCCCGACACCCCCATGCCCTGGCCCGGCTGATTTCGAAGGAGGGGGGTCCGCCCCGATCCCACAGGCCCAGCCCCAACGCATCATGGGAGGACAGAGGCCCCCACAACGAGCCCAGAGGGCCCCAAAAGTCCCCCAAGACAGTCCAAGAGGGCCCTCCGTCGCCGACAACTCAGGACGGCCAAGTAGCCTCCAGACGGCCCAAGACGCCCCCAAAACGCCTCCAGAGACCTCCGGGAAACCTTCCAAGAGGGCCCCACGAGGCAACATTCATTGTTTTTTGAATCCGTGTTTGACGAATGTTGGCGTTCTCGCCTTTTCGGTTTCCCCGACGCTCCACGACGGCCCAACTGGCTCCCAAGATTCCCCCGGGCGGCCCCAGAGGCTTCCAAAAAGGCCCCTTAACAAACAAAGAGGGCCCCCGCACAGCCCCGCAGACGGCCTCCAAGAAGCTCCAGGAGGCCCTCCACAGGCCCCCACGCGGCGCCCCAAAAAGGCACCAAGAAGCACCCGAAAGGTGCCCAAGAAGCCCTCAAAAACAACACGCCACGACCGCCCGTTCCGCAAGGGGTCGGCGATGTGGCGTGGGCCCAAGAATCAACGTCCGGAAGTGACGCGCTTGAGCGGCAGCGTTTTCTGCGAAGGCGATGATGCAGCGTATCCAATGTATCCAATGATTGCATACTTGCCACATGTCGCATTGTGTTACATTATTATGTCTCCCCCTCAACCCCCCCTGGGAACTGCGCCACAGGAACGGACCAAAGTGGCCCACCCCTCCCGGGGCTCAAAAACCTACCAAAGCCTTTAGAAAATCTATGATTTCGACTTCTTGGGCCTCTTGGGGGGCCAAGAGGGCGCCAAGACGGCTTAAGATGGGCTCTGTGCGGGCCAAGACGGCCCCGTGACGGTCCAAGACGGCCCCAAGAGGGCCCAAAAAGCCCCAATGACGGCCCAAGAGGGCCCCAAGAGCGCCCACAACTGCGCCTCCAGAAGCCAAAATCATCGATTCCCCTTGGTAATACTTTAACGTTCTCGCCTTTGCGGCCCAAGCAGCTTCCCAAATCCCTCCAGAACAACCCAAGAAGCCCCTAAGAGGGCCCCAATACGGCCCAACAGAACCCCAAGACGGCCCAAAGAGGCCCCTACGACGGTCCAAGAGGACCCCAAGACGGCCCCAATGCGGCCGCGAGAGGCCCCCAAGACGGGCTCCGAAGGGGCGACACGGCGCAAAGGCGCCCCAATACGACCAAAGACGCCCCCAAGAGGCCCCAAGAGGCCCCCAAGAGGCCCCCAAGGGGCCCCAAAAAAAACCCAAGAGGCCTCCAAGATGTCCTCAAGAAGCCTCCCAAAGGCTCCAAAGAAGCCCCCCAAAGGCCACACAGCAACTGCAGTGCAATGCCATTTTTCCAACCTGGGCGAACTGCGGCGCAGCGCCAGCCAGGTGGAAGTTGGTCGCAGCGGCGCCCATGATTGATTAGAGCTGGCGCTGGAAGGAAATATGGGGAGGGAGTTTGACAAGGAGGGAGGGGGAAAGGCCCCAAAGAAGCCCCCCAGAGGCCCAAGGAAGCTCCCAGGAGGCCTCCAGGAGGCCCCCAAGAGGCTCCCAAGAGGCTCCCCGACGACGTGACTTCACGTGCTCCGGACGTGCACCCCGCGAAGCGAAGAGGAATCCACGTCCGGAAGTGACGTGCTGAGCGGCAGCGTTTCCTGCGAAGGCGATGGTGCAGCGTATCCAATGTATCAAATGATTGCATAGTTGCCACATTTTGCATTGTGTTACATTATTACGTCTCCCCCCTAACCCCCCCTGGGAGCTGCGCCACAGGAACGGACCAAAGTGCCCCCCCCCCTCCTGGGGTTCAAAAACCTACCAAAGCCTTTAGAAAATCTATGACTTCGACTTCTTGGGCCCCTTGGGGGGCCAAGAGGGCGCCAAGACGGCTCAAGATGGGCTCTGCGCGAGCCAAGACGGCCCCGCGACAGTCCAAGACGGCCCCAAGAGGGCCTGAAAAGCCCCAATGACGGCCCAAGAGGGCCCCGAGAGCGCCCACAACTGCGCCTCCAGAAGCCAAAATCATCGATTCCCTTTCGGTTTGGTAATACTTTAACGTTCTCGCCTTTGCGGCCCAAGCAGCTTCCCAAATCGCTCCAGAACAACCCAAGAAGCCCCCAAGAGGGCCCCAATACGGCCCAACAGAACCCCAAGACGGCCCAAGGAGGCCCCCAAGACGGTCCAAGAGGCCCCTGTGACGGCCCAAGAAGACCCCAAGACGGCCCCAAGGCGGCCGCGAGGCGCCCCCAAGACGGGCGAGACGGCGCAAAGGCGCCCCAATACGGCCAAAGACGCCCCAAAAAGGCCCCAAGAAGCCCCCAAGAGGCCCCCAAGGGGCACCAAAAAGCCCCCAAGAGGCCTCCAAGATGTCCTCAAGAAGCCTCCCAAAGGCTCCAAAGAAGCCCCCCAAAGGCCACACAGCGACTGGAGTGTAATGTCATTTTTCCAACCTGGGCGAACTGCGGCGCAGCGCCAACCAGGTGGAAATTGGTCACAGCGGCACCCATGATTAGAGCTGGCGCTGGAAGGAAACATGGGGAGGGAGTTTGACAAGGAGGGAGGGGGGAAAGGCCCCAAAGAAGCCCCCCAGAGGCCCAAGGAAGCTCCCAGGAGGCCTCCAGGAGGCCCCCAAGAGGCTCCCAAGAGGCTCCGCGACGACGTGACTGCACGTGCTCGGGACGTGCACCCCGCGAAGCGAGAGGAATCCACATCCAGAAGTGACGTGCTGAGCGGCAGCGTTTTCTGCGGAGGCGATAATGCAACGCATCAAATGCATCCAATCGTTGTAAAATTGCCACATATTGTTGTGTTTTATATTATCATGTGTCCCCCCTAACCCCCCCCTTAGAGTCGCGCCACTCCGCCGTACCGAGGTGGTGGCCTCCTTTTCCGGCTCTCGATTTTTTCCAACAAAAAAATACCCTGGCGACGTACCCAACCCCTGCGCAAAAGCGGGGCGCAAATAGTTTAGGATACTTTATAAGGGGGCGATGACGGAGCGAGGGTTACATATGTCTGCAGACGGAATTCGGGAGACTCGCAGGACACTGGCTACAGGAAAAGGGCTTGATAAAGCTGATGATTTACAATTCCTGAGCACTCCTAGCCACTTCGAAAACGGGGATCACAGCAGGCCTCGAAAGTGGCGACAGGTTCACAGATCGCAGCCCCGCAGGGACGGCGAGGTCTCATTTGAATCTGCCCGTGGCCCTCACTGTGCTGGGCCCCCCAGCAGGCCTCGAAAATGGCGGCAGTTTCGCAGATCGCAGCCCCCCAGGGATGGCGAGGTCTAATTTGAATCCGCGCGTGGCCCTCACTGTGCTGGGCCCCCCAGCAGGCCTCGAAAATGGCGACAGTTTCGCAGATCGCAGCCCCCCAGGGATGGCGAGGTCTAATTTGAATCTGCGCGTGGCCCTCACTGTGCTGGGCCCCCCAGCAGGCCTCGAAAATGGCGACAGTTTCGCAGATCGCAGCCCCCCAGGGATGGCGAGGTCTAATTTGAATCCGCCCGTGGCCCTCACTGTGCTGGGCCCCCCAGCAGGCCTCGAAAATGGCGACAGTTTCGCAGATCGCAGCCCCCCAGGGATGGCGAGGTCTAATTTGAATCCGCGCGTGGCCCTCACTGTGCTGGGCCCCCCAGCAGGCCTCGAAAATGGCGACAGTTTCGCAGATCGCAGCCCCCCAGGGATGGCGAGGTCTAATTTGAATCCGCGCGTGGCCCTCACTGTGCTGGGCCCCCCAGCAGGCCTCGAAAGTGGCGACAGTTTCGCAGATCGCAGCCCCCCAGGGATGGCGAGGTCTAATTTGAATCCGCGCGTGGCCCTCACTGTGCTGGGCCCCCCAGCAGGCCTCGAAAATGGCGACAGTTTCGCAGATCGCAGCCCCCCAGGGATGGCGAGGTCTAATTTGAATCCGCGCGTGGCCCTCACTGTGCTGGGCCCCCCAGCAGGCCTCGAAAATGGCGACAGTTTCGCAGATCGCAGCCCCCCAGGGATGGCGAGGTCTAATTTGGGTCCGCGCGTGGCCCTCACTGTGCTGGGCCCCCCAGCAGGCCTCGAAAATGGCGACAGTTTCGCAGATCGCAGCCCCCCAGGGATGGCGAGGTCTAATTTGGGTCCGCCCGTGGCCCTCACTGTGCTGGGCCCCCCAGCAGGCCTCGAAAGTGGCGACAGTTTCACAGATCGCAGCCCCCCAGGGATGGCGAGGTCTAATTTGGGTCCGCCCGTGGCCCTCACTGTGCTGGGCCCCCCAGCAGGCCTCGAAAGTGGCGACAGTTTCACAGATCGCAGCCCCCCAGGGATGGCGAGGTCTAATTTGGGTCCGCCCGTGGCCCTCACTGTGCTGGGCCCCCCAGCAGGCCTCGAAAGTGGCGACAGTTTCACAGATCGCAGCCCCCCGCAGGCAAGACAGGAAGAGGCGGGAGGAGAAGGGACGCGACCACACTGCTCTATTCAAAACGAATACCCAACCAAGGAGGGTTGGGAAAAATAAACGGGGCCTTTGGGGGCTCCAAGATGGCCTCGAGATGGCCCAAGATGGCCCCAACGCGTCCCAAGACGGCCCTGGATGGTCCCCAAGAGAGCCCGTGAGGGCCCCCAGGACGGCTCAAGGGGGCCTCAAGAGGACTCGAAAGAGCGCCTCCAGGAGCCAAACTCATTGATTTTCCGTTGGCACGTGAAAGATGGTAGCGTTCTCGCCATGTTCGGCTCTCAGATGGCTATGACGGCCCAAGAAGACCCCAAGACGGCCAAAGAGGCCCCCAAAGGGGCCCCAGGATTGCACAAGAGGGCGCCGAGACGGCCAAAAGAGGGCCCCAAGACGGTCTAACGGGCCCCCAAGACGGCCCAAGAGGACTCCAAGAGAGCCCGAAGGCGGCCGCGAGAGGCCTCCAAGATGGCCTCCGAAGGGGCCAGACGGCGCAAGAGCATCCTAAGCCGGCGCAAGGCGTCAACAAGAAGCCCCAAGAGGCCCCAAAGCGGCCCCAAAGACGCTCCCAAGACTTTTAAGAGGCTCCCAGAAGCCCCCCATGAGGCCGCTCAGAAGCCCCGGGGATGGCAAAACGGAGCGGCACGCACGCGCGGCAGCCGAACAGGTCACGCCAACCAACGCCCACACCTTCCACATTTGAACACTCTTCCACAGCGGCAGACGCCCCCAGGAAGCCCAAAGAGACTCCCAAGAGGCCCCCTAAAAGGCCCCCAAGAGGCCCCCAAGAGGCCCCCAAGAAGTCCCTAGAGGCCCTCAAGAGGCTTCCAAAAGGCCTCAAATTGCCACCCATAGGCCCCCGAGAGCCCCCCGAAGAGACCCTGAGGAGCATCCCTGAGGACTCTGACCCACTACCCAGGCACGGTGGCAGGACGGGCCGCCACTCTGACCCACTACCCAGGCACGGTAACGTTCTCCCTTTTTCGACTCTCAGACGCCCATGACGCCCCAAGCAGCCTGCAAAATGACCCCAAGACGGCCCAAGAAGCCCTCAAAAGGCCTCCATGACAGCCCAAGCGGGCCCTAAGACGGCCCAACTCAAGAGGACCCCAAGAGAACCCCAAAACGGCCGCGAGAGGCCCCCAGACCGGCTTCCGAATGGGCCACACGCCGCAAGAGCGCCCCAAGACGGCCCAAGACGCCCCCAAGAGGCCCCAAGAGGCCCCAAAGAAGCCCAGCGCAGAAGAGGCACCAAGAAGCCCCAAGACACCTCCAAAGAGGCCACAAAGAAGCTCCCAAGAGGCCCCGCAACGACTGGACTGCACGTGCTCCGGACGTGCACCCCGCGAAGCGAAAGGAATCCACGCCCGGACTGCAGCGAAGCGCCTCGGCAATCCGACAGGAGGGGCGCGCGACGCAAGGGCCCGGCCACCATGCGTCAAGGAAGGCCCATTGCAAAACATGGCATTCTTATACATTTCAAAGCAACCCCGTTTGAATGCACCCCAGGGCCCCCGCCAACTCGCCGATCCAGTCGTCCGAAGTTGAACAGAACACCAAAAGCGTATGGAAAATACTTGACGTTGGCCTTCTGGGCCCCGTTGGGGTCCAGAGCGGGATCCCGACGGCTCAAGATGGCTTCCAGACGACCCACGACGGCCCCAGGACGGCCCAAGATAGCCCCATGAGGGTCTCAGAGGCAAACAAGAGGGACCCCAAAAGAACCCCAAGAGCGCCTCCAGAGGCCAAAAACAATTGCCCTCAGGTTTCTGAATGATTTAGGCGCTCTCGCAATTACGAAGTTTCGGCCGCCCATCACGGCCCAAGCAGCTTCCGAAATGACCCCCTTGCGAGCCAAGGGGGCCCCAGCGCACTGCGCGATCTGGCTACCGTTGGCCAGGGGCACAACGCCGCGGGCTACAAACACAAGAGCGGGCGGCCCCTGGGGCTCGGGGCAACACTGACTTCCCCGAGGCTCCACGGGGCCAAACTGCTCGACACTCGCACTGATAACCGAAACCACGCGCGACGGAAACTGACGCGACAGATTGCAATCTTCGATCGCGGCCACAAGGGCAGCCGCCGCGACGCGCGCCGCGGCCACGCCCTCGAAACCTAGCCTGGCGAAAAAATCCGCCCGAGCATTGCCCGCGAAACCTCCGCAGATCACCGGCGTCAGCACTGCCCTTTAATAGCCCTGAAGTGCTGGATGCGCAATGGGCCACTCAAACTCAGGCCTCGTGCTGCAACTGCTGCAAACGCGGAGAATTCACCGCCTGATAGAAGCATGCGCGGCCAAACCAAATTCTAGACGCTTCGCGTGATTAACCCCACCAGCCCATCCAGAAATGATGCCCAGAGGGAGTGCCTCGATCAGGGAAGTGGGCACCGCACAGAGGAAGGGTCCCCCAGTGGAGGCCTCTTGGAGCGTCTTCGGGGCCTCTAGGCGGTCCTGGACGCCTCTTGGAGAGTCTTGGGTGTCTCGGAGAGCTTCTTGGGGCCTCTTGGGATTCTCTTGGGGGCCTCTTGGAGGCCTCTGGGGCGCCTGTGCGCCTCTTGGGGCCCTCTTGAAGCGCTCTTGGGAGCCTTTGGAGCGCTCTTGGCGCCCTCTTGGGCCATCTTGGAATCATCTTGAAGCCTCGGATGGCCATCGGAAACGAAAAAGCGAGAAAGCCCCAAAGATTGATTCCCCTAAGGTTTTGGAAGGATTTGGGCCTCTTCGGGGCCTCCTGGGGGAGCTCTTTGGCCGCTTGGAGCCGTCTTGAAGCGGTCTTGGTGCCTCTTGGAGCATCGTGGGAGACATCTTGAGGCATCTTGGGATATCTTGAGCCATCTTGGAGGTCATCTTCGGCTCTCCCAGGCGCTCTTGTAGTCATCTGAAGCAGTGCCCCCCCCAGGAGGCCCAAATGTAGCCAAAACCTTCGTAAAATCAATGATTTTGGCATTGTCGCCGAAGCCTCTTGGAGCGTCTTGGGTGCCTCTGGGGGGCCTCTTGGGGCCTCGTGGGGGTCTCTTGGGAACCTCTTGGGGGCATCCTGGGGGCCTCTTGGCGGCTTCGTGGGGCCACATGGGGCCATCTTGGGGCCATCTCGGGGCCTCTCGGGGCCTCATGGGCGCCTCCTGGGGCCATCTTGGACGGGATCGATCACAGGACAAGGAGGAGGGGGGGAGCGGGGGGGGGGGGGCAAACTACCCCCCCCCTTCAGGAGGCCAAAATGGAGCCAAAACCATTGTAAAATCAATGATTTTGGCTTCCTCGCCGAGGCCGTTTTGGACGCTCCAACGCGTCGCGGAACCCCCGGTCCAGGTCCAGAGGAGGGGGCAGGGGAAGGGGTAAACCCCTCTCCTAAGGGGGCGTAAGAGGGGTAACAGAGGAAACACTCTGGACCACCTACGCCCACAGGGCTGGTGGGATTCTGAATGAGGGTCCAACGCTTGCCCCTCTCCCACACAGGACATACGGTCACTGACGACGACGGGGGCCCCATCGTCGGCGGGGGGCCACGGCGGGCCTGAAGTCCAGCGCGGCACTCGCTGCGGAGAACTGCTTGGGACTTACAGGGAACGCCTCCGAACCTGGACGGGACGGGCCAGCCGTCGAACGCCTCCGAACCTGGCCGGGATGGGCCGGCCGCCCAGAAATACCAGCCACGAGCCACGCAGGCCAGAGGCGCCCGCGAACCCGAGCTTGCCCCGGGGGCACTCCGCGACGCCACAGCGCGCGCGGGCGGCTGGGCAAGCAGCGCGGGGGGGATTGGGGGGGGCATCTCGACGGGAAGAGGGGCGGTCGCAGAAGAGAAGCGCGGGCCCCCAGTCGGCCCCCAGGGCGCCCCCCCCCCCCGCCCCTTACCCCCGCAAGGCCTGCCCGCGCTTCCACGCCTCATGGGGGAAATAAAAATTGCCGCTATGCTATTCACCTGTCACGCAGACAAGATGGCAGTCGTGGAACTGCTGGGCTCGCGTTCCCCGAGGTGCCAGGCAGCGCGCGCGCGCCCCCTCGCCGGGGGCCACCCCCCCTCAACCAGAGGGTCGCCCTGAGAGACTCTTGGCGAGCGCCTGCTGGGGGGGGGGGGGGCAGAATCGCGAGGCGCGTCGCTTGGGCCCAACAATAGTCATTGCCTCACCGCCGAAGGCCTCTGGCCAATGACAAGAAATCCTGCGCCGGAGCTGGCGCTCGACTCCGCCGATCGCAAGAACTCTCGCATCGCGGGGGGAAATGAAACAATGAATTCAGCTCGCCAGTGCCGACGCGCGCGGCGCAACCATGCCCCGCCCGACCCCGCGCGAAAGCAATGGCGGCCGATATCGGCCCAAATCACTTCCTCCACGCGCCCAAAGGCCCCAGCCCATCCACGAAAGCGCCCCGCGCAGCCCCGGGCGCGCCGGGGGAGGTCCTCGCATCCCAAGCACATCTGGCGACACGAGAGGGAGTGGCTCGTAAAGTGGGATCGTAGAACTTGTCTGCCTGCGCGCGAGCGTAGACAGTGAGCGGCGCCAGACCCTGTCTGGCCATTGCCAGTTCCCCCAAGAAGGACCCGGCACCGCGGCCCGCGGCCAGGAGGGCCCCAGCGCGCCACGCAGCTCGAACCTTCAAGCCCACTGGCCACAGCGCGCCGCGCATCTCGAGCCTTACGTTCTGGTCGGTCTCAGAGGAGGACGATCATGTTAAAATCCACTAACCAGGCCAAAACCACATTTAGGGTTTCATTATGTTAAAAACTCAAAGTATGTCAAAACCACACTTAGAAAACTGGGTTCGGCGCTCCTTCGGCGAGCACACTAGCAGCGCCATCCTGCAACGACCTCATCGCTTTCGCTTAGAAATCTTGCGTGGGCATCGGGTGGGTCTTGGAGAGAACGGTGTCCAATCGTGGCGCCATTCTATGCGATGCGATGCGATGCAACGCAGTGCAACAGTGACATGCTAAGCTATGGTATGCTACGCTATGCAATGCTGCACGGTGCTATGCTACGCAATGCAACTTAATGCTACGAGGATTGCACATGTATGTATATGCTATGTTATGTTGTCCAGCACTATACAATGCTAAATTCTGCTACGCTACGCGGGCTCCGCCTCCTCCTGCAGGAGGAGGAGGCTAAGGAGGAAGGGGGGGGAAGGGGAGGAGGAGGAGGACGAGGAGGAGGAGGAGAAGGACGAGGAGGGGAGGAGGACGAGGAGGAGGAGGAGGACGAGGAAGGAGCGGAGCGCCGCCGCCGCCGCCGGGGGGGCGTCGCCGCGGCCGCGGCGGCGGCGGCGACCCGCATTACGGGGACATATTCACTGCGCAGGCGGCGCGCGCGCGGGGCGCGCGCGAGGAGAAGGAGGAGGAGGAGGCGAAGGAGGAGGAGAAGGAGGAGAAGGCGAAGGAGGAGGATAGGTAGGCCTTCAGTTGTGCTCCCCTCGCAGTGCTTGCGTTCAAAAAGTGCCCATTTCCCCCTGCAGCGCTTGCGTTCAATGAGTGCCCACTTTCCCCATCGCAGTGCTTGCAATAATGAAATGTCGGTGTCCATGAATAACAAGTTGGGCTCAAAACATATTATGTGCAGATTTCCGCTCGATGCAATGGGTTGCTCTGATAGAGGCAGACCTCTCGGAATTTGCAGATGATACAGCTGCCGAGCAATGTGCCTGGGCCGCTCAGATAGAGGCAGACCTCTCGGAATTTGCAGATGATACAGCTGCCGAGCCAAGTGCTGGGGTCGCTCAGATAGGGGCAGACCTCTCGGAGTTTGCAGAGGATACAGCAGATGATGCAGCAGCAGATGATACAGCAGCAGATGATACAGCAATTGTGGCATGCGACCGTGAATCATCGCCGATGGCGTGGCTGATTGAGAGCAACGGTTTCAGGTCCTGCAAGCGCCCCCAAAAGATTGATCCCGTCTCGGAGTCGCTGATTACAGCCGTCGCCTCGTCCTCATCGTTCATGTCGATGATGCCCCTTAGCCAGGTCCACGGCCAGAGCGAGTGGAAAACTAAATTCACGTTGACCCGTTCCAATGCTGCCTTGCACTTACTGATGTGGAGGCAAGGTTTGCAGATGGCGCGCCGTTTGCGCGCCAGGGCCGTCGAGGCGGGTGGAGAACTTATCTGTTTCAGCGAGTTCGCATCTTACGACGAGACACCTCTGCCAGCGAGGGTGCTTGCCGAAGGGAACGCCGCCGTGAATGTCGGAGCAAACGGCGCAGCAATAGTGGAACCAGGTCTTGACAATGATGCGATCGTCACGGCTGCGCAGGAGGAGCCCAAGGCAAAGATTATGCAAACGGAATTCCACACTTCGATGTTGGTGAAGGTTGGCTCAATTTACCAGGACGTCAGTTTGGAGTTCCCTTGTCCGCTGCAGGTCATGGACAGAGCCACGGGTGAGACCTACGCCCATTGCCTCGGCTGGCAGGGCAGGAAGGGCCTGGACGACATCTCTACCAGATTCATGCGGCGCGATCGGCACGTGATGAGTGATTGTGACGGTGCTGCGCTGCGGGGCGAGCGGTGCCTCGCCACGAAGCGCCCTGACGTTGGCGTGACGCAGGGCTTCTGCAGGTTGCATCGCATCACGCACGCGGCTTAGCGTGCGTGGAAACGTTGGAAATCCCCGGAGAGCTCTGTGAGAGCTAGAGGGTTTTAGACTGGCGCCGGCGGTGAACCGTCACCTGGTCTTTTTTTGTTGCGTCTTTGCTGGGACCGTCTTGGCCACTAAGGCCAGGTCCAACAAAGTATCACGCGAAACAGAGCCTCGTATAAGTCACGCAAGCAGTCAGCCCTTATACCAGAATCACATGCCGCAATGACACAATCAAACGCAAAGCAAGCAAAGACAAACGAATGAGTCAGTGAACAGCGAAGCTGTTGGAATAAACAAGAAAACAGATAAAGAAGAAACTATGTGTGACTTATCACTGCGAATGATCAAAGAAGGTCTGCACTACCTGTGGGAGCACATCGCATATGCGATCCGCCGCTGATAGTTCCGTATCTGCAACAGTGGCGCTTGGTGGCAGACACCAAGCCGCAAGATACACATCCTTGAAAATGATGTCGGTCCGCGAGAAGATATATTTGTTTCGCAGACCAATCTGTATCCACACACCACAGGCACTACCGCGGCTACAAACGCCCCCATCAAAGCCGGCTTTGATAAGGCAAGAAGTATAACACTGAGATTCAAAATCGCTGAGGTAAACGAAATCGGCGTACACGTGGCCCTGACGGGCCTGATGGGTCAGTAAGTCAGCTCTCTGGTTCCATTCCCGAAAAGAACGAGAGAAAAAGTCACGGCCAGCCTCTGCAGGCCTCACCGAATATGTTTCCTGCATCTCGTCCAACTTATTAATCAGAGTATCCACCCTTTTCTGATATACCTGAGCTAATACTTTCCATTTCCCGCAGAGCCAATTAATCACAAGCAGTGAGTCCCCCTGGATATCCAGTGGTATCCCATCCGTATCGAGGTCCCACTGTGTACAACGCATGTTATGCAACGCAATACGTTTGCTGAGACGATCCCTATATGCTGGTGTATCCTCCCGATCCTGACCAATATGAACCCCTCCATCCTCATCCAAGTTCAAGAACACAGGCACCCCTGAGGACGCCAAACCTTTGCACTTCTTTTGGAAATACTTCAACATAGTACTAGAACAAACATTTGCAGCGAAATCCATGAAATGTTCAAAACTTCCAGCAAAGAACTCCCACCAGGATAAACCATAAAACGATTCCAATGAATAGTACCACGGACGAAGTCCTACACTCTCCTGCCCCACCCCCCCGATGTCGTTTCATTGAGCTGGCCTCCTTCCAATTCCCCCAACATCTGAGAGCCTCGCTCGAATCTGTCCTCATTCTATCCCACAGTCGGCCAAACGCCAGGCACGAGAAACGAGAATCTCTCCAAGCTTTTGTCGAGTTTGCCTCCAGCGCCTCCCGATCTGTGATCAACCTATGGGCAAAATCATGAATGTCGATTGCCCACATCCAGTGCACTCTGGGAAACTTCTGTACAATACCCGCATAGTGTGCATCATGAATTTTTTGTCTCGCACGCTCATACCTCCTCGTATTCCATTCCTGCTGACTTTCCCCTTCTCTCCGTATACAACGAGACATTACAGCCAGGCACTTACCCTCAAAGATATGAAGGGCACTCAATGAACTAGAGTCGACCGCACATCCTTTCGCCGCGTAGAGTACAATACTCTGAACCCTCTGTGCATACCTCTCATATTTAACTTTCAACGGGATGGCCGTGGAGCGGAAGAAGGTCGCCTGCCCCCAGAAAGCCCTGCGAGCAGAGTCAATACTAGCGTCCAAATCTGGATGTTCATTCACATGTAGTTCAGAACAAATACGAGCCCCAAGCACCTCCATCTCCGTCGCCCTTCTAAACCGATACACTCCCGACTCCTCCGACCCCATCGAGAGAACAAGATCAGCAGTGCGTAGTATTTCCCCTTCCGTATCTCGCGGAGGATCAACCCCGAACACCATGTACAATAGACTAGACTCTTTCCATTTCATGACATAGTCATGTAACTGTGTAGTTAGACCGTATAACATGCGCGTGAGTTCCTCCCGACTCCGAGCCAGTACATAACAGTTGTCCGCCCAAAGGAAGTGATTAATAATCGAGACACAGCTAGTCGAGCCAGTCGCAAACTCAATACGATAACCTAGTCCTAGTACGTCCCATTCTCGAATCGTGGAGCCCCACATAGCAGCAACAATAAGGTTGAAAGCCAACGGGCCCTCAGGCCCTCCCGTCCGAATACATTTGTCCCACCTTACCTCCACCACCTCAATCCCATCATAATAGACAGTGCCTACACATTCGCACAAGGGGTTAAGTAGAGCATACTGTAGGTATAGGGGCACACTCGCATGATCCAACCCGCGCCTGACATTGGCCACCGTGCAGTGATCGAACGCCTGGAGGACATCCGCGTTCGCCAAGTGTGCCGTTTCCCCTTTTCCCCATTGTGCAGCATGTTGACCTATGTGTTTGATGCTAGCCGTGATTTCGTGTGCACGACAATGTTCCAGGAAACCACACAACCCAATATGACGAAACACTCCGTTTCTTTCAATATGGCCCTCAACCAGGAGAACAATACAGGAACTGAACCATCTCGAAACAGCATTCTGCATACACAGCAAACGACCGTCTTTTAACTTAGTAATCCCTGGAGTTTTTGGCATAAAAGAGACGAGAATCTCACGCCACGACTGAGGATACGCAATCGTGAGCTTGATGATTTTATCGAACAACTTCTGGATCGCTCTGAGAGCACACCACGGCAAGCTCCTTAGAATCTCGCACGGTATCCCGTCTGGCCCAGTAGCCCTCTGGGTCTTCAGCCGAGCACGTGCTCTGAGAAGCAGCGCCATACTAATTCCCACAACTGATGTGGATCGTACTTCATGTACAGCCCTCATCCTGATCTCCTCCATCATACTGTCGGTGGAATTGCGTACCTCCTCGGACGACACCTTGAAACGAACGAACTTGTCGAGCTCCTCCTTCCACTCCTCACGGTCCTCCGTCTCCCTCCCATCCACCACTAAATGTTTGATAGTATATCTGACCTTACGCTTTGTTGGGGGGCATCTGCACATAATCATATCACGTCGATAACTTCTGCGTAGACGATTGGCCTCATTCTTTAACCTCCTCAACGTCTCCACATCCTCCTTCGGACACATCTTAACCTCCTCCTCGGCTCTTGTGAGCTGCACCGGCCTGGACGGCTCTCTCGGTCTTCTCGCACCCGTGGTGGAGTAGTCCACCGTCGGTGATAAATACGCCTCCAGCATAGTACTCTGCAGACACTGTGGACAGGTCACAGACGGACACCTTGAACGAACGAAGGCAGCACCGCCTAGATTCAAATCCACATGCTGTCGAGCCTGATGCTCATCAGCCCAAGTCGAACACTTGTATCCGACCAGGGACGGCCTAGACTTCTGACCAGGCTGGGGGTCAGGGCGACGAACAATCACATTCCCAGGGTCAGTGAAACTCGCCGTGATGATTGCGTGATCGGATAATCTACTGAACTGCTTCTTCCCACCCCTCTTGAAACACCACTTCACCTCCAGATCCGAGAACTCCCAACGATGAGGGACCAGTAGGTAATCCAGGACCCTCTTCGAAGTCAGAAACTTGTTCTCCCCCCACGACTCCCAGGTATGCCTCCGAGTACTGAAAGTGTTGGCGGCCTTCAGTCCATGTGATTCCATGAACTCTAAGAGCAGCTCCTTCAGCCTCCTCCTCCGACTCCTCCTCTCAATCTGCTGTGTACCGTCTCCTCCTCTCCCCCACCTTCTGTCCGCACGAGTACCCTCCTCTCCAGTAGCTTCATACTCCTCCCCATTATACGTAAACTTGCACCCAGGCGGAATCTCCACATTTGCATCGAGCAGAACACAAAAGCTGGCCTGAGGAAACTTAGTGCGGAGAACATTACGAGCACGACTGATCTGCTCATAGACCTCCGCAGCTATCTCTACACAGTCCTCCACATGAGGGTCTGGCAAATACGCTGACACAATAATAAGTGGTGACTTCTCTGACCCAAAGACGCCAATAACGAACCTCGTGAAACAAGTAAAGAACATGCGGACGGCAGCCGCCCAAGATCTGTCGAAGATGAGAGCTGCCTTGCTACACGAACTAGTTTTGATGCGCCACCCCAAGCGTTCAAATTCACCATGCACTAGGTATTGAGTTTCCTGACATGCAAAGAGCCCACCACATGCCCTCATATGATGGAGAATCTCCGCACATTTCAAATGAGCCTGACCTGCTTTGTTCAGGTTCCAGCTCGCCAAACGTATGCCTCGGACGAGGCGCCGCAAACGTCACTGCCTACGATTCACTTCCTGAAGTATATCATTCATGGGGACCGTCAACGCAGGATAAATAGAAACAATACGAGCCCATGCATCAGCATGAAGAACCCAAGCCCCTGTGGTGTTCGTATACGTCGCAAAACAGACGGGCCGGAGACTCGGGGCAGCTTGAATCCAAATCTGACTCCTCGGTGGCCCCACCTCCCCACGGATCTCGATTTGAACATGAGCCGATGTCATACTTCGCCAAGTCCCACAGAAACGAGCAACCGCTTTCACATGATCACGCTTCCAGGGTGCACACTCCACTAACGTACGAATCTTTCTGGGATCGATTGGCGTGTTAATATCTTGAATGAGAACATCGGCATTTGGATATGTATAACCTGGGGGCGAGGCAATACGATCGGCTGGTTCCTTACAGACCATATCCATCCGTTTCTTTATTATCCCAAGAGTGTCCCGTGGTGTCCCTTCTTTGAAACCGACCTTCACACTTCCGTGCATATACCTTCCTCCGTTTAATCGTTCAGTTTTATCTTTGTCGTAAGCATTCCTTTCCTCCCCCTGAAGTGTTCCAATCATATTCGATATTAGCTGTGACGCATCCGCCCAGGGTATCATTTGATTTCCCCGATTTACTTGATTCGACCAATCAGTAACCCACCCTTTAAGTTCGAGATAAGTTGGTGTGAATTGGCTCGATCGCCCTTGTTGCACGTGAGGGACCGAACCTACACCTCCACCAGAGGAGCCACCAGGGCCCACACTAGTCGAAACCGAAGCTGCAGGAGATCCAACCAAAATTTGCTTAACCTGTTTCTCCAGGATATCTGTCCGTGCATCTGATTTATCCATGCGCTCCGTATGCAACTTGAGTGTGTCATCAACTCTTTTGATGTCAGTCTTCGCCGATTGAACAACATGGATGAGATCCTCATGGGCATCCTCCGTTTTCCAAACATGCTTCATCATGATCTGTTTGAATGGATCCTTCTCCTGCGCTAACATCACTTTCCTCTCCTCCTCAATCTCTGGGCCACGTGCACGTTTAGATCGAATCTCACCATCTCCCGTCATCGCGGCATCCGCCGCTGCAGCAACATGAGTCATATTCTCAAGAATATTACCGTTCAATCCGTATTTATCTAACCAGCTCTTATCGTCCTCACGTTGACGTTTGTTTGATGCTGCCTCCAGTGCCTGCAAGTCTTTCTGATCCCACGGTTGGTATTCCTCAAGGTAATCGAAGTTGACCCTATCGTCCTGGTAATCCTCTGTGGGTATGTCCAGGTTCTTTTGACGACGAAACCACTCCTCGGTACTTTCACTCCAATGCTCGAGTCCGATCTCTCTCCTCAAGGCCAGCTGAGCCTCAGGACTGTCGTACGACGTTGTGTCAGCAACGATCCAGCACACAAGAAACTTCCACTCGTCCAATAAGAGATAATATATGCAGACAGACAATAGACAGCAGTGCAGCACACCAGAAAGTATCTCAATACCACGAAGAAGAATTCAGCGTACAATACACGAGATGTAGTGTAAGCAGACAAAAACCTCGAGGGAACCCAGGCTAGCCAGGCTCACACCCCGAGGCGAAGGCTCGCTAGAACGTCTGGAGGTTACCCAGGCAGAGACGTTCTTGAGCCGAGACGTTCTTGAAGCGGGAACCTCGTAGAGCTCACGTAGAGCCGGGAACCTCGTAGAGCTCACGTAAGAGTGCTCAGGATCGAAGCAGGGAGCTTCTCGGAGAATTTCCAGAAAACGTCAAATTAAGATTTTTTGGTGTCAACCTGAAGTGGGTTCCCGGAAGTGAACTGATACTAAACTCGATCTAGAGAGCTGAGCTGCTCTGGGAACAAAGTTTATATGCCAATGCTCGGCGTAAAAATCCGCTTTCTCAAAATGAATGGTCAAGAGCTCTCTGAGAGCTAGAGGGTTTTAGATTAGAAGCCAGACGGTGGGTGGTGCCCGCCAGCAGCCCCTCTCCGCCGCTCCACGATCCTCGCAGCAACTCGCCCGCGCAGGCAGCGGGTCTGGGAGCGACTGGGAACCGGCGGTAAACCGTCAACCAGGTTACTGCCGGGCACCTCGTAGAGCTCTTTTCTTGCACAGCGCTCCTCGGAACACATGAAGGAAACTTCTGAAGCGAGAGCCGAAAAACTCTAAAAATCACGATTTTTCGGTTTCCATTCAAAGTCGGTTGCTCCAAGTGTTTTGATAGTAATACTGCACCTACGGACCTGAGAATTTGACTGGCAGACGCGGCATAACCCACTACAGGTGCGAAAAATCTGCTTTCTCAAAATGAATTGTCACTGGGAACCGGCGGTAAACCGTCAACCTGTTTTTTTTGCCTTTTGCGATCTGTCTAACGGCTGCCAAAAGCAGCCACAGGTCGTTTCTTCAGCTTAACCCTACGGGCGAAGTTACGGGTTACACTAAAGATGGCCTCGCAGAGGCTCGATAAAGCTTCGAATTCAGCGTTCATGGCAGAATATTGAGGGGAAGGCCAAACGCCTTCGATTTGATCAGCACCCATTGTGGTCTATCCAGAAAGGCAAAGCTCCCATATATTGAATGAGATGCCGATGCTTTGATCAATCCCTCCAGCCACCAACCTGCTCCTGCTTTATCCTTATCGACTCCACCGTCGAAAGCGCCCCGAAGGGCATAAAGGTCATACTCCTGTAGCTCGTGTGTCCTATCATACTCTATATCTCTGACGCGTGCAATGTGAGTTAATTCATCTGCCCTCTGATTTCCCTCCCGATAGACATGCTCCCCTATGTCTCCTCCGACCGTGGCTCCAACAACGTTGAACTCTTCATGCAACTCGTGAAACTCATTTTGTATTTCGGCAATCTGTCTGTCTGGCAACCTGGTTCTAGGCGTTCTAGGCGGGTCCTGGCAGGGTTAAGCTCCTTAGGAGCCCCAGACCCAGTCCAACCTGGTTACCGCCAGGAACCTCGTAGAGCTCTTTTCTTGCACGGCGATCGTCGGAACACATAGAGAAAGCTCCTGGAGCGAGAAACGATAAACTCGAAAAAGTACGCTTTGTCTGTTTTTATCCAACGTCGGTTCCTCCAAGTGTTTTGATAGTAATACTGCACCTACGGACCTGAGAACTTGACTGGCAGACGCGGCATAACCCACTACTGGTGCGAAAAATCTGGTTTCTCAAAATGAATGGTCAAATATCTTTCAAATCTTAGCAAAACCAACCCAAATGTGACACGCTGTCTCTTTTGGTCGGGTCGGCCAACTGGGCGCCGGCGGTAAACCGTCTTCTCTTGTTGCGGACTTTGCGGTCGACTGTGCAAGCTTCCCAGCCTAGTCGGAGCAAGAGGCGGGCGCATCGGGAGCAGGCGGAAGCCTCACCGATCCAAACGATCAGAGGCGAGAGCCAGCTCTTATTAGGAGGATGTGAGGTCAAGCACACACACACGACACACACAGGCAAGGCGTGAGTGAGCACAATCACTTATTCACATCATATCCTGTTCGAAATACGCATGTACAACCCGCGGCAAGATCACAATCGCATGCTCAACGGCCGAGATCTCGGCATCTGTCACTGTTGAAGTTGGATCAATCGAGAACGCCGCACTATACACCTCCGTCCAGATAATATCATGGCTGAGTGGCTGCCTTGAGAGCCTCGATATCCGTCCAACATCTATCCAGCACCCAACTCCCACGCCGTCGCAAGAAACGCCACCATCGAATCCAGCTCTGATGGCACAGACGCGAAACACCTGATCTAACTGAGGGGCGCAAAGCCCAATCCTATCCCGAATCACTGGTGGCCCGACACGGGCCGTATGAGTGAGTACATCTGCACGCGTGTTCCATTCCCTATATGTGTGGTCGACAATTTCCCTCCTATGAGAAGCAGGCCTAATTCCAAACCACTGACACATGTTGTCAAGTTGATTTATCATTCTGTTGATCCTATCTTGATATGTACGATTAAGCACCCTCCAGACACCCTGAAGCCGAGACACCACCAGAAGACTGTCCGTCCCCAGAGATGTACACAGGGATCCCAAATGAGTCGAGGTCGTACACAACCTCCTTCATATTTTGTAACGCAATACGTTTGGCCAATTTGTCGTTGAAAGCTGGAGTGCCCTCTTGAGCCCCATAAGTGCGTAGGTCGTTTTGTGTGATTGTATGTACCTCATGCAGGGCCCCACCTGTTGTACCGTACCCTTTTTTCTTCTGAAAATAACTCAGCATCGTCCGTGTACACATGTGCTCGCAGAACTGAACATACGCAGCATCTGTCGGCACAAAGGACTCCCACCATTTGAGTCCGTAGAACTCACAGAAAGAAAATAGCCAGCATCTCTCGCCAATAGCTCTACCTGGGCTGACATGCCTCCTTTTGAGCTGCGAAGCCTCCTGGAAGCGAAACATACACCGCAGGCACTCCGAAGCATCCGTCCTGAGCCTGTCCCACAGTGGGCCGTACGCAACCGTAGTCATGTGGTGATCTCTCCACGTACGCTGCGTCGAAGATATTTCCCCATGAGAAGCAGCACACATTATAGAAATGACAGCATCCTTAGCGGAGTTCCACACCATACGGAGAAATCGCTGCACCAAACTCGCAAATCCGTAAGATCGAAATTGCTCTCTGGCCTCATGGTACCGTCGTCGGCCCCAGTCCGCCATCGTCTCCTCCTCCCTCCTCGGCCGTCGAAACATACGGCACAAACACCATGCCTCGAAGGCATTGAGCATATGTAATGAGGAAGCATCAGCCGTACATGTCTCTAGACAATACAACGCCATACTCTGCACCTTGTCATGATAACGACAAAACTTATCACGGACAGCAACCGCTCTGTTACGGAAGAAATCCGATTGTCCAATGAAACAAGCACGAGCCTCTTTGATGCGATACTCTACATCAGGATGCGCGGGCACAAGGTAGGTGGAGAAAATCTCATGACCCAATACTTTCATTCTGCACACACGTCGAAGTCTAAAGCCCTGATATCCAGGGCACGCAGGTATACACAAATCCTCACTGGCAAGTGTATGTCCGTTTCCGTCCATTCTCGCATTCTTCCCACATGTCATATACAACAGGCTGCTACCCTTCCATCTCATCCCCCAGTCATGTAGTGGTAGGGTTAGATCGTGAACCATCTGAGCCAGCACGGTTGAGGAGGCAGAGACAAGGTAGCAATTGTCCGCCCACACAAAGTGGTTCACGACCGTCCGTCGCTCATACTCTCCACAGACGCCCTCCAGCACATACCCCACTCCTCGAATGTCCCAATCCCGAAATATAGGTCCCCACATGGCACATATGATAAGGTTAAGGAGAAGAGGCCCCTCAGGGCCACCCGTCCGTATACAGACGTCCCAGCTGATGTTGTGAATGGTCATACCCTCGAAAACTAACGACCCCGTAGTGCAAACCAGCGGTGCAAGCAAGGCATACTGGAGATAGGCAGGAGTATTGGCATGGCACATAGCTCTCTCGGCGTTTTGAAGGCTGCAATGGTCGAACGCCTGTTTGATATCGGCGTTAGCGATATGGACCGTCTGATCCTTTCCCCAGATGTCCCCATGTTGAGCAAGATCCATAATCTTACGTCCCTCCTGGAAGCCGTAGATGCCCAGAGGTCCCACGAGCCCAGCCCGAGACACAAATTGTTCGACCAAGATCACCACACATGCAGGGCACCAACGGCTGAGACTGTTTTGCGGACAAAGGTACCGTGCATCTGTCAGTGATGTCAAGCTCGGCAGCTTGGACACGAAGGCAATCAAAGTCTGCCTCCAGTCCTGCGGATACTGCCGTGTCAAACGAAGTATATCATCAGACATCCGAGCTACGCTGCGCAAAGTCGCCCACGGCAATGCCTTGAGTAGTTCACAAGGCACCCTGTCGGGACCCGTGGCGCGCATGGACTTGCGACGTGACCGTGCCTGGCATACCACCGCCATTGTCAGTCCCTCGGTGCAGTACCCGTCACATAGCTTATGTTGTGCATCCTTCCTCAACTCCTCCAACATCCCCATATCCCGTCCTCTGACCTCCTCCGAAGTATATCTCTGTCTGGCATACGCTCTGATCTCCTCCACCCACTCATCCCTGTCCTCAGATATCCGCCCCTGCACAATGAGGTCCTTGATACCGCGACGTGCTTTGCGCCTGGAGGCAGGGGAAGACCACGCGGCCAACGCCGCACGATACCCCCTCCGAAGTCCGTTGGCGCGTCTGCGCAAGCTGGGTACGTCCACTGACGCAGGCAGAGGCTTCCGTCGCAGAATCTCCTGGCAGGCCGTAAGCCCCGCAGGCCTAACTGGCGGTAATCCCCGTCCCGCGGTGGCAGTCGTGAATTTGATTTCCTCCTGCTCAGTACAAGCCCGAATAGTGGTCGACACAAGGTCCCCTGGAGAACAAGTAGTATTGGCATCTCCTAAGGCCCGATCGATTTCCTTTCGTGCCATATTGAGGTCCCCCCAATTCACCGTCTTATAACCCACCAAACTCTTCTCACGAGCTGCCGTCGGGATACTACGTTTGACCAGCTCAGCGCCTGGATCACTAAAAGTCCCCTGAAGCAGGCCATGGTCGCGAAGACGACTACGATTTGTCTTTCCCCCATTACTCATGATCGTTTCAATCGTCATCTTATCGATCGCCCACGTCCTGGGAACAAAAATGTAATCAAGAACCTTCTTACACGTCCCCCACCGAGATATTCCGTAACTCCCCCATGTATGTAGTCGTCGTGGCAAGAACGAATTGGCAGCCTTCATCCCCAGGCGCCCTAAAAAGCAGAGAACACGCTCGCGCAACTGTTGTCGTACGTCCCTCCTCTCCCGTTGTGCACCTCCCTCCTCACAGGTCCTCCTCTCCTCCTTGGTAGCACTTCCCACCGCCTCATAGACTGTCCCAGTGCGTGAGCACTGCAGCTGGGTTGATGGGGGTAGCTCGACGTTGGCATCGAGCAGCACAGAGACAGTCGCCCCTTTTCCAGCGGCTGCGCAGAGTGAGAATAACTGACTCGAGCGTGTCCAAAGCCCCGCACTGCACATCTACGGCGTTCTCGGCGCCGGGGTCGGGGAGATACGCAGAGGCAACTATCACAGGGGCACTACCACTACCAAAGACCACCACACAGAACCGTCAATATTGACATATTGACTCACGCACACATGTACTCCACTCTTTGTTAAATAGTAACCCACACTTACCGTCACAACTCACACGATATGATAGGCCACACCGTCTGATAGATGCATCGAATTTGCCTCCGAAAGAAATTCTGGCATTCCTGAACACCCCAGATGCTATCTCGCATTGAGAGGCTCCTCGGGATCTCATTCCCCTTGAAATTGGCCGACCCCGCCCGATTGAGGTTCCAGCTGCCCAGTCGGATCCCCTTGAACGGTGTACGGCGTCGTCGTCGTCACACCCTCCTGTTGACTTCCGTCTCGATATCAGCCTTCGTCTTAGTAAACGCAGGTATGAGTTGATGCAATCTGTCGACACTCTCACTCGATACCTCCCATGTCGCCCGTGTCGTGGTAAACTCGGCCAGCAGCATAGGCCTCGGAGCGGCAGTCGTGGGCACAGTCCATATAGTAGATCTGGGCGGTCCCATTTCACCTCGCACAGCAATGGCCTCTATACCGATCTGTGTACACATGCTCCGAATAGTGCCGCAGAATCGCCCCACTGCCTTAACGTGGTCCCTCTTCCACTCAGGGCACTCGACACTGACTTCGATCGACTCAGGGTTGATTTTCTGCTTCATATTCTCAATGAGGCACTGTGGCGCTGCAATCTGGATTCCTGGAGGAGGCGCGGGGCGTTTGGCAGGGGGTACCGTCACAAGGTCGATGCACCGTTTAGCCCTCCAAACAACATCCCTGTCCGTCCCTGGCTTGAATTTCATTCTGGCTGATCCGAACATGTAACGACCAGCATTGATGCGCTCTGTACCGTCAACACACACGTGCACACGATCATCCTCCGAAAGACAATGATTTGTAATATTATCGGTGAGCACCTTCACATCCTCCCACATGAGCATCTCCTGAGACCTCCGATCCCTGTCATTCCAGTTGGTGACCCATCACTTGAGCTCGACATACGTGGGAGAGAAGTAGGTGGTCCCAGGAGCCTGGTATCTGCCCGCCCTGGTATTATCAGGCCTCGTCGAAGCGTCACTGGCAACAGAACCCGCTCGAACCTGTCCCTGGAGCCCCTGGACAATCGTCTCCTGTTGATTTTGATTAGTCTCCAGGCTAGAAATCGCAACACCCTGCTTCTGGACCTGGGCCTGAACGTTGTCGGTTTTGGTCCCCTGAACTCCTGTGGCATCCTGGATCCTTTCAGTGTTATCATCCAGATTGTGCATCATCTGCAATAGTAAACTCTGCATATCATCCTTCCCCTCCAAGGCGGCCTTCCTCTCAGCAAGCACCTCCTCGCGATTACGCTTCACAGGAGGGGCGCCTCCATCCACCGTCATAATGTCAGCATGCTCTGGCACTGTGTCAATACACTGAGGTCCGTATCCCCACGAGGGCAAACACTGTCGGGTCACCGTCCGTTCACAGAGAGGTACAACAGATTCACTATCTGGAGTGGAGTCGGCAGTATTCAATCGTCCGTCCAATGGATAGTCACCTGGGGTCTTCTCAATATCCTGAAGCTGTCTTTTACGAGACGCCCTCTCGATAGCAGTATCTGGCTTCTGACCGTAATCCTGTGAGTACTGCAGATATGGCACTGTCGGTGAGATTTCCTCCAGCTGAAATCTTCTCGCAAGAACCGAAAGGTCGTATCCGTCCGTCTTCACACACGAAAAATAAAAGACAACCAGCACAGCAAACAAAGCAAGCGGCCTAGCTGACCTCGGAGATGCCGTACTCGCCGATGGCAGCGATGGCTGCCGCGCCGTTTCCCCGCGACGCCGACACCCCCTGAGCTCCTGTGGGATCCAGGAACCCTAGAGCCGAGATGTCTTGAGCCGGGAGACTCGTAGAGCTTCCTTTCCACATATTATGTCAGGAGAAGTAGCAGGGGACGAATATGTTTTAGTCCTAGCGCTGATAGCAGGCTGAGGTCCTATTGCCGCTGATAATTTCCTTCCTATTGTGGTGCTGAACAGATCCAGCCAAACGGCGCCTCATACGCATCAGCTCTGTAGCTCCTCTACAGCTCGAAGTGAACACCGAAAATCGACAGTACCCGCCAACAAAATTCGTAGAATACGAATAGTTTCGCGACCTAGCTCGAGTAGTAGACCGAGTTCAGATCCCTAGATGCTAGAGACAGACGCGCCTGATAATTATGAATCGGCTTCTGTGAACACCAGCTCTGTAGCTCTCTACAGCCCGAATTTAGTACAGAAAACCGACAGCACCTCTCAAGATGACTCGAATAAGCAAATGGCTTCGCGGACCTAGCTCACCGATTTCAGACCTCTGGATGCAACTGACGACGCGCCTGATGATTCTGAATCGGTTTCTGTAAGCATTAGCTCTGTAGCTGCTCTACAGCTCGAGTTAAGTAGAAAAAAACCGTCAACGCGTGTCAAGATGACTCGAAACGGCCGATCCCGCCGCAACGCTTTTTGGCAGTAAAAAGTACCCGATCGATCTGAGATCAAGATGGCAAGCAAAAACACTAAAGCTTTCAACCGACCAAAAGTCACCAAAAGGTCCGTCGATATTTTTCTTGCCAACTAGCTCTCCAGCGCCCAGGGATTACTCTTAAGCTTCCAGCAAATAGCTAAGGGAAGCTCAACGAGTTACTAGCTCCATCCCGCGCCGGAATTCCTCTAGCTCATCTTGCCGAAGAGCTCTACGAGGTACTGGGAGCCGGCGGTAAACCGTCAACCAGGTTACGTAGAGCTGTTTTCCTTGGGTGGCGCTGCTCGGAACACATGGACTTCATCAAGCGTTAGCTGTTCATACTAATTAAAACTCGAGGAGAAATGTTGTTTCTGGTTTTACGCGATGTCGGTTCCTCCTAAGTCTTTGAATAGAGATATAGCAGCTAGAGCCCTAAGAATTGCACCATCGAGCGCGCCATAATTCACTGCATAGAATTAAAAATCTGGGTTTCCAAAACAAATTTCAAGATTTCTCACAGTCTCCGAAAAACCGACTCCGGGTTACCACACTTGGTAGCGTCCAAAACTGGAAACCGGCGGTAAACCGTCAACCTGGCTACCGCCCGAAACCTGGAGCGAGAAACAGAAAACTCGAAGAACAAAAAAAAGTTTTTCTAATTGTATCCAACGTCGGTTCCTCCAAGTGATTTAATAGTAATACTGCGCCTACGGACCTGAGAATTTGACTGGCAGACGCGGCATAACCCACTACAGGTGCGAAAAATCTAGTTTCTCAAATAAATTGCCAAATATCTTTCAAATCTTAGAAAAAGCGACCCAAAGTTCTCAAGCGCCACCCAGGGCCCTGCCTCTGGCGCCGCGCCTGCCCCTGCGCTCGCCTCAGACTGCTCCGCATGTACCGTCATGTATTGGGGATTTCCAGCAGTACTGGAAGTCCCTTTCCCACTGAAGCAGTTTCACGACCTTCTCAGGTCAGAGCCTTTCAACTGGCGCCGGCGCTGAACCGATTTGTTGTTTTTGCTTGTCAACTGGATGTCGCTTGCTCCAAATTTTTCGATTGTAAAACTGGCTCTAGGGGGCTGAGCTGCTCTAGGAACGAATTTTATGTGCCAATGCTCGGTGTAAAATCTGCTTCCTCAAAATGAATGGTCAAATTTCTGATAAATATTAGCAGAACCGACCCAAAGTTGCCACATTGTCTCTCCTGGTCGGGTCGGCCAACTAGCTCCACCCAGCGCCGGAATTCCTCTGGCTCATCGATAATGAAGAGCTCTACGAGGTACGCCATGCCACGAACTGGGAACCGGCGGTAAACAGTCAACCTGGTTTTTTGAGTTTGTCAGTGGTGCCATTCTACTGGCGAAGCTTTTGACGACAAAACGCAATTCAAAAAATTAAACGTTTAATCGCAAAATGCTCGGTATAGCGTTGGACCAATCGCGGCTGACTGAACGCGAGAACGCGAGCGCCCGCGCGATGCTCCTCGCTGCAGACTGAAGCCCCGATGGGCACCACGATCACAGCGTTTGGCGCGAAAGGGCGCGGACCGAATTGCCTGCCAATCGCGACGTTGCGATGAGGAACCGCTGCGCCAATGACAGCGGCAGCGGTGATACATCGAACAAACACCTTGGAGCAAGTGTCATTGCGACAGCGACATCAAAGGCGCCATTACGTTCAATGACACATTGGAGGTCGCGCAACCACGCGCGAACCCCACGCGGCACTACAGCGCGCAACCGCATGATGAACGCAAACTGCACAAGCCAACGCGATGCGCGTGCCTGCGCGCGCTAACCCACAACCAGTGGCTCGCACGTGCGCGCGCGCACGTTCGAGGGCGATGGCATCGCCAGAAGTCGCGGCGCGATGGCAACTGGCTGTGCAAATTTGCAGGTCGCCAGGCGCACTTCTGAAAGTTCTTGGGGTCGCAAAACCATAATGAAAACCGCGCCGCGCATCCAAAGCGACGCGATCACGCGAGTAGGGCCGCCCGCGCACGGCAAGGCGCGAACGCAAACCCAAGCTGGAAAAAAAACAGCGAGGTATGGAATCGGATTGCAACGGGCGCTGGTTTTCAGGGCGCGCTAAAAACGCATCGCGCGTCGAAGCGCGACCGCCAACAGTCAGCTATGAGGCTGGGCACCCTCGCTGGGAACGGTCAGAACTCAAGAGCAGCGGCCAGGAATTGATGGGCGCCTCGGACGGCGGCGACAACAAAAAAAAACACATCCTCTCGTCGCCGCACGGCGCAAGAAGCGGCGCAGTCGACCGCGCGCGTCCGCACCGCGCAGATTAGCGCAAGACGCGACGCACAACGAAGGGATTGAAAGCCCGCTCGCGCGCGCACGCGCGCACGCCGCAAAGGCGGGAGCGCGCCCCCGCGGGCCTGCGCGCGTTCCGAAGGGCCGACAGCGCGCGCCAGCGCAGCCTGCGCACTGGGCGTCGACCCACCGCGGAGACGACGTCGACGCAGAGGGTTCTGTGGAGCCAGAATACTTGAGCCAGAATGGTCGGATCCAAACTTGCAACAGAGGGGGGGGGCGCCGGGGGCGGCGGGGGGGGGCAGGAGCGGAGGGTTTGGCGGGGCGGGGGCCGGAGGCGCAGCGGGGGGACGCAGAGTAGAGCGCGGCGAGGGGGGGAAGGGGGTCGGAGGGGAAGGAAAGGAAGGCCGCCACCATGCTTTCGCACGCAGAGGCGCGTGAAAACGCTTCGCGCTTCCATTTGGGATTATTTCCAACGTTCTCTAAGGCGTATGACGTACTTGCAGTTCGACAGGATATGCAATCGCACCCCGTTTGGCGCGCGCAATGCGTCTGGTTAGTGTCATCGAGGCCACGGCCGTGCATAAGTGACACAACAGCCGCCCCGTCTCAACAACCATCTGTTTGATCGTTTCAACCCCCGCGCGTTCCAATCCAATGTTGGCCCTACGCTGCCCGACAGGTTCCAAAGCGGGCCCCGAGACGGCCGCGCGTGGCCCCGAGGCGGCCCGCGAGGCGCCCGCGGCGGCGCAGGAAGACATCGCGACGGCCCCTTGGGGATCCCAGAAGGCGCGCCGCGACCAGCTAATCCTTTGATTCCGCACCGACAAGACCCACGAAGGACGCACGAGGCGGCGCAAATGCGCGCAAGGATATCCGAGGGCCCCCACCACAGCACCGAAAGACAAATACTATTGATCTATCCTTGATTATATTCAAGATGTGGCGGTCCGCACCTTTCGGGCTCCCTGGCGCCCCAGGGCGGCCTTCGAGGTCCCCAAAGACCACTCCGAGACGGCCAACGACCCCTCAGAAGACCGCCCGATTGTCGGAGAGGGCCCCAAGACGGCCCATAAATCATCATAGATTATCAAACGACGCCCACAGGCGGTCTCGAAAGGAGTCCGCGAACAGGAAAAGCACTCAACCCGCGGCCGCCCAGGCGGCCCATGAGCTCCGCAAGGGCGGCCCCCGCGCTGGTCCACAGAAGCCGACGCCATGCATGTTTCATCGTTTGTGTCCACGTTTGAAAAATCTGTCGCGTTTTTTCCGCATTTTCGGATGGGCCGCGAGATTTCTCCGAGCGTCCAAAAAAACTTCCAACGAGGTCCTCAACGGGGCCCATATGACGGCCCCGAACGGCCTCAAAATGACGGAAAACGAACGCAGGGCCACGCGAGGACGCGCCACGATGCCCCCCTTATCAAGCACAAAACCTGGGACAATGCGGGGCCAGTGTGCAAATTAGCATGTGCACCAATGCACCCAATGACATTTTATCAAACCTCAACTGTCCGAAACCATGCGTCTACCACATGTCAGCAACAAAAAAACTGATGTGAAAACGCAACTGTCCAAAACGAGTTTCCTGGACAATTGAATCGCGGTTCTGATGTCTCGAATGTCATGCCGCAGGTTGCCTTCATCATCCGCCACAACACTGCGGAACCTCAACTGTTCCTAACAATTGTTTCCCTGGGCTCCTTACCACCAGGCTAACCCAACAACGCGGATAAGAAACGCCCAGCCACCAAACCAAAAAAAAAAAAACAATGTAGCCTGGCGAAAAACCCAACCATATACAACTGGGGGCTCCATGTGGGGCCGCGGACCGTGTGAGGGGTGCGTCCATGTGACGTGGCGCCGCCATGTGGACGATGCTACTGGGGCCTTCGGTGGACCCCCCTGTGGGTCCACGAACCGCGCGCTGGGTTTGTAGCCGCACGATTTGTGAAGACCGCATGCGGGGCGGCGCACGATTTGTGAAGACCGTCTGCGGTGTTCTTGGCCAGAGGATTTGTTAACACCGTCTGCGGGGTTTTTGGCGGCACGATTTGTTAACACCCTGGGCGCGAAACGATGTGCGAACACCTGGGCGCCGCACGATGTGGTAACAACCTGGGCGCCGCGCAGTCCCACCAGCCCTCTGGGCGTAGGTGGTTTGGGGAGTTTCCTCTTCCAACCCCCTTTCTTCCCCTTGGGGGAGGGGTTTACCCCTCCCCCTACCCCCTCCACTGGACCTGGACGGGAGGTTTCGCTGGTAGTTGGAGCGTCCAAGATGGCCCAAGATGGCTCCAAGAGCGCCTCGGGGAGCCCAATATGAGCTCCAAGATTGCTCAAGAAGCTAGCCTCAGATGCCTCAAGACGGCTCCGAAGATGCTCCAGTAGGCCCGAAAACCGCCCCAGGACGGCTCCGAGAGGCCAGCTAGGTCCCCCAGGAGGCCTCCAAGAGGCCAAAATCCTTCAAAAACCGAAGGAACATCAATGCGTGTTGCTTTCTCACCCTTTCGCTTCCGATGGCCTTCCGAGGCCTCAAGATGGCTCCAAGAGGGCCCAAGATAGCCCCAAGAGGGGCCCAAGATGGCCTCAAGACGGCCCCAAGAGCGCCCAAGAGCGCTCCAAGAGCGCCTCGAGATGAGCCCAAGAGGCGATTTTAGAGGATCTAGAGGGGCAGGCCGAATTAACCCCACTCTCTTCTTTGATCGATCGCCTCCAAGATGGCCCTAAGAAGCGCCAAGGAGGCCCCAAAAGGCGCCAAGATGGCCCCAAGATGGCCCCAAGATGGCCCCAACATGGCCCCAAGAGGTCCCCGAGAGGCTCCCCGGGGCACCCAAGACGCCCCAAGAGGCCTCCGGGACCGCCGAGACGCTCCCAAGACGCCCTAAGAGGCCTTCAGGACGCCCCCAAGAGACCCCCGAAGAGACTCCGAGAGGCATCCAAGAGGCCTCTGGCCATTCTGCTCGCCCTTCTCCTCGTCCTCCTTTTCATTCTCGTCCTGCTCCTGCTCCTCCTCCTCCTCCTCCTCATCCGCCTATTGCTCTTCCTCCCTCTACCCTCCTCCCGCTCCCCCTTTTCCTCCTTGAGTTCCTCCTCCTCATCGTCCTCCGATTCATCCTCCATCCTCGCCGTCTTGGGTAAGACGGGTTCCCCAGCCTTTTGTTATTCTGTATGCCCCCCACTTCCCTGATCACCCCCATTCGCCTGGGCATCGTTACTGCATGGGCTGTTGGGGATACGCGAAGCGTCAAGAATTTGTTGGTCTGGAACAGACTGGGCGCTACACGATTTGTTAACACCGTCAGCGGAGCTGTTGGCCGCACGATTTGTTAACATTGTTTCCGGCGGAGGCGGGGTGGCAATGCCACCTCCGCGCGTCGCAACGCCACTTCCGCGTGTGAAGTGCACGCCCAACTGGAGCGGCGCCGCCATGTGGACCTTGCCACTGGAGTCTTCGGTGGAACTCCCTGCGGGGCCACGAACCGTGATGATGCGTGCGCTTAAACAAGGCGGCGCCGCCATGTGGGCCCTGCCGCTGGCCCCCCCCTCGAACTCCATGTGATGCCACGGACCGTGTCAAGTCTGCGCCCACATGGCGCGGCGCCGCCACGTGGACCGTGCCGCCGAAATCTGCGGTGGAGCCCCCTATGGGAACGACGCCCCCCCAGAAGGGCTGGACCAAGCAAGAAGAAGGCGGGGGTGCCCGCCACCGTGTCCCCTCGCCCTCTTCCTCCTCCTCATATTCTTCCTCCTCCTCCTCCTGCAAATTTCCTCCCCCCTCCTCTCCCTCCCCCACCGCGCCGCCATGTCCCCCCACCCCCCCCTCGCCGCATAATGCTACTGCGAACCCGCTAGGACCGCGAATCGCCCGGCGAACGCGGCACGACCTCGTGGACGCACCAGACCGCCCCGACAAACAGCCCAACCAAACTGACCGACAAAATGCCCACCCGGACCGCCGAACAAAATTTCCGGGGGGTGCATCCTAACTGTGAATTTACACTGAATCCGCTCGGCAGCGACAGCCAGGAACGAATTTGTCGCGACACTTTCCTGGGTCGGTCCGATTTTTTTGTCGCGCCCGTCGTTTTTTTTGTCGGGCCGCCTCTTTTTTTTGTCGGCCCATTTTGTCGGGCCGATTTTTTTTGTCGTTTGTTTTTTTTGTCGGGGAGGTTTGGTTTTTTGTCGGCCGATTCTGTCGGGGCAATCGTTTTCTTTTGTCGGCTGGGCGCCGCCCGCAATGCATAGATGCAGGGAGGCAGACGGGTCATGTGGCAGCAAGGGCGCACGCGCAAAACGCAGAAGGATAACAAGAAGGAACGCGAACCAGGGCAAGGCAAGAACAACACGGAGGGGGCGAGGGGGGCGGCAGGAGCTGATGATGACGAACGGGAGAAGACATTTGCTCGTGGAGTACGTGTCCCGACGGATCCACTCACAGGGGGCGCCGAAGTGATCACGGCACCTTTGGCCTCCAATATGTAACCTCGATGCCAGCAGCACAGGCGTACGCAGGATGCTCTGTGGGCACAGTGTTCATGAAGTCCGCCCCGCGCGTGACGCAGGAAACAGGCGACGCAACTCAACTCCCTTGCGCCTGAAATCGGGCGGCCGCGCACGTCAAGAAACTCAAAGAGCCCCCGCGGTCGCCCCAAGGGGCCCCGCAAAGGCCTGTCAGGACCAGGACAAAAATAGGCCTGGCGAAATAACCAACCACATGCTGCTGCGGGTACCATATGGGGCCACGATTGCGCGGGGAGCGCGCCAAGATGAGGCGGCGCCGCCATGTCGACCACGCCAATGGGGCTTCCAGTGGTACTCCACGCGGGGCCACGAACCGAGTGAAGGGTGCGCCCCAATGGGGCGCAGCCGCCATGTAGACCCTGCCACTGGGGCCTTCGAGTGAGCTCCATGCGGGGCCACGAGCCGTGCGAGGGGTGCGCCCGCATGGGCGGTACCGCCATGGGGCCATGCCACTGGGGCCTTCGGTGGACCTCCATTTGAGACCACGAAACGTGTGAGGGGTACGCCCAAATGAGGCGGCGCAGCCACGTGGACCTTGATCCAGCATGGATCCTGGCACGTCGGCGGGCCTGGCGAAACATAAATGTATCCAAGAAATTAGGGTCTTGTCCGAGCCCATCGATATCCTCCTGCGTGAATGCATAATCTTCATCGCCACCCAAATTTATTCATGGTGAGACTCACGCACGCCCCGTTCGTGGCCGTTTTGCGGGGGTGCCTCAAGCGGTTTGCCTGTCTTCTGTCCCAACATCCTTGGCTACCAGAGCAGACTGTGAGGATGTCTCAGGCGGGACGCTGGTTTCAGCCCCCCCTGACGGAAACCACCACGTGTTATTTCACTGTTCCATTCGCGGCCGTTTTGTGGAGATGTCTCAAGCGGTTTGTCTGTTTCCTGTCCCAACATCCTTCGCTGTCGGAGCAGATTTGGAAGATGTCTCAAGCGAGGCGCTCATTCTCACCCCCCATAGGGGGAACCGCCAGGGCTTATCTCACGGACCCGTTCGGGGCCGTTTTGTTGGGATGTCTCAAGCGGTGTCCCTGTTATCTGTTCCAACATCCTTCGCTTTCGGAACAGATTTGGAGGATGTCTCGAGCGTGGAATGGGAGGTGCGCGCGAATGAGGGGGGGAAGGGGCAACGCGGCGAGGAGGAGGAGGATGAGGCGGAAGGCGTGGATGACACGGGGAAAGGGAGGGGAGGGATAACGAGGGCGGTTGAGGGGGGCGAGGGAGTGGGAAAACACCAGGATGACGAAGGCGAAGGAGGATGAGAAGGAGGAGGAGGATAACAGGAGAAAAGGGGGGTAACGCGAGGAGGCAGGGGATTAGTATGATGGCGAAGTGGGGCGACGGGGGGTAAAAGATAACAAAGAGGAGGGGTCATGCCGCATTCAATTTCCTCTGGCCCTTTCCGGCCGTTTTGCTGCGATTTGGGCGGTTCTTCGGGTGGTGCCAAGCGCCCTAATACCCAGAAGGGCGAGAGCGTGACGTTCCTTTTCATTTTCTTGTGTCTGATCAGTTTGATGGCGCCCGAAAAGCATCCTCGCTGACAGCGCGCGGTATTTTTTTGGGAGCTCTTGGATTGTCCTCGGGTTGGTGTGAATCATTTTGGGCCGCATGGGCCGTCGCATCGTGATTGTCTCTATGAAAAATGATCACCTTCAGCGGTGTTGGCCGTCGTTGGGGGCAGCGTGCGCCGCCATGGCAGTTCGCATCAATGCTGAGGACGTTTGAATGACATAGGGCCGATGGGGGGGGACGGCATATTTGGGGGCAGTTGCGACGATTGGTATGGCCGAGCCGCCCTCATTCTAAATATGCGACGTGCTCGTTTATTTTTTTGTTTTTTTGCCAGGGCGTGCTGTCAGCAGGGGGAACGCCGCGCGCCTGGATGCCCCGATGGGAGCTCGCGGATTGGATTTTACAATGCGACGGTGGCCCCAGTCCGTTATCACCGGGTGATGTTCGCCCCGCGCGGATGGCGTTGCATGTCAGACGGGTAATCCCCATCGAGGGTTTGGTGCAGTTTGCATGTTCGCCATATCCTAAGATGGTTTTTTGTTATTACTTGGACGCCTCCTACTCCTTCTCACTCTTCTCATGCCCTCTCCTCCTCATGCCCCGACTTACTCATATACAGACTGACTCACACTCAGACTAGCTCAGACACATATTCACACACAAATACCTACTCATACTCATACATACTCATACTCAGACCTGCTCCGACTCAGACTTACTCATGCTGAGACTCACGCGCGCCCCGTTCGCGGTCGTTTCGCGGGGATGCCTCAAGCGGTTTGCTTGTTTTCTGTCCCAACATATTTCGCGATCGGAACTGATTTAGAGGACGTCTCGAGCGAGGCGCTAATTTTCACCCCCCCTTAGGGGAGCAGCCACTGGTTATCTCACGGTCCCCTTCGCGGCCGTTCTGTGGGGATGTCTCCAGCGGCTTGCCTGTTTTCTGTTCCAACATCCTTCGCTTTCGGAGCAGATTTGGAGGATGTCTAGAGCGAGGCGCTCATTTTCGCGCCCCTAAGGAGCCGCCGAGGGTTATCTCACGGTCCCGTTCGCGGCCGTTTTGCGGGGATGTCTCAAGCGGGTTTCCCTGTTAATTGTCCCAACATCATTCGTTTCCGGAGCAGATTTGGAGGATGTCTCGAGCGAGGCGCTCATTGTCACCCCCCTAAGGGGATTCAAATATTCACTGCGTGGGGCTCCCCATATGCGCATTTATTCCCATGGATTTGTCCGCCGTGAGAATCTAAGCGCAAAAACTTTCGAGTATAAACGTGTTTCAGTTGTGACGGTCTGGTCATGAATCTAACTGAGAATCAATTGGAGTGTGAATGAGCCTCAGTAGTACGAGCGCGTCTCTGCGCATGACCCTGGGTCCTCCTGGGGCCTCCTGGGGCCTCCTGGGGACCTACTGGGGCTTCTTGGGGCCTCCAGGAGCCTCTTTGGGCCCCCTGGGGCCTCCTGGGACCTCCTAGGGAGGATTCGTGCCCGAGGAGAAGCCCAATCTATAGCAACAGTCGCACATAAAACATTGCGACTTGGAGCCGCAGAAAAAAGGGGCAATCTATAGGAACACGCGTACAACACCAAGGAGTCGTGCCCTAGGAGAGGCCCTATAGGAACATAAGTACACAGGATATGGACAATCTATAGAAACATACGTATAACATCAAGGATTCGTGCCCCAGGTGAGGCCCAATATATGAGAGCATACGTAAAACACATGGGATTGGAGCCACCCCTGCTGCCTTCTGAGGCCTCCTGCTCCTGGGGCCTCTCGGGGCCTCCTGTTGCCCTCCGGAGACCTCCTGGCGCTTCCTCAGGCCTCCTGGGGCCTCCTGTGGCTTCCTGAAGCCTCCAGGAGCTTCCTGGGGCCTCCTAGAGCCTCTTGGGGCATCCTGTGGCCTCTTGGGTCTTTCTGTGGCATCCTGATTCATCCTGGGACCTCATGTGGTCTCCTGGGGCCTCCTGGAACCTGTTGGAGCCTCCTGCGGCATCCCCGGGAAAACCAGCGCCCACGAGTCTGGCCACCGATCGAGACACCCTCAAAATCTGGCCCACCTCGGGGGGTGAAATGGAGCGCCTCGCTCGAGACATCCTCCAAATCTACTCCGAGAGCGAAGGATGTTGGGACAGAAAACAAGCACACCGCTTGAGACATCCCCACAAAACGGCTGCGAACGGGACCGTGAGAGAACCGTTGGCGGCTCCCCTTAGGGCGGTGAAAATGAGCGCCCCCCACCAGTCCTCCTGCCAAGGGAACCTGGCTGTGGTTTTCGGCGACGCACCAGCGCCCTTGGCTAACAGCGTTGCAACGCACGCGCTGCATTACGCGGAAGTAGTAAGATGATATGTTTCTGACATGATGCGTGGGCGCGCACGGCGCGGGCCTACATGGCGCGTCGAAGGCGCCTGACACACGCCCGCGATACTATTCACGACCGAAATCGGAAAATTAGCTCCGGCGGCGCACATGCGGTGGGACACGCGTGCGTTCGGCATCACCCGCGCGAGGTGGCTAACAATTTCGCGGCGTTGCGCTAAAAATGCCATTGTGCCCAACATCGTTTCGAAGCGCGCTGCGGTGCGCCGCGCAAGCGCGCGTGGACTGCGGCCTGCATGCGGCCCGCGCACTAGTACGAGCGATTGAATCTGAAAGGGCAAGGCGCGGCACGTGCGCCATGAAAACGCGGCACACGGCAGAAGCAGTTACGAGAAGGAAACTCGCGCGATTCGCGTGCCTCCGTCGACCGAAATCGCTAAATCAGGGCAAGCGATCGGCGACGACCGCGTTTGACGCCACCAATAAATACATGAAACAATGCAAACACAAATTTGTCGAGGCCCTCGTTTTGTTTCCTGGTGGGCGCAACACCTGAAGTTTGAGTCAGGGCGCGGACAGCTGTGACAGCTGAGCCCTAAGACTCCCAAACGGAGCACAGGGTAGCTAGAGAAGGCAACCTCGTAGAGCTTTTTTCTTGCACGGCGATCCTCGGAACACATGAAGAAAGCTTCTGGAGCTCATCGATGACGAAGAGCGTACGAGGTACGCCATGCCACGAACCGCGCAGGTACGATCTCGCCTGCCCGGAACGCGGGCGCGCCAACCCCGGGTCTTCGCCCCGGGCGAGGCGTGCCGTCCGTGCGACTGCGTGTCAGGTAGCCTCGAGCACGCTGTAAATGTGCGTGGTGGCGCTGGAAAGCTTGCCTGGCGCGCTCCTGCAGGGCTCTAAACGTGCGTGGTGGCGCTGAAAAGCTTGCCTGGCGCACCCCTGAAGGGCTGAGAGCGACGATTCCACGCGTGCCTGCACGCGTGGGGGCTCGCTGCCCGGGAAGCTTCGCGAGGCCTCTGGAGCACGTTCTACGGGAACGTACCTGTTGTTGCCAAAACCCGGACAGCCAAGCGAGAGACGCGCGCGCACGCGTCCCGTCGCGGAAGCGCCACCCCGGGCCCTGCCTCTGGCGCCGCGGGTGCCCCTGCGCTCGCCTCAGACTGCTCCGCACGCGGTGCGCATGTAGTGCGGCCAGATGCAGGCACCGTCACTTGGTAGCGTCGAAAACCCGGAGAGCAAAGAGAACACACACCGGAAAGCTTTCCTGGCGAGCCCTCGGACACTCCCGTGAAGCGCTTCCGGAGCTCTGGGGCCCCCCCTGCAGCGCTTCTGAAGCGCTGCCAGGAACGCTTCCACGCGCGCCTGCACGTGCGCAGGCACGCGTGGACGCGTGCCGGAAGCGCTCCCGGACCAGCTGCCGGGACGGGCGAGGCGCTGCGGGGATCGTGGAGCGGCGGAGATGGGCTGCTGGCGGGCACCACCACCGTCCGGCTTCAAATCTAAAACCCTCTAGCTCTCAGAGAGCTCTCCGGGAGTATACGAGGGATTTCCAGCAGTGCTGGAAGTCTCTTTCACGCTGGGCGCCGGCGGTAAACCGTCAACCTTTCTTACCGCCGGGGGACTCGTAGAGCTTCCTGACTATATATTATGTCCAAAAAACCGCACTGAACGAATAGTTTTTCAGCCCGAGCTGATAACAGATTGATCTCAGGCGTCTGGTGATATCCCATTGCTGTGCTGAACAGTTCTATAGCTCATCTGCAGCGTGTAGAAAATACCATTAGGGCGAAAGTAGCAGAGTACGAATCCGTGTTTGGCGTCTGCGTTCACAACAGACCCAAACCAAGCGTCCAGATGCTTCGCGCCTCATGAGTTCCCTCTGATCTTTCGGCCGCTCGAGTTCAGTGAAGAAATTGACCATCATTTGGAAAAAAATCGGTCGAATACGAATAATTTTGTGAACCTAGCTCGGGTAGCAGACCGAGTTCAGACCTCTCGATGCGACAGACGAACGCTCCAGATGCTTTTGGATCGGTTTCTCTGCGCACCAGCTCTGTAGCTCTCCGACAGCCCGAGTTCAATACAGAAAATGGACAACATCTGTCAAGATGACTCGAAGAATACAAATAGTTTGCGGACCTAGCCTGAGTAGCAAACCCAGTAAGGACCTCTCGATGCGACAGACGAACGCGCATGATGATTCCGAATGAGTTTCTGTGCGTATCAGCTCTGTAGCTCTCCTACAGCCCGAGTGACGTGCGAAAACCGACAGCACCTCTCAAGATGACTCGAACGATACGAATAGTTTCGCAGACCTAGCTCGAGTAGCAGAACGAGTTCAGACCTCTGGATGCAACAGACGAACGTGCCTGATTATTATGCATCCGTTTCTGTGCGTATCAGCCCTGTAGCTCACCTAGAGCTCGAGTTCAGTAGAGAAAACCGACAGTTCCTGTCGAGATGACTCGAGGGATACGAATAGTTTTGCGGGCCTAGCTCGAGTAGCAGACCGAGTTCAGACCTCTGGATGCGACAGGCGAATGCGCCTGATGTCTCCGAATCGATTTCTGTGATTACCAGCCCTGTTGCCCACCTACAGCCCGAGTTAAGTACAGAAAACCGACCGCACCTCTGAAGATGACTCGAACAATACGAATAGTTTTGCGGATCTAGCTCGAGCAGCAGACCGATTTCAGACCTCTGGATTCAACAGACAAACGCGCCTGATTATTCGAAATCGGTTTCTGTAAGCATCAGCTCTGTAGCTCTCCTATAACTCGAGTTATGTTCAGAAAACCGTCACCGCGTGTCAAGATGACCCGAAACGGCCGATCCCGCCTGTGTGCTTTTTGGCCGTACAAGGTACCCAATCGAGCTGAGATTTAGATGGCGAGCGGGAATAAGATCGAATATGATGAGAAAGAATACTGGCGCTGAAACGATTTGAGGAATTTCGAGAACAAAATTTTCAACCGAGCAAACCGCCGGGAACCTCGTAGAGCTCTTTTCTTGCGGCGATCCTCGGAACACATGAAGAAAGCTTCTGGGCCGAGATACGAAAAACTCGGGGGGGGGGGGGGGGAACCAAAAAAAAAAAAAAAAAAAAAAAACGTTTTCCTGTTTTTATCCAGCGTCGGTTCCCCCAAGTGTTTTGATAGTAATACTGCACCTATGGGCCTAAGAATTTTACTGACGGACGCGACATAACCCACTACAGGTGCGGAAAATCTGGTCTCTCAAAATGAATGGCCAAATATATTTAAAATATTCGCAAAACCACCCAAAAGTTATCACTTTGTCCTTTCTCGTCGGCTCGACCAACTAGCTCCATCCCGCGCCGGAATTCCTCTAGCTCATCGATAACGAAGAGCTCTACGAGGTATGCAGGTACCGTCACATGCGAGGGATTTCCAACAGTGCTGGAAGTTCTTTTCCACTGAACCAGTGTCGGCCTGCTCAGATCAGAGCCTTTTAACGCCCTGCTCGGGACCACGAGTACGATCTCGCCTGCCCGGAACGCGGGCGCGCCAACCCCGGGTCCTCGCCCCGGGCGAGGCGCGCCCGGGTCCGTGCGACTGCGTGTCAGGTAGCCTCAAGCACGCTTTAAACGTGCGCGGTGGCGCTGGCTTGCCTGGCGCGCTCCTGAAGGGCTACTGGGCGCCGGCGGAAAACCGTCAACCTTTCTTACCGCCGGGGGAATCGTAGAGCTTCCTTGCCACATATTATGTCCAAAGAATTGGCAGAGAACGAATAGTTTTTCAGCCTCTGCTGCTAGCACACTCGAATACAAGACTGAGTTCAGAGCTCTAGATGCAACAGGCGCACGCGCCTGATGATGCTGAAGCGATTGATGTGCGTACAAGCTCTGCCCTCCCACATTTCGAGTTAAGTACAGAAAACCGACAGCATCTGTCAAGATGACTCCAATAATACGAACAGGTTCACGGACTTAGATCGAGTAGCAGACCGAGTTCAGACCTCTAGATGCCATAGATGAACGCGCCTGATGATTTCGAATGGGTTCTGTAAGTATCAGCTCTGTAGCTGTCCTAGAGCTCGAGTTAAGTCCAGAAAGCCGACAGCATCTGTCAAGATAACTCGAAAAATACGAATAGCTTCGTGGACATAGCTCGAGTAGCAGACCGATTTCAGACCTCTGGATGCAACGGATGAACGCGTCTGATGATTCTAAAGAGGTCTCTGATAATATCAGCTCTATAACTGTCCTATAGCTCGAGTTATGTTGAGAAAACCGCCACCGCGTGTCAAGATGACCCGAAACGGCCGATCCCGCCGCAGTGCTTTTTGGCAGTAATATCTACCCGATCGATCTGAGATTAAGACGGCGAGCGGGAATAAGATCGAATATCACGGGAAAAAATACTAGAGCTCAAACGGATTGAGGAATTTCGAGAACCAAATTTTCAACCGACAAAAAGTCAGAAAAAAGTCTGTCGAGATTTTTCTGGCCAACTAGCTCTCCAGCGCCCCAGAATTACTCTTAAAAAGCTTCCAGCGGGCGCCGGCGGTAAACCGTCAACCTTTCTTCCCGCCCGAGCTCGTAGAGCTTCCTGCCCATATATTATGTCGAAAGAATTAGTAGAGAACGAATAGTTGTTCGGCCTCCGCTGATAGCAGACTCGGATACAAGACTGAGATCAGAGCTCTAGATGCAACAGACGCACGCGCCGGATGATGTTGAATCGATTGATGTGCGTACGAGCTCTGTGGCCCTCCCAAATTTCGAGTTAAGTACAGAAAACCGACAGGATTTGTCAAGATGACTCGAATGATACGAATAGGTTCACGGACCTAGCTCGGGTAGCAGACCGAGTTCAGAGCTCCAGATGCCATAGATGAACGCGCCTGATGATTCCGAATCGTTTCTGTAAGTATTAGTTCTGTAGGTGGTCTACAGCTGGAGTTAAGTCCACAAAGCCGACAGCATCTGTCAAGATGACTCGAATAATACGAATAGGTTCGTGGACGTAGCTCGAGTAGCAGACCGAGTTCAGTCCTCTAGATGCAACAGATGAACGCGCTAGGTTATTCTGGATCGATCTGTTAATATGAGCTCTGTATGTGTCCCACAGCTTGAGTTAAGTACAGTAAACCGACAGCACCTATTAAGATTACTCGAATAATACGAACAATTTCGCGGACCTAGCTCGGGTAGCAGACCGAGTCCAGACCTCTAGATGCAACAGACGAACGCGCCAGATGATTCTGAGAAAGTTTCTATTAATATCAGCTCTGTAGTTGTCCTATAGCTTCAGTTATGTTCAGAAAACCGCCACCGCGTGTTAAGATGACCCGAAGCGGCCGATCCGGCCGCAGTGCTTTTTGGCCGTAATATCTACCCGATCGATCTGAAAGACGGCGAGCGGGAACCAGATCGAAAATCACGGGAAAAAATACTAGAGGTCAAACAAATTGAGAAATTTCGAGAACGAAATTTACCTACCCAAGGTAAGAAAAAAGTCCGTGGAGATTTTTCTGACCAACTAGCTCTCCAACGCCCCGGAATTACTCTTAAGCTTCCAGCAACTAGCTGAACCTCTACGAGTTACTAGCTGAGGGAAGCTCTACGAGTTAAGTCAGCAAAAGGTGCGTAGATTTTTCTTGCCAACTAGCTCTCCAGCGCCCTGGAGTTTCTCTTAAGCTTCCAGCAACTAGCTAAGGGAAGCTCTACGAGTTACTGAAGCAGTTTAGCGATCTGCTCAGGGCCGCGAACGCGCGCGATGTCGGAGAATTTGCTTAGCAGACGAGGCATAACTCACGTTTCTCAAAATGTATGGTCAAATATCTTTCAAATCTAAGGAAAATCACCCCAGGTCATCACATTGTCTCTTAACGTCGGCTCTGCCAACCAGCTTCACCCCGCGCCGGAATTCCTCTAGCTCATCGATGCCGAAGAGCTCTACGAGATATATCTTTTATATCTCAGCGAAACCAACCCAAACTTATGACATCTTATTTTCTGGCCGGATCGACCAACTGGCGCCGGCGGTCAACCGTCAACCGGTCACGGCCGGGAACTTCACGCATGAAACTTCTGGAGGCATTTCTCGAAAAATTGTTTTTTTATATATGTCGGGAAGAAATTGGTTCCTCCTTGTGTTCCGATAGTAAAATCCGCCTAGAGAGCTCATATTAAGACTGGCGCCGGCGGTGAACCGTCAACCTGGTCACCGCCGGGAACCTCGTAGAGCTCCTTCCACGCGTGAGAGTGCCCAGAATCGAAGCAGAGAACTTCGCAGATTTTCTTAAAATCTTTAATTTCCAACTTTTCATGCCAATCTGATCAGGTTCCTGGCTTCGCTGAGAAGAATTTGTCGATGGAATGAGCTGAGAATTCGAGAGGCAACTTCTGTGATTCAAAGCTTCGCTCTGCGCAATTGTCAGCCCAAACGAATGGTTAGAGCTACAAAATCGGTTGAGCCAGGCCGCGGATGGTATGATCGCGTCCCTTTTCGAAATTTCGCCAACTAGCTTCACTCTGTCGCCGAATTCCTCTTGCTCTGTTAGCATGAGAGCTCTACGAGGTATACAGAGACCCTCATAGTCGTCACAGGTCGAAAAATCTGGTATCTCAACTTTCCTCGCAAGCCCATCTGGCGGCCACCACCACCGCCCGGCTTCTAATCTTAAACCCTCTAGCTCTCAACGAGCTCTCCGGCAACAGAAGCTCTCGGAACGCCGGCGGTGAACCGTCAACCTGGTCACCGCCGGGAACCTCGTAGAGCTCTTTGCACGCTTAAGAATGCTCAGAATCGAAAGAGAAAGCTTCCGGGAGCATTTCTCCAAAACGTCAGAACTGATTTGTTTCTTTCATGTCGACATGAAGTTGGTTCCCCCAAGTGTTTTGATAGTAAAAGTGTGCCTACAGAGCTCATATTAAGACGCAGAGGCTCTCATAGTCGTTTACAGGTGCGGAAAATCTGGTTTCTCAAAATGAATTGTCAAATATCTTTCAAATCTGTGCAAAACCGACCGAAAGTCACCACATCGTCTTTTCTGGTCAGGTCGACCAACTAGCTCCGCCCCGCGCCGGAATTCCTCTAGCTCGTCGACTGGGAGCCGGCGGTAAACCGTCAACCAGGTTACCGCACGGAGCCTCGTAGAGCTCTTCTCTGCACGACGCTGCTTGGAACACATGGGGGTAGCTTTCTTACGCGTGAGCTGAAAAGCTTTAAAAATTACGTGTTCCTCTCAGAGCACTCGTCTAATACGAATAGTTTCGCGGATCTAGCTCGAGTAGCAGACCGAGTTCAGACCTCTCGCTGGAACAGACAAACGCGCCTGATGATTCTGAATCGATTTCTGTAAGTAGCAGCTCTGTACCTCTCCTAAATGTTGAGAAGTACAGAAAACCGTAAACGCGTGTCGAGATGCTCGAGACGGCCGACGGTTCCCTCAAGTGTTTCGATTGTAATATTGCAGCTACGGACCTGAGAATTTCACTGGCAGACGCGGCACAACCCACTACAGGTGAGAAAAATACCGGTTCCCAAAACGAACTTAAAATTTTGCACAAAGATTGCAAAACCGACCGAAAGTTACCACATTGTCTCTTAAGGTCGGGTCGGCCAACTGGCCCACCCTGCGCCCGAATTTCTCTTAGCTCATCTTGCCGAAGAGCTCTACGAGGTACGAAGAGCTCTACGAGGTAAGCTCTTCTGGAGCTCTGGGGCCTCCCCTGCAGCTTCTGAAGTTTCACGCGTGCCCGCACGCGGCACGCGTGGACGCGTGCCAGAAGCGCCTCCGAACCCGCTGCCGGGACTGGGCGCCGGCGTTAAACCGTCAACCTTTCTTACCGCCGGGGGACTCGTAGAGCTTCCTGACCATATATAATGTCGAAAAAATTGCAGAGAACGAATAGTTTTTCAGCCTAAACGATTTCAGACCTCTCGATGCAACAGCCGAACGCCCCTCATGCTTCTGGATCGTCTTCTGTGCGCACGAGCTCCGTAGCTACCCTACAGCCCGAGTTACGTGCGAAAATCGACAGCACCTCTTAAGATCACTCGAACAATACAAATAGTTTCGCGAATCTACCTCGAGTATCAGACCGAGTTCAGACCTCTGAATACAACAGGCGGGCGCGCCTGATGTCTCCGAATCGATTACTGTAGTTACCAGCCCTGCAGCCCCCTTACAGCCCGAGTTAAGTGCAGAAAAACCGACAGCACCTCTAAAGATGACTCGAACAAAACGAATAGTTTCGCGGACCTAGCTCGGGCAGCAACCCGAGTTCAGAGCTCTGCATGCGACAGGCGGACGCGACTGATGTCTTCGAATCGATTCCAGTGATTACCAGCCCTGCAGCCCCCTTACAGCTCGTTAAGTGCAGAAAACGGACAGCACCTCTCAAGATGACTCGAAGAATACGAATAGTTTTGCGGACCTAGCTCGGGCAGCACACCGAGTTCTGAGCTCTGGATTTGGCAGGCGCACGCGCCTGATGTCTCCGAATCGATTCCTGTGAGTACCTCGTAGAGCTCTTCGGCATCGATGAGCTAGAGGAATTCCGGCGCGGGGTGGAGCTAGTTGGCCGACCCGGCCAGAAAGGACAAAGTGGTAACTTTTGGGTGGTTTTGCGAAAAAAAATTGAAGGATATTTGACAATTCATTTTGAGAAAGCAGATTTTTCGGACCTGCAGTGGGTTATGGCGCGTCCGCCAGTAATTTTTTTAGGCCCATAGGTGCAGTATTACTATCAAAACACGTGGGGGAACCGACGTTGGATAAAAACAGAAAAACGTAATTTTTCGAGTTTCTCAGATGTTGCTCTAGACGCTTTCTTTATGCTTACCAAAGAGCGCCGTGTGAGAAAAGAGCTCTACGAGAGTGCCGGCGGTAACCTGGTTGACGGTTTACCGCCGGTTCCCAGTACGAGCCCACAGCCCGAGTTAAGTGCAGAAAACTGACAGCACCTCTCAAGATGACTCGAACAATACGAATAGTTTCGCGAACCTAGCTCGGGCAGCAGACCGAGTTCAGACCTATAGATGGAACAGACGAACGCGCCTGATGATTTGCAATCGATTTCTGTGAGAATGAGCTCTGTAGCTGCCCTACAGCTCGATTTAAGTACAAAATGCCGACAACGCGTATCAAGATGACTCGAAACAGTCGATCCCGCCGGACGCTTTTTGCAAAAATATTTACCCGATCGAGCTGAGATTAAGAAGGCGGGCGGGAATAAGATCGAATATGGTCAGGAAAAATACTAGAGCTGAAACGAATTGTTGAATTTCGAGAACAGAATTTTCAACCGACCAAAAGTCAGCAAAAGGTCCGTCGAGATTTTTCTTGCCAACTAGCTCTCCAGCGCGCCGGAATTACTCTGAAGCTTCCAGCAACTAGCTCAGGGAAGCTCTACGAGTTACGGGCGAGTTGCTGCGAGGATCGTGCACCGGCGAAGATGGGCTGCTGGCGGGCATCACCACCGTCCGGCTTCCAATCTAAAACCCTCTAGCTCTCAGAGAGCTCTCCGGGAATATCTTTCAAATATTAGCAAAACCTCTCTCAAGGCCGGGTCGACCAACTAGCTCCACCCCGCGCCGAAACTGGGCGCCGGCGGTAAACCGTCAACCTTTGCTACCGCCGGGAGACTCGTAGAGCTTCCTGACAATATATATTGTCGAAAAAATTGCAGAGAACGTATAGTTTTTCAGCCCAAGCGATTTCAGACCTCTCGATGCAACAGCCGAACGCCCCCGATGCTTCTGGATTGTCTTCTGTACGAGCTCTGTAGCTCTCCTGCAGCCCGAGTTACGTGCGTAATTCGACAGCAACCCTGAAGATACTCGAACAATACGAATAGTTTGGCAAACCTAGCTCGAGTATCAGACCAAGTTCAGGCCTCTGAATGCGACAGGCGGACGCGTCTGATCTCTCCGAATCGATTCCTGTGACTACCAGCACTGTAGCCCCCAGACAGCCCGAGTTAAGTACAGAAAACCGACAGCACCTCTCAAGATGACTCGAACAATACGAATAGTCTCGCGATTCTAGAAAGGGCAGCAGATCGAGTTCAGAGCTCTGGATTCAACAGACAAACGCGACTGATGATTCTGAATCGATTTCTGTACTTATCAGCTCTGTAGCTGTCCTATAGCTCGAGTTAAGTACAGAAAACCGAGAGCGCCTGTCAAGATGACTCGAATAATACGAATAGGTTTGCGGTCTTAGCTCGGCTAGCAGACCGAGTTCACACCTCTAGATGCAACGGACGAACGCGCCTGATAATTCTGAATCCATAAGGTGTGCTTACCAGCTCTGTAGCTGTCCTGTATCTCGAGTTAAGTCCAATATACCGACAGCGCGTATCAAGATGACTCGAAACGGCCGATCCCGCCACAGTGCTTTTCGATAGTAATATTCACCCGATCGAGCTGAGATCAAGATGGCGAGCGGGAATAAGATCGAATAGCACGGGAAAAAATACTAGAGCTCTAACGAATGTTCAAATTTTGAGAACATAATTTTCAACTGAGCAAACTGGGCGCCGGCGGTAAAACGTCAACCTTTGTTACCGCCGGGGGACTCGTAGAGCTTCCTGACAATATATAATGTCGAAAAAAATTGCAGAGAACGAATAGTTTTTCAGCCCAAGCGATTTCAGACCTCTCGATGCAACAGCCGCACGCCCCCGATGCTTCTAGATTGTCTTCTGTACGAGCTCTGTAGCTGTTCTACAGCCCGGGTTACGTGCGTAAGTCGACAGCACCTCTGAAGATGACTCGAACAATACGAACAGTTTGGCAAACCTAGCTCGAGTATCAGACCGAGTGCAGGCCTCTGAATGCGACAGGCGAACGCGTCTGATCTCTCCGAATCGATTCCTGTGATTACCAGCCTTACAGCCCCCCTACAGCTCGGGTTAAGTGCAGAAAACCGACAGCATCTCAGGATGACTCGAACAATACGAATAGTTTCGCGGACCTAGTTCGGGCAGCAGACCGAGTTCTGAGCTCTGTATTCGACAGGCGGACGCGCCTGATCTCTTCAGATCGGTTCCTGTGACTACCAGCTCTGTAGCCCCTCTACAACCTGAGTTAAGTACAGAAAACCGACAGCACCTCTCAAGATGACTCGAACAATACGAATAGTTTCGCGATTCTAGAGCGGGCAGCGGACTGAGTTCAGAGCTCTCGATTCAACAGACAAACGCGACTGATGACTATGAATCAGTTTCTGTAAGTATCAACTCTGTAGTTGTCATATAGCTCGAGTTAAGTACAGAAAACCGAGAGCGCATGTCAAGATAGTTCGCAAAATACAAATAGGTTTGCGGACCTAGCTCGGCTAGCAGACCGAGTTCACACCTCTGGATGCAACAGATGAACGCGGCTGATCATTCTGAATCCATAAGGTGTGCTTACCAGCTCTGTAGCTGTCCTGCATCTCGAGTTAAGTCCATTATACCGACAGCGCGTATCAAGATGACTCGAAACGGCCGATCCCGCCACAGTGCTTTTCGAAAGTAATATTCACCCGATCGAGCTGACATCAAGATGGCGAGCGGGAATAAGATCGAATATCACGGGAAAAAATACTAGAGCTCTAACGAATGTTCAAATTTTGAGAACATAATTCTCAACTGAGCAAAAGTCAGCAAAAGTTCCGTCGAGATTTTTCTTGCCAACTAGCTCGCCAGTGCGGACGAATTACTCTTAAGCTTCCAGCTGTTAGCTTAGGGAAGCTCTACGAGTCAAGTCATCAAAAGTTCCGTCGAGATTTTTCGAGCCAACTAGCCCGCCAGTGCGTCCGAATTACTCTTAAGCTTCCAGCTGCTAGCTTAGGGACTGGGCGCCGGCGGTAAACCGTCAACCTTTCTACCGCCGGGGGACTCGTAGAGCTTCCTGACAATACATAATGTCGAAAAATTCCAGAGAACTAATAGTTTCCAGCCCAAGCGATTTCAGACCCCTCGATGGAACAGCCGAACGCCCCCGATGCTTCTGGATTGTCTTCTGTACAAGCTCTGTAGCTCTCCTACAGCCCGAGTTACGTGCGTAATTCGACAGCACCTCTCAAGATAACTCGAACAATACGAATAGTCTCGCAAACCTAGCTCGAGTATCAGACCAAGTTCAGGCCTCTAAATGCAACAGGCGGACGCGTCTGATGTCTCCGAATCGCTTCCTGTGATTACCAGCCCTGCAGCTCCCCATACAGCCCGAGTTAAGTGCAGAAAACCGACCGCATCTCAGGATGACTCGAACACTACGAATAGTTTCGCGGACCTAGTTCGGGCAGCAGAGTTCCTCTGGATTCGACAGGCGGACGCGCCTAATGTCTCCGAATCGATTCCGGTGACTACCAGTACTGTAGCCCCCCCACAACCCGAGCTAAGTACAGAAAACCGACAGCACCTCCCAAGATGACTCGAACAATACGAATAGTTTCGCGATTCTAGAGCGGCAGCAGACCGAGTTCAGAGCTCTGGATTCAACAGACAAACGCGACTCATGATTCTGAATCGGTTTATGTAAGCATCAGCTCTCTAGCTGTCATATAGCTCGAGTTAAGTACAGAAAACCGAGAGCGGCTGCCAAGATGACTCGAATAATACGAATAGATTTGCGGACCTAGCTCGGCTAGCAGACCGAGTTCAGACCTCTGGATGCAACAGACGAACGCGCCTGATCATTCTGAATCGAAAAGGTGTGCTTACGAGCTCTGTAGCTGTCGTGTATGAGTTAAGTCCAATATACCGACAGCGCGTATTAAGGTGACTCGAAACGGTCGATCCCGCCTGGACGCTTTTTAACAGTAAAAGGTACCCGATCGAGCTGAGATCAAGATGGCGAGCGGAGATAAGATCGAATATCACGGGAAAAAATACTAGAGCTCCAACGAATGTTCAAATTTTGAGAACATAATTTTCAACCGACCAAAAGTCACCAAAAGGTCCGTCGAGATTTTTCTTGCCAACTAGCTCTCCAGCGCCCCCGAATTACTCTTAAGCTTCCAGCAACTGGGCGCCGGCGGTAAACTGTCAACCTTTCTTACCGCCGGGGGACTCGTAGAGCTTCCTGACAATATATAATGTCGAACAAAATTGCAAAGAACGAATAGTTTTTCAGCCCAAGCGATTTTAGACCTCTCGAGGCAACAGCCGAACGCCCCCGATGCTTCTGGATTGTCTTCTGTACGAGCTCCGTAGCTCTCCTACAGCCCGAGCTACGTGCGTAAATCAACAGCACCTCTCAAGATGACTCGATCGAAACGAAAAGTTTGGCAAACCCAGCTCGAGTGTCAGACCGAGTTCAGACCTCTGAATGCGACAGGCGGACGCGTCTGATGTCTACGAATCGATCCCTGTGATTATCAGCCCTGCAGCCCCCCTACAGCCCGAGTTAAGTGCAGAAAACCAAGCACCTCTCAGGATGACTCGAACAATACGAATAGTTTCGCGGACCTAGTTCGGGCAGCAGACCGAGTTCGGAGCTCCGGATTCGACAAGCGGACGCGCCTGATGTCTTCAAATCGATCCATGTGACCATCGGCACTGTAACCCCCCTACAGCCGAGTTAAGTGCAGAAAACGAGAGCACCTCTCAAGATGACTCGAAGAATACGAATAGTTTCGCGATTCTAGATCGGGCAGCAGACCGAGTTCAGAGCTCTGGATTGAACAGACACACGCGACTGATGATTCTGAATCGGTTTCTGTAAATATCAGCTCTGTAGCAGTCCTATAGCCCGAGTTAAGTACAGAAAACCGAGAGCGCCTCTCAAGATGACTCGAATAATACGAATAGGTTTGCGGACCTAGCTCGGGCAGGAGACCGAGTTCCAAGCTCTGGATTCGACAGGCGGACGCGCCTGATGTCCTCGAATCGATTCCTGTGATTACCAGCCCTGTAGCCCCCCTGCAGCCCGATTTGAACACAGAAAACTGACAGCACCTCTCAAGACGACTCAAGCAATACGAATAGTTTCGCGGACCTAGCTCGAGCAGCAGACCGAGTTCAGAGCTCTGGATTCAACAGACGAATGCGCCTGATGATTCTGGATCGATGAGGTGTGCTGAGCAGCTCTGTGGTTGACCTCTATCTCGAGTTAAGTCCGATATACCGACAGCGCGTATCAAGATAACTCGAAACGGCCGATCCCGCCCGTGTGCTTCTCTGCAGTAAAAGCTACCCGATCGAGCTCAGATCAAGATGGCGAGCGGAGATAAGATCGAATACCACGGGAAAAAATGCTAGAGCTCTAACGAATGGTTGAATTTTGAGAACAAACTTTCCAACCGACCAAACGTCACCAAAAGGTCCGTCAAGATTTTTCTTGCCAACTAGCTCTCCAGGGCCCCGGAATTACTTTTAAGCTTCCAGCAACAATTTGCTCAGGGAAGCTCTACGAGTTATAACTTGCTAAGGGAAGCTTTACGAGTTAAGCTCTGGGAGTCATTCCTCAAGCTCATCGATGTCCAAGAGCTCTACGAGGTACTGGGCGCCGGCGGTAAAACGTCAACCTTCCTTACCGCTGGGGGACTCGTAGAGCTGCCTGACAATATATATATATATATGTCGAAAAAATGCAGAGAACGAGTAGTTTTTCAGCCCAAGCGATTTTAGACCTCGATGCAACAGCCGAATACCCCGATGCTTCTGGATTGTCCTCTTTGCGAGCTCTGTAGCTCTCCTACAGCCCGAGTTACGTGCGTAAATCTACCTCTCAAGATTACTCTAAGCAAACGAATAGTTTGGCAACCCAGCTTGAGTATCAAACCGAATTCAGACCTCTGAATGCGACAGGCGGACGCGTCTAATGTCTGCGAATCGACTCCTGTGATTACCAGCCCTGCAGCCCCCCTACAGCCCGAGTTAAGTGCAGAAAACCGACAGCACCTCTCAGGATGACTCGAACAATACAATAGTTTCGCGGACCTAGTTCGGGCAGCAGACCGAGTTCCGAGCTCTGGATTCGACAGGCGGACGCGCCTGATGTCGTCAAATCGATTCCTGTGACCACCAGCATTGTAGCCCTCCCCAGCCCGAGTGGAGTGCAGAAAACCGAGAGCAATTATCAAGATGACTCGAACAATACAAATAGTTTCGCGATTCTAGAGCGGGCAACAGACCGAGTTCAGAGCTCTGCATTCAACAGACGAACGCGACTGATCATTCTGAATCGGTTTCTGTAAGAATCAGCTCTGTAGCTGTCCTATAGCTCGAGTTAAGTACAGAAAACCGAGAGCGTCTGTCAAGATAACTCGAATAATACGAATAGGTTTTTGCGGACCCAGCTCGGCTTGCAGACCGAGTTCAGACTTCTAGATTCAACAGGCGAACGCGCCTGAATATTCTGAATCGATAAGCTGTGCTTACCAGCTCTGTAGCTGTCCTCAAGCTCGAGTTATGTTCAGAAAACCGTCATCGCGTATCAAGATGACTCGAAACAGCCGAACCCGCCGCAGTGCTTTTTAGCAGTAAAAGGTACCCGATCGAGCTGAGATCAAGACGGCGAGAGGGAATTTCGGAAAAAAAAAAAAAAAAAAAAAAAAAAAAAAAAAAAAAAAAAAAAAAAAAAAAAAAAAAAAAAAAAAAAAAAAAAAAAAAAAAAAAAAAAAACGACCAAAAGTCATCAAAAGGTCCGTCGAGATTTTTCTTGCCAACTAGCTCTCCAGTGCTCCGGAATTACTCTTAAGCTTCCAGCAATAACTTGCTAAGGGAAGCTCTATGAGTTACTTGGTAGCGTCCACTCGCACCGGAAAGCCTTCCTACCTGGCGAGCTCACTTGATAGCGTCCACTTGGTAGCGTTCAAAACCCTGAGAGCGAAGAGACCCCTGGGAACGAGAAATCTTCTCTGGAGAGGGCTGGGGGGCCCCCCTGAAGCGCTTCGGAAGCGCTGCCAGGAACGCTTCCACGCGTGCCTGCGCGGATGCTGGCACGCGTGGACGCGTGCCGGAAGCGCTCCCGGACCCGCTGCGACCCCAAACGAACTGCTGCGAGGATTCTGGAGTGGCGGAGATGGGCGGCTGGCGGGCACCACCACCGTCCGGCTTCTAATCTCAAACCCTCTAGCTCTCGGAGAGCTCTCCGGGGCGCCGGCTAAACCGTCAACCTTCCTTACCGCCGGGGACTTGTAGAGCTTCTGATAATATATAATATGAAAAATGCTGAGAACGAATAGTTTTTTAGCCCAAGCGATTTCAGACCTCTCGATGCAACAGCCGGACGCCCCCGATGCTTCTGGATTTTCTTCTTTGCGAGCTCTGTAGCTCTCCTACAGCCCGAGTTACGTGCGTAAATGAACAGCACCTCTCAAGATGACTCTAAGAAAACGAATAGTTTGGCAACCTAGCTCAAGTATCAAACCGAGTTCAGACCTCTCAATGCGACAGGCGGACGCGTCTGATGTCTGCGAATCGACTCCTCTGATTACCAGCCCTGCATCCCCCCTACAGCCCGAGTTAAGTGCAGAGAACCGACAGCACCTCTCAGGATGACTCGTACAATACAATAGTTTCGCAGACCTAGTTCGGGCAGCAGACCGAGCTCCTAGCTCTGGATTCGACAGACGGACGCGCCTGATGTCGTCAAATCGATTCCTGTGACCACCAGCACTATAGCCCCCCCCCCAGCCCGAGAGCACTTCTCAAGATGACTCGAACAATACAAATAGTTTCGCGATTCTAGATCGGGCAGCAGACCGAGTTCAGAGCTCTGGATCCAACAGACAAATGCGACTGATGAGTCAGAATCGGTGTCTGCAAGTATCAGCTCTGTAGCTGTCCTATAGCTCCAGTTAAGTGCAGAAAACCGAGAGTGTCTGTGAAGATGACTCGAAAAATACGAATGGGTTTGCGGACCTAGCTCGGCTAGCAGACGGAGTTCAGACCTCTAGATTCATCAGGCGAACGCGCCTGATCATTCTGGATCGATTAGCTGTGCTTATCAGCTCTGTAGCTGTCCTAATAAAGCTCGAGCTATGTTCAGAAAACCGTCATCGCGTGTCAAGATGACTTGAAACGGCCGATTCCGCCTGCCTGCTTTTTGGCAGTCAAAGGTACCCGATCGAGCTCAGATCAAGATGGCGAGCGGGAATGAGATCGAATATCATGGTGAAAAATACTAGAGCTCAAACTGGGCGCCGGCGGTAAACCGTCAACCTTGGTTTTTTGCGTCTTTGCTGGGACCGTCTTGGCCACTGAGGCCAGGTCCAACAAAGTCTCAGGCAAAACAGAGCCTCTTATTCATCACGCAAGCAGTCAGCTCTTATACCACACAGCGAAGCTGAAGGAATGAAGAGAATCACATGCCGCAGTGACACAATCAAACGCAAAGTACACACAGATAAACGAGGAAGTCAATGGGCAGCGAAGCTGCAGGAATATACAAGACACGGAAAAGAAGAAACAATGTGTATCAAATCACTGCGAATGATCAAAGAAGGTCTGCACAACCTGTGGGAGCACCTCGCATATGCGCTCCGCCGCCGATAGTTCCGTATCTGTAACAGTGGCGCTCGGTGGTAGACACCAAGCCGCAAGATACACATCCTTGAAAATGATGTCGGTCCGCGAGAAGATATACTTGTTTCGCAGACCAATCTGTATCCATGCACCACAGGCACTTCCGCGGCTACAAACTCCCCCATCAAAGCCGGCTTTGATAAGGCAAGGAATATAACACTGAGATTCAAAGTCGTTGAGGTAAACGAAATCGGCGTACACGTGGCCCTGACGGGCCTGATGGGTCAGTAAGTCAGCTTTCTGGTTCCATTCCCGAAACGAATGAGAGAAGAAGTCACGGCCGGCCTCTGGAGGCCTCACCAAGTAAGTTTCCTGCATTTCGTCCAACTTATTAATCAGAGTATCCACCCTTTTCTGATATACCTGAGCTAATACTTTCCATTTCCCGCAGAGCCAGTTAATAACAAGCAGTGAGTCCCCTTGGATGTCCAGTGGTATCCCATCCGTATCGAGGTCCCACTGTGTACAACGCATATTATGCAACGCAATACGTTTGCTGAGGCGATCCCTATATGCTGGTGTATCCTCCCGATCCTGACCGATATGAACCCCTCCATCCTCATCCAAGTTCAAGAACACAGGCACCCCTGAGGACGCCAAACCTTTACACTTCTTTTGGAAGTACTTCAACATAGTACTTGAACAAACATTAGCAGCGAAATCCATGAAATGCTCAAAACTTCCAGCAAAGAACTCCCACCAGGATAAACCGTAAAACGATTCCAATGAATAATACCACGGACGGAGTCCGACGCTCTCCTGTCCCCTCCGATGCCTTTTCATTGAGCTGGCCTCCTTCCAATTTCCCCAACATCTGAGAGCCTCACTTGAATCTGTCCTCAATCTATCCCACAGTCGGCCAAACGCCAGACATGAGAAACGAGAATCTCTCCAAGCTCTCATCGAGTTCGCCTCCAACGCCCCCCGATCTGTGATCAGCCTGTGTGCAAAGTCATGGATGTCAATTGCCCACATCCAATGCACTCTGAGAAACTTCTGTACAATGCCCACAAAGTGAGCATCATGAAATTTTTGTCTCGCACGTTCATACCTCCTCGTATTCCATTCCTGATAACTTTCCCCCTCCCTCCGTATACAGCGAGACATTACAGACAGGCACTTGCCCTCAAAGATATGAAGGGCGCTCAATGAACTTGAATCGACCGTGCATCCTTCCGCCGCGTAGAGCACAATACTCTGAACTCTCTGAGCATACCTCTCATATTTATCTTTCAACGGGATGGCCGTGGAGCGGAAGAAGGTCGCCTGCCCCCAGAAGGCCCTGCGAGCACAGTCAATACGAGCGTCCAAATCATGATGTTCATTCACATGTAGTTCAGAACAAATATAAGCCCCCAGCACCTCCATCTCCGTCGTCCTCCTAAATCGATACACTCCAGACGCCTCCGACCCCACCGAGAGAACAAGATCAGCAGTGTGAAGTATTTCCCCTTCCACATCTCGCGGGGGCTCGACCCCGAACACCATATACAATAGGCTGGATTCCTTCCATCTCATGCCATAATCATGTAACTGTGTAGTTAGACCGCATAACATGCGTGTGAGTTCCTCTCGACTCCGAGCCAATACATAACAGTTGTCCGCCCAAAGGAAATGATTAATAATCGAAACACAGCTAGTCGAGCCAGTCGCATACTCAATACGATAACCTAGTCCTAGTACGTCCCATTCTCGAATCGTGGAGCCCCACATAGCAGCAACAATGAGATTGAAGGCCAACGGGCCCTCGGGCCCTCCCGTCCGAATACATTTGTCCCACCTAACCTCCACCACCTCAATCCCATCATAATAGACAGTGCCTACACATTCGCACAAGGGGTCAAGTAGAGCATACTGTAGGTAAAGGGGTACACTCGCATGATCCAACCCGCGCCTGACATTGGCCACCGTGCAGTGATCGAACGCCTGAAGGACATCAGCGTTCGCCAAGTGTGCCGTTTCCCCTTTTCCCCATTGTGCAGCATGTTGACCTATGTGTTTGATGCTAGCCGTGATTTCGTGTGTACGACGATGTTCCTGGAAACCATACAACCCAATATGACGAAACACTCCTTTTCTTTCAATATGACCCTCAACCAAGAGAACAACACAGGAACTGAACCACCTCGAAACAGCATTCTGCATACACAGCAAACGTCCGTCTTTTAACTTAGTAATCCCTGGAGTTTTTGGCATAAAAGAGACGAGAATCTCACGCCACGACTGAGGATACGGAATCGTGAGCTTGATGATTTTATTGAACAACTTCTGGATCGCTCTGAGAGCACACCACGGCAAGCTCCTTAGAATCTCGCACGGTATCCCGTCTGGCCCAGTAGCCCTCTGGGTCTTCAGCCGAGCACGTGCTCTGAGAAGCAGCGCCATACTAATTCCCACAACTGATGTGGAACGTACCTCATGTACAGCCCTCATCCTGATCTCCTCCATCATACTGTTGGTGGAATTGCGTATCTCTTCGGACGACACCTTGCAACGAACGAACTTGTCGAGCTCCTCCTTCCACTCCTCACGGTCCTCCGTCTCCCTCCCATCCACCACTAAATGTTTGATAGTATATCTGACCTTTCGTTTTGTTGGGGGGCATAATCATATCACGTCGATAACCTCTGCGTAGACGATTAGCCTCATTCTTTAACCTCCTCAACCTCTCCACTTCCTCCTTCGGACACATCTTAACCTCCTCCTCCGCTCTTGTGAGCTGCACCGGCCTGGACGGCTCTCTCGGTCTTCTCGCACCCGTGGTGGAGTAGTCCACCGTCGGTGACAAGTACGCCTCCAGCATAGTACTCTCCAGACCCTGTGGACAGGTCACAGACGGACACCTTGAAAAGGCAGCACCGCCTAGATACGAGTCCACATGCTGTCGAGCCTGATGCTCATCAGCCCAAGTCGAACACTTGTATCCGACCAGAGACGGCCTAGACTTCTGACCAGGCTGGGGGTCAGGGCGACGAACAATCACGTTCCCAGGGTCAGTGAAACTCGCCGTGATGATTGCGTGATCGGATAATCTACTGAACTGCTTCTTCCCACCCCTCTTGAAACACCACTTCACCTCCAGATCCGAGAACTCCCAACGGTGAGGGACCATTAGGTAATCCAGGACCCTCTTCGAAGTCAGAAACTTGTTCTCCCCCCACGACTCCCAGGTATGCCTCCTAGTACAGAAAGTGTTGGCGGCCTTCAGTCCATGCGATTCCATGAACTCTAACAGCAGCTCCTTCAGCCTCCTCCTCCGACTCCTCCTTTCAATCTGCTGTGTACCGTCTCCTCCTCTCTCCCACCTTCTGTCCGTACGAGTACCTTCCTTTCCAGTAGCCTCATACTCCTCCCCATTATACGTAAATCTGCATCCAGGCGGAATCTCCACGTTTGCATCTAGCAGAACACAAAAGCTGGCCTGAGGAAACTTAGTGCGGAGAACATTGCGAGCACGACCGATCTGCTCATATACCTCCGCAGCAATCTCTACACAATCCTCCACATGAGGGTCTGGCAAATACGCTGACACAATAATGAGTGGTGACTTCTCTGACCCAAAGACACCGATAACGAACCTCGTGAAACAAGTGAAAAACAGACGGACGGCAGCCGCCCAAGATCTGTCGAAGATGAGAGCTGCCTTACTACACGAACTAGCTTTGATGCGCCACCCCAAGCGTTCAAATTCCCCGTGCACTAGGTATTGAGTTTCCTGACATGCAAAGAGCCCACCACATGCCCTCATATGATGGAGAATCTCAGCACATTTGAAATGAGCCTCCCCTGCTTTGTTCAGGTTCCAGCTCGCCAAACGTATGCCTCGGACGAGGCGCCGCAGACGTCACTGCCTACGATTCACTTCCTGAAGTATATCATTCATGGGAACCTTCAGCGCCGGATAAAAAGAAACAATACGAGCCCATGCATCAGCATGAAGAACCCAAGCCCCTGTGGTATTCGTATACGTCGCAAAACAGACGGGTCGGAAATTCGGAACAGCTTGAGTCCAAATCTGACTTCTCGGTGGCCCCACCTCCCCACGGATCTCGATTTGAACATGAGCCGAGGTCATACTACGCCAAGTCCCACAGAAACGAGCAACCGCTTTCACATGATCACGCTTCCAGGGTGCACACTCCACTAACGTACGAATCTTTCTGGGATCGATTGGCGTGTCCATATCATGAGTGAGAACATCGGCATATGGATACGTATAACCTGGGGGCGGGGCAATGCGATCGGCGGGTTCCTTACAGACCATATCCATCCATTTCTTTATTCTCCAAAGAGTGTCCCGTGGTGTCCCTTCTTTGAAACCGACCTTCACACTACCGTACATATATCTTCCTCCGTTTACTCGTTCAGTTTTATCTTTGTCGTAAGCATTCCTTTCCTCCCGCTGAAGTGTCCCAATCATATTCGATATTAGCTGTGCCGCATCTGCCCAGGGTATCATTTGATTTCCCCGATTTACTTGATTCGACCAATCCGTAACCCACCCTTTCAGCTCGAGATAAGTTGGTGTGAACTGGCTCGATCGCTCCTGTTGCACGCGAGGGATCGAACCTCCACCACCACCAGAGGAGCCACCAGGGCCCACACTAGTCGAAACCGAAGCTGCAGGAGATCCAGCCAAAATTTGCTTAACCTGTTTCTCCAAAATATCTGTCCGTGCATCTGATTTGTCCATTCTCTCCGTATGCAACTTGAGTGTGTCATCAACTCTTTTGATGTCCGTCTTCGTCGATTGAACAACATGGATGAGATCCTCATGGGCATCCTCCGTTTTCCAAACATGCTTCATCATCATCTGTTTGAATGGATCCTTCTCCTTTTCTAACATCACTTTCCTCTCCTCCTCAATCTCTGGGCCACGTGCACGTTTGGATCGAGTCTCACCATCCCCAGTCATCGCGGCATCCGCCGCTGCTGCAACATGAGTCATATCTTCAAGAATATTACCGTTCGATCCGTATTTATCTAACCAGCTCCTATCGTCCTCACGTTGACGTTTGTTTGATGCTGCCTCCAGTGCCTGCAGATCTTTCTGATCCCACGGCTGGTATTCCTCAAGGTAATCAAAGTTGACTCTCTCGTCCTGGTAGTCTTCTGTGGGTATGTCCAAATTCCTTTGACGCCGAAACCACTCCTCAGTACTTTCACCCCAATGCTCGAGTCCTATCTCTCTCCTCAATGCCAGCTGAGCCTCAGGACTGTCGTACGACGTGATGTCAACAACGATCCACACACAAGTAACTTCCACTCGTCCAATAAGAGGTAATGAATGCAGACAGAAAATAAACAGCAATGCAACACACCAGAGAGTATCTCAATACCACGAAGAAGAATACAGCGTACAATACAAGAGTTGTAGAGTAAGCAGACAAAAACCTCGAGGGAACCCAGGCAAGCCAGGCTCACACCCCGAGGCCAGGGCTCGCTAGAACGTCTGGAGGTTCCCCAGGCAGAGACGTTCTTGAGCCGAGACGTTCTTGAGCCGGGGGACTCGTAGAGCTTCCTGACAAGATAGCCCGATGCTTGTGTAGTGTCTTCTTTCCGAGCTCTGTAGCTCTCCTACAGCCCGAGTTACGTGCGAAAATCGACAGCACCTCTCAGGATCACTCGAACAATACAAATAGTTTCGCGAATCCAACTCGAGTATCAGACCAAGTTCAGACATCTGAATGCAACAGGCAGGCGCGCCTGTCTCCGAATCGATTCCTGTGATTACCAGCCCTGCAGCCCCCTTACAGCCCGAGTTAAGTGCAGAAAATCGGCAGCACCTCTGAAGATGACTCGAACAATACGAATAGCTTCGCGGACCTAGCTCGGGCAGCAGGCCGAGTTTAGGGTTCTGAATGCGACAGGTGGGCGCGACTGGTGTCTCCGAATCGATTCCAGTGATTACCAGCCCTGCAGCCCCCTTACAGCCCGAGTTAAGTGCAGAAAATCGACAGCACCTCTCAAGCTAACTCGACAAAAACGAATAGTTTTGCGAACCTAGCTCGGGCAGCACACCGAGTCCCGAGCTCTGGATTCGGCAGGCGGACGCGCCTGATGTCTCCGTACCGATTCATGTGACTACGAGCCCTCTAGCACCCCTACAGCCGGAGTTAAGTGCAGAAAACTGTCAGCACCTCTCAAGATGACTCAACAGCACGATAGTTTCGCGAACCTAGCTCGGGCAGCAGACCGAGATCAGACCTCTAGACGGGACAGACGGACGCGCCTAATGATTCGCAATCGATTTCTGTGAGAATGAGCTCTCTAGCTGCTCTACAGCTCGAGTTAAGTGCAAAATACCGACAACGCGTATCAAGATGACTCGAGAGAGCCGATCCCGCCACAGTGCTTTTCGTAGTGATATTCATCCGATCGAGCTGAGATCAAGATGGCGAGCGGAAATGAGATCGAATGTCACGGGAAACAAAACTAGAGCTCTAACACGAATTGTTAAATTTCGAGGAACAAAATTCCAACCGACCAAAAGTCAGCAAAAGTCCGTCGAGATTTTCTTGCCAACTGGGCGCCGGCGGTAAACCGTCAACCTTTCTTACCGCTGGGGGACTCGTAGAGCTTCCTCAAAATATATAATGTCGAAAAAACTTGCAGAGAACGAATCGTTTTTCAGCCCGAGCGATTTCAGACCTCTCGATGCAACAGCCGAACGCCCCCGGATGCTGCTGGATTCTTATGTACGAGCTCTCAAGATCACTCGAACAAAACGAATAGTTTGACAAACCCAGCTCGAGCATCAGCTCTTAATGCGACAGGCGGACGCGTCTGATGTCTCTGAATCGATTTCTGTGATTACCCTGCAGCCCCCCTACAGCCCGAGTTAAGTGCAGAAAGCCGACAGGATCTTTTAGGATGACTCGAACAATACAAACAATACGAACAATACTCGAACAAGATCGAGATTTTTCTTGCCAACTAGCTCTCCAGAGCGCCGGAATAACTCGATCAAATAGCTTAGGGAGCCTCTACGAGTCACGAATTGTTAAATTTCGATAAAAAAATGTTCAACCGACCATGGTAGCGTCCAAAACCCGGAGAGCGAAGACATCCTCGGGAACGGGAAACTGGGCGCCGGCGGTAAACCGTCAACCTTTGTTTTTTTTGGGGAGGCTGACCAGGCACCGAGCGCCCCAGCGCCCGTTAAGTGCCTACCTAGTCTCTCTGCAGCTGGAGGTCTTGGGCCACCTGGACTGCGGCCCGCAAGAGGCCCTCGAGACCCGAAAGCTCAGCGTCAGTGATACTGCTATGGGAGGGGAGTGCCTGTGCACAACGCCCTACTATTTCCCATATGATTGGACAAGGAGAGGAGGCTTGGGGGAAGAGGGAGACTACACGAGCTCTCTTATCTCTATGCTCAGGGTCAGGGTAAGGGTCATGGAATCGAGGAATATATCCAATCTGCAGAAACCAGCCAACGCCCACACCTTGGGCACACACTCCGCCGTCGAAGGATCCGCGGAGGCCAATAACTCGAAAGTTGTCTCGGACATCAGGACGAAAGATATGGTGGTGGAACAGCTCTCTGACTATCTGGCCTTCCCGTGCTAAGTGGGTAAGTTCATCAGCTACTGTGTTACTCTCTCGATATATGTGTCGAATGAAGTCGTTGCCCCATGAGGGGGGTCGTATTCCTTCCTCCTCCAACTCTTCCAAAAGAGAAATAATATTTGCCACCCGCCTACGATAAGAAGCCCCATCTCCTCCTTCTCCTCCCTCAACCTTCCAGAGACCATTGATCCAGTTACAGATAAGAAGCGAATCGCCCGTCAGCTCGAGACCGATCCCATCATCACTCAGATCCCAAGTCGGCTCCTGTTCATTGTTCGAGGCCAATCTCTGGGCCAGCTTCTCGGACTCCTTCGCCGACAACGGACGAGCCAACATCTCCTCCCCCCTCTCCTTTATGTAGTCTCCTCTCCCTCCAGTTCCTCCACGGACAACAAACAAGTCAAACAGAGACCCCAAAGTACAAGCTTCCAGGAACTGCCTGCAATACTGAACGAAGTCAGAGTAAGAGAAAGAGCACGCCCTCCACCACCGATCCTCCAGATTCACAAACGAGGGAAATATCGTCTGGAACATGAAACACCAAGGATGTTCACCCGTCGCCTGCCCCTTAGTACTGCCTAATCGTGTCAGTTTCGAGGCCTCCTTCCACTTCCACTGTGAACGCCAATATTTTGACTCCAGTGTCCTTTTCTCCTCCCACCTCGGGGTACAGCACATCAGAAGCCGGCGTGCGTCACGATGCGCACGAGGATACACCGTCTGTTGTCCAGGTCCAGGAACAGCCACCCTCCGACGTTTCGGGGGGGGCCTGGGGGAATCCCTAGGCCCCCCCCGCTCACAGGGAACTTCAACATCTCGAGAAGAAGAGGCCCTATCAGAGGGCATAGCAGAAGAGACCATCCCATGCATATCTGAAGAGACAGCGCCCATCCCATTCGTATCTGAGGAGACTGCGCCCATCCCATTAGTAACTGCAGAGACAGCACCCATCCCACTGGTAACTGAAGAGACTCCCACCATCCCATTAGTAACTGAAGAGACCACACCCATCCCACTGGTAACTGGAGAGACCATCCCATGCATATCAGAGACAGCACCCATCCCACTGGTAACTGAAGAGACTCCCACCATCCCACCAGTAACTGAAGAGACCACATCCATCCCACTGGTAACTGGAGAGACCATCCCATGCATATCAGAAGAGACCACACCCATCCCATTCATATCTGAAGAGACTGCACCCATCCCACTAGTAACTGAAGAGACAGCCCCCATCCCATTGGTAACTGAAGAGACCTCCCCCATCCCATTGGTAACTAGAGAGCCCGCGACCATTCCTGGGCTCAGCTCCGACTCAGGAATCTGATATCCGCTGTCGACATTAGCTCCAAAATATGATGCTATGTCAGCTCCAAGCTGCCACAAGGAATAAAGAACTCTCTGCACTGCACTCTGGCACTTTGCTTCAAAGAACATCCGTCTAGCAATTCTGAGTCGAGCTGGCTTCCAAACAACCCAACTTTCGGAGGCTGGCTTTTGGGGTGACGTCATCTGGTAAAGACAATTTCCCTCAAAGACATTCAGGCTCTGCAAGGAGTCCCTGTCCCAACTAATACCTTGACTTCCATAAATGAGAATGCTCTGAACCCGAGTGATATAACTCCTACACTTGGCCGAAAACGGGACTGCCTTTGATCTAAAATAAGCTGCATGCGCATGGAAGGCTCGTCGCGCGGCCCCGATCCGCCGCCGAAGGTCCTGGTGTGCCTCCCTATAGCTACAGTATATGCTGTTCCCCAAGACATTCATCTCATCAACTACTTTGAACGGCACCATCTGATCCTGAACCCGAACCAGGATAGGATGTTTTGGCTTCTCCGAGAAACCGATAAACGCGACCTCGAGCGACTCGATCTTCCATTCGAATCCCCATCCCCGCAGAGTCTCTGTCATGTCTCCTACCTGTCGCCTAAACTCCTCCTCCGAAGATCCCAAGATAAAGATGTTGTCGGCATATAGCAAGTGGTGTACAGGAACCGAGGCCGAAACTTCTCCCACCGAGTTTGGATCCAGACAATGAAACCCAATCCCCTGCTCATCCCAAAGCTTAAATAAAGGAGCCCACATCGCAACGACTATCAGGTTCCACAAGGAGGGGCTGTCGTTCCCACCTGTCCTGATGTGGGTATCAATTCCCACATCTGGCAGCTGCAAGCCCTGGAAGAGAAGCGAAGTGACCTCGCACGGCATAGGCACGAGCACACCGTACTGGAGCCAGGGAGGGATAGAGAGGACGTCGAACGCACGTTTGACCGTCGAGATTTTCGTGTTCTGGAAAGCTTGCTTCACATCCGCTGACCCCAGAACCAGACGTCGATCCTTCCCCCACTGTGAGGCGTGTTGTGCTGCTGCCTTAAGTCCTGCAAATATCTCGGTGCATGATCTTTTGGGAACGAAACCGAATAACGATGCATGAGTGCCAGCCTGGAGACAATATGGTTCAAGCATGATCGAGAGACAAGTACTGTACCACTTCTTAAAGATACTCTCCACAGAAATACGCCTCGTATCAGAAACATCGCATATCGGATAAGATTTGGGAAGTAGTGTCGTCAATGTTTGATGCCAAGAAGATGGAGGTACAACAATGCCACGTAAGATATCACAAAATAATCGCTTGATAGTGCGAACGGCTCTCCACGGAAGCGCTTTGATTACTTCTGCCCCCACCCCGTCTGGTCCCGTGGCTTTTCCAGGGTTGAGTCGAGCTCGGGCCCGAAGGACCACCGCCATCGTGAGCGTCGCCTCCTGGGGTCTGGGGGACCCCTGGAGCTCCTCCCTGAGGCCCTGGACAATCTTGATCGACCGCCGACGCTCCTCCTCATCCTCGCAGACCTCCTTCAACTTCATCATCTCCTCCATCCACCTCTCCCTGTCCACGCTCTCCTCCCCCTCAATCTTCACCGCCTTCAAAGCTGCTTTACGTGGACGCTCCGCTTCCCATTCCAGCTTTGCTCGTTTGAATTTTCTCGCTTCCCGATCTCTTTTTCTGCGTAGAAGTCGATAGGCTAACGTCCCCCTCTCCGCCCTCCTCCGGTAGACCTGCACATCCAAGGACCGCAGCAACTCCGATCGTTCAGGGGGTCGAGCTGGGCGCTTCGGGGTACATTCGGTGGCCGACGCACACGAATAGATAACACTCTCTGCCTGACACATAAGTTGGCACGAAAATAGATTGGCATCCAACAACTGGCGACACGATCGACGAGCAGACAAGTTGAGTGGGTCCCAGCCTTTCAAGGTTCGAGAACGTCGTGAGAGATTCCGTCTCGCCAACTCCCTGGAAGCCACTCTCAGAGAAGCTCGAACAAGGGCATGATCTGATAATCTCATCACGGCTCCCTGCTGCTGTCCTACGTACAGAAACTCAACCGAGCACCCCGACACCTGCGATCCATGAGGAACAAGGATGTAATCCAGCACTTCACGGCGGGACCCCTTCCGATAATCAAACCAAGTCGGCTTCCTAGCTCCAAAAGAATTCGAAGCACACATACGCTCCTGAACCAACCAATCCTCCACCTCCTGTCGCAAGCTCTCCACCTTCTCCTTCCTCTCCCGCTCCTTGGTCCCCGTGGCCTGGATCTGCACTACCTCCAAGCCTCCTCCCGAATAAACCTCCTCCTCATGCTGTAAGTGTGGCTGTATCTCAACATTCGCATCCATGGCAACAACAAGACGACAGAAGCCATAACGACGGCATACGTACTTTCTGAGCAAGCTCACCGACTGGAGTGCACAATGTGATATCTCCAGAAACTCGGGCTGGCTGGCATCAGGCAAGTACAATGAGACAAAGAGCATCCGTCCAGCAAGGATCGCGCACCACCTCTCTGAGGCCCATTGGCCTCGAACACTATCAGCCCTCCGATAGAGTATCATAGCACGGCGATCCTCCGAGACGTGGTAGTACAGTCCCATTTTGACAAGCCATTGCGCCATAACGTCGATGTTCTGAGACTCCTGTACCCCCAGGAAATCCCAGCCTAGGTGTGCTCCGTAGACTACCCTCGTCAGAACACTATAAGCTTTGTCATCCTTCCTCCCCGCACGTTGAAGGTTGAGCGTGGCGAAGCGGACTTCCGTCGGCTCCGCCCGTCGGCGTCACTGAGAAGCAGCCCTGGAGTCCGTGACTAGCTCCTCGAGCTCTGTCGCCGTCATGGTGATGCCGTGCCTCTGGGCGAAAGACGTCCAAGCTGCTGGGATAACTCGCCACTGCCCAGATCCCCCGAAGCTGGCCGCCTGATACTCGGCCAGCAAGCTCCGCTTCCCCTCAACGGGGTCAGAGTACATCGTGGACGGCGACTTTCCGTATCCAGTCGATCCTTTGAGGAAGATGGTGGGGTGCTTCCTGCTCCAGACACCATAAAATCGGCCAACTGCTTGATTGTGTGGGATCTTCTCGTCTGGGACCTCTGCACGAACTCTCAAACGAGACACCTTCGACTTCACCTTGGTGTAAAAGGCGTGGTTAAGCGATTCGTCATCATTTATACGTGTGAGAGCGCGCTGTACAGCATAGACCACTTCACTCCCTGCCCCAACCTTAAATCTAATCTTGATATTCCCCGTCATCGGTTTCGATCTGGCAAGTTTCTCAGAGCTGACCACATCCACTTGACCGTGTAACTGCTCGTTATCCGCTTTCAATAGACCCAGGGTGTTCTGGAGTAGTGTGCAGGCATCCGTATCGTCGATCATCGTAAGTTCCCTACTCGTGCGATTCGACCAGTCCTGGACCCATCCGTACAATTCTACATATGTAGGAGTAAATTTTGCCGTCGATGTTCGTCCTGCAAATCTCGGGGCTGCTATCGTAGAGTTAGAGGATCCAATCGAAGCAGTATCCTGGCTGGCCAGGGTCTCCAAGTTCTTAAGCCTAATCTCCTGCTCCTGCTGTTTCTTCTCAATGGCCGTGAGTTTCTCTGTCTGGACCCCGAGACGTTGATCCATACTACTAATACGCACGTCAGTGGCCACCGAGGCGGCCTTCGACTCGTCATGATTCTGAAAGGACATCTGCATGAACAATCGCAAACTCTCATCTTTTTGAAGACTCAGAATTTTCTCTCTCATGGCCTTTTGATCACGAATGTCACCTCCCGTCTTGTCCACCTTCTCCTCCTCCTCCATATCCGTCTTCATCCTCTTGCTACCCTGACCGTCAACCTCCATTTCTTCTGGAAAGAACTGGCGAAACGACCCTTCTTGAACTTACAGAGACACCAAGAACGATGCGAGTAGTGTCGATAAGGTCGGGAACGACGAAATATGCAACACTCTAGGCGACAGTAATCCTCCCAATAGAAGTCTTCCAGATCTGCAAAGAATCGATCCCAAACACAGCTAGGCTCTCCGAGAGGATATAAGACGTTCCACCCTCCTGCTGGCTCTCCGAAGCTGTTCGTGACTGCACAGACGATACAACAATACTCAACTCGCACACGTGGAATGAATAATGGACGAGAGCAAAAATGGAAGAAGGCACGCTCCCAAGAACAAAAGCAGATGCAGACGTATGCGTGCTCCACTCGTACCAGCAGGGCGTTGCCTCCCAGTAACCAGTTCAATCAGGAGCCTGATGCCAGCAGAGGGGCCGCAGGCTGTCCAAGATGTGTGCGGAAGAGTGCACAGTATGTGGAACCCAACTCCCCACTGCACAATGCAGCTCGAGAGAGCCCCCCGGCGGGGCAAGGCCGAGGGAGAGCGGGAGGTAAGCTCCGCGTCCTCAACCTTTCTTACCGCCGGGGGACTCGTAGAGCTTGAGCCAAAATGGCTACGGTAACAGGGCTTGTTACCGCCGGGGGACTCGTAGAGCTTCCTGACAACATATAATGTCGAAAAAAATTACACCGAAAAAATAGTTTTCAGCCCAAGCAATTTCAGACCTCTCCGATGCAACAGCCGAACGCCCCCGATGCTTCTGGATTCTCTTCTGTACGAGCTCTGTGGCTCTCCTACAGCCCGAGTTACGTGCGTAAGTCGACAGCACCTCTGAAGATGACTCGAACAATACGAACAGTTTGGCAAACCTAGCTCGAGTATCAGACCGAGTGCAGGCCTCTGAATGCGACAGGCGAACGCGTCTGATCTCTCCGAATCGATTCCTGTGATTACCAGCCCTACAGCCCCCCTACAGCTCGAGTTAAGTGCAGAAAACCGACAGCATCTCAGGATGACTCGAACAATACGAATAGTTTCGCGGACCTAGTTCGGGCAGCAGACCGAGTTCTGAGCTCTGTATTCGACAGGCGGACGCGCCTGATCTCTTCAGATCGGTTCCTGTGACTACCAGCTCTGTAGCCCCTCTACAACCTGAGTTAAGTACAGAAAACCGAAAGCACCTCTCAAGATGACTCGAACAATACGAATAGTTTCGCGATTCTAGAGCGGGCAGCGGACTGAGTTCAGAGCTCTCGATTCAACAGACAAACGCGACTGATGACTATGAATCAGTTTCTGTAAGTATCATCTCTGTAGTTGTCATATAGCTCGAGTTAAGTACAGAAAACCGAGAGCGCATGTCAAGATAGTTCGCAAAATACAAATAGGTTTGCGGACCTAGCTCGGCTAGCAGACCGAGTTCACACCTCTGGATGCAACAGGTGAACGCGGCTGATCATTGTGAATCCATAAGGTGTGCTTACCAGCTCTGTAGCTGTCCTGTATCTCGAGTTAAGTCATTATACCGACAGCGCGTATCAAGATGACTCGAAACGGCCGATCCCGCCACAGTGCTTTTCGATAGTAATATTCACCCGATCGAGCTGACATCAAGATGGCGAGCGGGAATAGGATCGAATATCACGGGAAAAAATACTAGAGCTCTAACGAATGTTCAATTTTTGAGAACATAATTCTCAACTGAGCAAAAGTCAGCAAAAGTTCCGTCGAGATTTTTCTTGCCAACTAGCTCGCCAGTGCGGACGAATTACTCTTAAGCTTCCAGCTGCTAGCTTAGGGAAGCTCTACGAGTCAAGTCATCAAAAGTTCCGTCGAGATTTTTCGAGCCAACTAGCCCGCCAGTGCGTCCGAATTACTCTTAAGCTTCCAGCTGCTAGCTTAGGGACTGGGCGCCGGCGGTAAACCGTCAACCTTTTCTACCGCCGGGGGACTCGTAGAGCTTCCTGACAATACATAATGTCGAAAAATTCCAGAGAACTAATAGTTTCCAGCCCAAGCGATTTCAGACCCCTCGATGGAACAGCCGAACGCCCCCGATGCTTCTGGATTGTCTTCTGTACAAGCTCTGTAGCTCTCCTACAGCCCGAGTTACGTGCGTAAATCGACAGCACCTCTCAAGATAACTCGAACAATACGAATAGTCTCGCAAACCTAGCTCGAGTATCAGACCAAGTTCAGGCCTCTAAATGCAACAGGCGGACGCGTCTGATGTCTCCGAATCGCTTCCTGTGATTACCAGCCCTGCAGCTCCCCATACAGCCCGAGTTAAGTGCAGAAAACCGACCGCATCTCAGGATGACTCGAACACTACGAATAGTTTCGCGGACCTAGTTCGGGCAGCAGAGTTCCTCTGGATTCGACAGGCGGACGCGCCTAATGTCTCCGAATCGATTCCGGTGACTACCAGCACTGTAGCCCCCCCACAACCCGAGCTAAGTACAGAAAACCGACAGCACCTCCCAAGATGACTCGAACAATACGAATAGTTTCGCGATTCTAGAGCGGCAGCAGACCGAGTTCAGAGCTCTGGATTCAACAGACAAACGCGACTCATGATTCTGAATCGGTTTATGTAAGCATCAGCTCTCTAGCTGTCATATAGCTCGAGTTAAGTACAGAAAACCGAGAGCGGCTGCCAAGATGACTCGAATAATACGAATAGATTTGCGGACCTAGCTCGGCTAGCAGACCGAGTTCAGACCTCTGGATGCAACAGACGAACGCGCCTGATCATTCTGAATCGAAAAGGTGTGCTTACGAGCTCTGTAGCTGTCGTGTATGAGTTAAGTCCAATATACCGACAGCGCGTATTAAGGTGACTCGAAACGGTCGATCCCGCCTGGACGCTTTTTAACAGTAAAAGGTACCCGATCGAGCTGAGATCAAGATGGCGAGCGGAGATAAGATCGAATATCACGGGAAAAAATACTAGAGCTCCAACGAATGTTCAAATTTTGAGAACATAATTTTCAACCGACCAAAAGTCACCAAAAGGTCCGTCGAGCTTTTTCTTGCCAACTAGCTCTCCAGCGCCCCCCAATTACTCTTAAGCTTCCAGCAACTGGGCGCCGGCGGTAAACTGTCAACCTTTCTTACCGCCTGGGGACTCGTAGAGCTTCCTGACAATATATAATGTCGAACAAAATTGCAAAGAACGAATAGTTTTTCAGCCCAAGCGATTTTAGACCTCTCGAGGCAACAGCCGAACGCCCCCGATGCTTCTGGATTGTCTTCTGTACGAGCTCCGTAGCTCTCCTACAGCCCGAGCTACGTGCGTAAATCAACAGCACCTCTCAAGATGACTCGATCAAAACGAATAGTTTGGCAAACCCAGCTCGAGTGTCAGACCGAGTTCAGACCTCTGAATGCGACAGGCGGACGCGTCTGATGTCTACGAATCGATCCCTGTGATTATCAGCCCTGCAGCCCCCCTACAGCCCGAGTTAAGTGCAGAAAACCAAGCACCTCTCAGGATGACTCGAACAATACGAATAGTTTCGCGGACCTAGTTCGGGCAGCAGACCGAGTTCGGAGCTCCGGATTCGACAAGCGGACGCGCCTGATGTCTTCAAATCGATTCATGTGACCATCGGCACTGTAACCCCCCTACACCGAGTTAAGTGCAGAAAACGAGAGCACCTCTCAAGATGACTCGAAGAATACGAGTAGTTTCGCGATTCTAGATCGGGCAGCAGACCGAGTTCAGAGCTCTGGATTGAACAGACACACGCGACTGATGATTCTGAATCGGTTTCTGTAAATATCAGCTCTGTAGCAGTCCTATAGCTCGAGTTAAGTACAGAAAACCGAGAGCGCCTCTCAAGATGACTCGAATAATACGAATACGTTTGCGGACCTAGCTCGGGCAGGAGACCGAGTTCCAAGCTCTGGATTCGACAGGCGGACGCGCCTGATGTCCTCGAATCGATTCCTGTGATTACCAGCCCTGTAGCCCCCCTACAGCCCGATTTGAGCACAGAAAACTGACAGCACCTCTCAAGACGACTCAAACAATACGAATAGTTTCACGGACCTAGCTCGAGCAGCAGACCGAGTTCAGAGCTCTGGATTCAACAGACGAATGCGCCTGATGATTCTGGATCGATGAGGTGTGCTGAGCAGCTCTGTGGTTGACCTCTATCTCGAGTTAAGTCCGATATACCGACAGCGCGCATCAAGATAACTCGAAACGGCCGATCCCGCCCGTGTGCTTTTCTGCAGTAAAAGCTACCCGATCGAGCTCAGATCAAGATGGCGAGCGGAGATAAGATCGAATATCACGGGAAAAAATGCTAGAGCTCTAACGAATGGTTGAATTTTGAGAACAAACTTTCCAACCGACCAAACGTCACCAAAAGGTCCGTCAAGATTTTTCTTGCCAACTAGCTCTCCAGGGCCCCGGAATTACTTAAGCTTCCAGCAACAATTTGCTCAGGGAAGCTCTACGAGCTATAACTTGCTAAGGGAAGCTTTACGAGTTAAGCTCTGGGAGTCATTCCTCAAGCTCATCGATGTCCAAGAGCTCTACGAGGTACTGGGCGCCGGCGGTAAAACGTCAACCTTCCTTACCGCTGGGGGACTCGTAGAGCTGCCTGACAATATATATATATATATACATATATATATATATGTCGAAAAAATGCAGAGAACGAATAGTTTTTCAGCCCAAGCGATTTTAGACCTCGATGCAACAGCCGAATACCCCGATGCTTCTGGATTGTCCTCTTTGCGAGCTCTGTAGCTCTCCTACAGCCCGAGTTACGTGCGTAAATCTACCTCTCAAGATTACTCTAAGCAAACGAATAGTTTGGCAACCCAGCTTGAGTATCAAACCGAATTCAGACCTCTGAATGCGACAGGCGGACGCGTCTAATGTCTGCGAATCGACTCCTGTGATTACCAGCCCTGCAGCCCCCCTACAGCCCGAGTTAAGTGCAGAAAACCGACAGCACCTCTCAGGATGACTCGAACAATACAATAGTTTCGCGGACCTAGTTCGGGCAGCAGACCGAGTTCCGAGCTCTGGATTCGACAGGCGGACGCGCCTGATGTCGTCAAATCGATTCCTGTGACCACCAGCATTGTAGCCCTCCCCAGCCCGAGTGGAGTGCAGAAAACCGAGAGCAATTATCAAGATGACTCGAACAATACAAATAGTTTCGCGATTCTAGAGCGGGCAACAGACCGAGTTCAGAGCTCTGCATTCAACAGACGAACGCGACTGATCATTCTGAATCGGTTTCTGTGAGAATCAGCTCTGTAGCTGTCCTATAGCTCGAGTTAAGTACAGAAAACCGAGAGTGTCTGTCAAGATAACTCGAATAATACGAATAGGTTTTTGCGGACCCAGCTCGGCTTGCAGACCGAGTTCAGACTTCTAGATTCAACAGGCGAACGCGCCTGATTATTCTGAATCGATAAGCTGTGCTTACCAGCTCTGTAGCTGTCCTCAAGCTCGAGTTATGTTCAGAAAACCGTCATCGCGTATCAAGATGACTCGAAACAGCCGAACCCGCCGCAGTGCTTTTTAGCAGTAAAAGGTACCCGATCGAGCTGAGATCAAGACGGCGAGCGGGAATTTCGAGAAAAAACATTTCAACCGACCAAAAGTCATCAAAAGGTCCGTCGAGATTTTTCTTGCCAACTAGCTCTCCAGCGCTCCGGAATTACTCTTAAGCTTCCAGCAATAACTTGCTAAGGGAAGCTCTATGAGTTACTTGGTAGCGTCCACTCGCACCGGAAAGCCTTCCTACCTGGCGAGCTCACTTGATAGCGTCCACTTGGTAGCGTTCAAAACCCTGAGAGCGAAGAGACCCCTGGGAACGATAAATCTTCTCTGGAGAGGGCTGGGGGGCCCCCCTGAAGCGCTTCGGAAGCGCTGCCAGGAACGCTTCCACGCGTGCCTGCGCGGATGCTGGCACGCGTGGACGCGTGCCGGAAGCGCTCCCGGACCCGCTGCGACCCCAAACGAACTGCTGCGAGGATTCTGGAGTGGCGGAGATGGGCGGCTGGCGGGCACCACCACCGTCCGGCTTCTAATCTCAAACCCTCTAGCTCTCGGAGAGCTCTCCGGGGCGCCGGCTAAACCGTCAACCTTCCTTACCGCCGGGGACTTGTAGAGCTTCTGATAATATATAATATGAAAAATGCAGAGAACGAATAGTTTTTTAGCCCAAGCGATTTCAGACCTCTCGATGCAACAGCCGGACGCCCCCGATGCTTCTGGATTTTCTTCTTTGCGAGCTCTGTAGCTCTCCTACAGCCCGAGTTACGCGCGTAAATGAACAGCACCTCTCAAGATGACTCTAAGAAAACGAATAGTTTGGCAACCCAGCTCAAGTATCAAACCGAGTTCAGACCTCTCAATGCGACAGGCGGACGCGTCTGATGTCTGCGAATCGACTCCTCTGATTACCAGCCCTGCATCCCCCCTACAGCCCGAGTTAAGTGCAGAGAACCGACAGCACCTCTCAGGATGACTCGTACAATACAATAGTTTCGCAGACCTAGTTCGGGCAGCAGACCGAGCTCCTAGCTCTGGATTCGACAGACGGACGCGCCTGATGTCGTCAGATCGATTCCTGTGACCACCAGCACTATAGCCCCCCCCCAGCCCGAGAGCACTTCTCAAGATGACTCGAACAATACGAATAGTTTCGCGATTCTAGATCGGGCAGCAGACCGAGTTCAGAGCTCTGGATCCAACAGACAAATGCGACTGATGAGTCAGAATCGGCGTCTGCAAGTATCAGCTCTGTAGCTGTCCTATAGCTCCAGTTAAGTACAGAAAACCGAGAGTGTCTGTGAAGATGACTCGAAAAATACGAATGGGTTTGCGGACCTAGCTCGGCTAGCAGACCGAGTTCAGACCTCTAGATTCATCAGGCGAACGCGCCTGATCATTCTGGATCGATTAGCTGTGCTTATCAGCTCTGTAGCTGTCCTAATAAAGCTCGAGCTATGTTCAGAAAACCGTCATCGCGTGTCAAGATGACTTGAAACGGCCGATTCCGCCTGCCTGCTTTTTGGCAGTCAAAGGTACCCGATCGAGCTCAGATCAAGATGGCGAGCGGGAATAAGATCGAATATCATGGTGAAAATTACTAGAGCTCAAACTGGGCGCCGGCGGTAAACCGTCAACCTTGGTTTTTCGTTTCGCGGACACACGGGCCCTAAGGCCCAGTCCAGTCCGAAGCGGGCGGGCACGCCTAACGCGGGCCACCGAGCGGCTAAGGCGAAAGCCTCACCACGCCAAGCGCGTGGGGGGCGGCTTAGGCGGTAGCCTCTGGCAGCTCTTATAAGGAGTGTGTACATTCACACAATGTGTGCACGCATGAAGGCAACAACACAAATGAGAATCATCAATCACACAACTTATCGCTAAAATAGGCCTGCAAAACCCGTGGGAGTGCTGCAATAACGCACTCTGCAGCGGAGAGTTCCGCATCCGTCACCGTGGACCCGTCTTGGAGAGCAAAGGAGCAAACATAAACGTCCTTGAAGATAATCTGTGGGGATTCACAAAAAGAAGAGGTGGGCGATAGATGGGAGAAACGAGATCGCAATCCAATCTGAATCCAAGCTCCACTTCCAGCTCCCAGGCTGCACACACCACCATCAAAGCCCGCTTTGATGAGGCAAGGTTCGTAGCATGACTGTTCGTATGGCTGCAACTGGTACTGTTCGTTCGTGTATTGGTGGCCCTCGCGGGCCCGGTGGGTAAGGAGGTCGGCTTTCTCGTTCCATTCCCGAAACTCATGCTTGAGAAGATCGCGTCCTGCTTCAGCAGGTCTGACACCATACATACAACACATTCCTTCTAAAGTATTTATCATATTATCAACACGTGTCTGGTACAAGTGATTATCAGCCTTCCAGAGGCCGCAAAGCCAGCAAATGATAAGAAGAGAATCTCCTGTGATCTCCAACGGCACGCCTCCAGAAGTCACGTCCCAACAAGTGCTCTTCATATTGTGGATAGCTAATCTCTTACTGAATCGCAGGCGTGCAGCAGGAGAATCGTCATCTGTAACAACATACTCCTCATTTCGTTCAGCTAGAAAGACGGGGGAGTTACCATCATGGATACCTTTGCATTTCTTCTGTAAAAGCTTGAGCATAGAGGGTGTACAATGATGAGCTGCAAACTGCATGAAGGCATGAAGGCCACCCTGGAATACTTCCCACCACCGTGGGCCAAAGAACTCATGAAAGGGTGTCTGCCAACAACGTTGTCCAATCGCTTGCCCTCCTGATCTCCAGCGTTTCATAACTCCGCATTCCCTCCACTTGCCGAAAGCACGAAGGGCTTCTCCCTCAAGTGTGCGCTGCGTGTCATAACTTATTCCAAAGGCAATCAAACACATGCGTGCATCACTCCATGCTCTGTGCTCGTCCGTCATGTCCTCTCCCTGATACAACCTCTGTGCGTTTGCCGAGACATCCTTCGCCAGCAGCCACTGAGCCCGGAGAAATCTCTGGACCAAGCTGTGATACCCAGCCTCTGCGAACTTCGATCTGGCGGCGTTGTATCTTCTCTCAGTCCATGTAGCATAGGATTCGTCTGGTTCACGACGGCATCGAAGCATGAAGCATAAACACTTGCCCTCAAACGCGTGCAAGGCATGGAGGCTGTCCTTGTCGGCCGTGCAGCCGTCCGCACCGAAAAGGGCAATACTCTGAACCTTTTGCTGGTACCGTAGGAACTTATCTTTAAGAGGCGTGCTATTGTTCCGAAAATATCCTGCCTGGGAATAAAATGTCCGACGAGCCGCCTCAATTCTAGAGTCCACGTCAAGGTGTGAGGAATACTTATAGTCAGAGAACAGCTGGATGCCTAGAACCGTCATCTCCGTAACACGCCTGAACCGCATTACGTCATTCAGGAAGGGAACAAGCAAGTCGGCTGAAGATAGGATCTGTCCCTCAGCATCCCTCGCAGCGTCGGCTCCGAAGACCATGTAAAGCAAGCTTGAGGGTTTCCAGCGCATGCCGAAATCTTGGAGTCTAACAATAAGGTCGTGAATCATGTGTGCCAATTCTTCCCTGCTTCGTGCCAAGATGTAGCAATTATCTGCCCATAGGAAGTGATTGACGACCGACGTGTAGGACGACTTGCCAGAATCCATGGGGTCCCCAGTTTTAAAACACACTTGATAGCCTATGTTCTGTCTATCCCATTGTCGAAAGGTTTCCTGCCACATCGCAGCGATAATTAAATTGAACCCTAGGGGTCCCTCGGCTCCGCCCGTTCTAATACATCTATCCCATCTCACACCCTCCACCTCGATACTTTCATGGCAAACCGTACCCACACTATCACATAATGGATCAAGAAATGCATATTGGAGATGATAAGGTACATGTGCGTGCTGTAAACCCCGTCTAACATTGGCTACCGTGCAATGGTCGAAGGCCTGTAGGATATCTGCGTTGGCCAGATGTGCTGTTTCCCCCTTGCCCCATGTAGAAGCATGCTGGCCGATGTGTTTCAAGCTCGCCGTGATCTCGTTCGTGGTGCGATTAGATTGGAAGCCGTAAAGTCCGAGAGGGCGAAAGAGACCGTTTCACTCGACATGTTGTTCCACCAAAATAACAATACATGTGCTATACCATCGTGCAATAGCGTTCTGCATACATAGAAGCCTACCGTCCTTAAGATCAGTGATGCCAGGAAGCTTGGGCATAAAGGAGATGAGGATATCACGCCATGAGGAGGGGCACGGTGTGCACATGTGTAGCATATCGTCGAACAGGCGTCGGATGTTGCGCAATACCGTCCAAGGGAGACACTTTAACACCTCACACGGTACTCGATCTGGCCCTGTGGCTCGTTGTGTACGAAGGCGCGCCCGCCCACGTCCGAGTAACGCCATAGTGATGGTCGAATACGTGCTGCTACAAAGCTCCCCCCTCGCCTTCTCCTTGATCTCCTCCATCATACTAGTGTTCTCCTCCCGCATCTGATCCGATGAAAGTTTATTTCTGCAGAAACTGTCGAGCTCCTTCCTCCAAACCTCCCTGTCCTCCGTCTCCTGGCCCTCCACCACCAAGTGTTTAATATGATGACGAGTCTTTCGGCGATTGAGGGGACACTTCCAAGCTGCAACATCTCTGCGATATCGACGGCGAAGTAGATTAATCTCACTCCTGAAACGTTTCTTTTCCTCTGGAGTCGTGTCTGACGGTAGTTCCCGCCATCTCTCCAAAAGCCGAGTCAACTCGGTCGGCCTCACAGGCGGCCTCTGCTTGCCACTCTGCGCCGTGGTAAAGTCCACGTCAGGAGCAGCAACAAAAGACTGAATGAGCGTGCTAGGCAAGCTGGCTGGCTCCATCTCGAGAGAACGTGCGGGAATCCCACGAAACACAACATCTCCCAAGCTCCGATCCACCCTCCTCCTGGCATTGAACTCATCGCTCCATGTCACGCATCGATATCCTACCAAAGAAGGCGCTGGTGGCTCCACCCGCCCCCTGTCGTCACGTCGCACAATCACACGGCCAGGCGATGCAAACTGCCCAGTTAGAAGTGCATGATCACTTAATCGACTCCTATTCCTCCTTCCTCCTCTGGCATAACACCAAGAAACTTCACACTCTGAGCACTCCCAACGGCTGGGTACCAAGATGTAATCTAGCACCTTCTGAATTCGTCCGAAGCTACGTTGCTCGCCCCACGCTTCCCAAGTAGGACGCCTATCTGCAGAAAAGGTATTGGCCGCCTTAAACATGTGGGTCTGCATGAACCCCAGTAGCATCTCCATCATCCTCCTCCTCCTGTTGATACGCTCCCTCTCCTCCGTCCCACACGCCAAGGTCCTGACCTCCTTCCTCAAGCCCTCTCCCGTGGCAAGGTACAGTTCCCCATTACATTCTAACTCACATAGTGGCGGTAGCTCAACATTCCCGTCAAGCAAACAAACAAAGCTGGCCTGGCTATACCCGTGTCTGAGGCTTCTGAAAGTGGCAGACACCCGCTCAAGCGTAAGTTCATACTCCGCTTCGCAATCTTCTCGATGAGAATCGGGCAGGTAGAGAGAACAGACAACCAAGGGCGAGATGGAAGTACCGAACACACCAATGGCGAATCTAGAGAAGGAAGTAACGAATTCCCTGGACGTCGAGGCCCAACTCCGATCGAAGAGGAGCCCCGCCTTCCTGCAAGCACTATGCTTGATCTGCCATCCGAGACGGGCGGCATCTGCATGAATTATATTCTGGGCCTCCTGAAGCGCGAACAGACCGCCACATGCACGCATATGGTTAAGCACCTCCACGCCCCTGAAGTTGTTCTCACCAGCCTTGTCGAGGTTCCAGCATCCCAACTTGATCCCCGACAGCCGGTGCCGATTCGGTCACACCTTGCGGTTGACCTCGATCTCAAAGTCCGGCGCTGTGATCGTAAGATTTGGGAACTTCGCCTGAAGTTGGCCCCACTGCGTCTCATGGATCGTCCACGTCTGGGCTGCTCCGAACTCTGCGATACAGATCGGGCGGAGGAGTCGGTCGCCCTGAGCCTTGACCCACATGTTCGATTCCGGGGGGCCAACCTCTCCCCTCACCTCCAGGACCAAGTTGTGGCGCTGGCACACGTTACGCCAGGCCCCGCAGAAGCGGCCAACTGCACGAACATGGTCGCGCTTCCAGGGAGCTGATTCGATATTGAAACGTAATTGAGTCGGGTCGATGACCTGCGTCATACCTGCGATGAGCACGCTGGGGTCTGGAATAGTCGTCCCTTCTGGCAAGGGGGCTCGCTGCGCAGTGGGAGTCACAATGATCCTGAGAAGCTTCTGGAAACGATAAAGCACTTCTCGATCTGTGAATGGAAGAAACTTGATGCGACAACTGCCGAACATGTAGCGACCCGCATTGATACGCTGTGTCCCCTCCTTGCTGAGAAAGGCCTGGTCATCTGAGGCAATCACTTTGGATATATTGTCCAGGAGTATCATGGTGTCGTCGGAAGTCAACATTTGAGCACAACGATTCTGATGATTGGCCCAATCCGTAACCCAGCCCTTGACCTCGATATATGTTGGAGAGAATTGGCTCCTACCCCCGCCTCCTCCACCGCCCCCGTCTGCAGGGCCACTCCCAGCGCTGAAGGTAGATACCGCACTCCCATTCTGAACCGTTTTCAGTGTTTTCTCGAGTTCGTCCATACGTTTATCCGTCTCATCCATACGTTTAGTGTGTTCTGCTAAAACTCCGTCCATCCTCTTGATGTCTGTCTTTGTGGCCTCCACAGTCTCACGGATATCGTCACCTACGTCTTCCTGTTTGAACATTCCTTCAATCATCATACGCTGGAAGGGATCTGTGAATTGTGCCAGCGTCTGGGTCCTGCGTGCCTGAACATCAGGACCTCGCTGTCTCTTAGTACCCGCAGTAGCAGCAGCTGCTTCCACGGAGCTCGACATAATGCCTACGTCGCCTCTAAGGAGATCTTCGGGGATATTCCAACGATTTCGAAAGCCCTGTTCCTCTCTGCGTCGTTTAAGGAGTTGAGCTGAAGCAACCCTGAGAACTGAATCGAAGCGGTATCCTTCCGTACGAGTAAGGGGGACCGTCGGGCTGATGAGCCTGTCCGCGTCAAGATCTAATGAAGTCTGCCTCTGAAGCCACTGCTCCCTTGTCTCAAGCCAATTGCCAAGACCCCACTGCTCCAGAAGCCAAGCCTGGTCCTCAGGCTCGTCCCAAGACGTGGCTGGAAATTCCCATAATCAGAATACTATGGCGGCGCCCGCGGGGGAGCGCGCGCCCCGAGGGAGGAGAGAACGCGCCCAGAGGGAGCAGAGACCAGCGCCCAGAGGAAGGAGGCCGCGCGGAGGTGGAGGGGGGGAGGGGGGAGCACGCTAGAACCCTTGCGGTTCTTGAGCCGTGCCGTACTTGAGCCAAAATGGCTACGGGGGACTCGTAGAGCTTCCTGACAAGATAGCCCGATGCTTGTGTAGTGTCTTCTTTCCGAGCTCTGTAGCTCTCCTACAGCCCGAGTTACGTGCGAAAATCGACAGCACCTCTCAGGATCACTCGAACAATACAAATAGTTTCGCGAATCCAACTCGAGTATCAGACCAAGTTCAGACATCTGAATGCAACAGGCAGGCGCGCCTGTCTCCGAATCGATTCCTGTGATTACCAGCCCTGCAGCCCCCTTACAGCCCGAGTTAAGTGCAGAAAATCGGCAGCACCTCTGAAGATGACTCGAACAATACGAATAGTTTCGCGGACCTAGCTCGGGCAGCAGGCCGAGTTTAGGGTTCTGAATGCGACAGGTGGGCGCGACTGGTGTCTCCGAATCGATTCCAGTGATTACCAGCCCTGCAGCCCCCTTACAGCCCGAGTTAAGTGCAGAAAATCAACAGCACCTCTCAAGATAACTCGACAAATACAAATAGTTTTGCAAACCTAGCTCGGGCAGCACACCGAGTCCCGAGCTCTGGATTCGGCAGGCGGACGCGCCTGATGTCTCCGTACCGATTCATGAGACTACGAGCCCTCTAGCACCCCTACAGCCGGAGTTAAGTGCAGAAAACTGTCAGCACCTCTCAAGATGACTCAACAGCACGATAGTTTCGCGAACCTAGCTCGGGCAGCAGACCGAGATCAGACCTCTAGACGGGACAGACGGACGCGCCTAATGATTCGCAATCGATTTCTGTGAGAATGAGCTCTCTAGCTGCTCTACAGCTCGAGTTAAGTGCAAAATACCGACAACGCGTATCAAGATGACTCGAGAGAGCCGATCCCGCCACAGTGCTTTTCGTAGTGATATTCATCCGATCGAGCTGAGATCAAGATGGCGAGCGGAAATGAGATCGAATGTCACGGGAAACAAAACTAGAGCTCTAACGAATTGTTAAATTTCGAGGAACAAAATTCCAACCGACCAAAAGTCAGCAAAAGTCCGTCGAGATTTTCTTGCCAGCTGGGCGCCGGCGGTAAACTGTCAACCTTTCTTACCGCTGGGGGACTCGTAGAGCTTCCTCAAAATATATAATGTCGAAAAAACTTGCAGAGAACGAATCGTTTTTCAGCCCGAGCGATTTCAGACCTCTCGATGCAACAGCCGAACGCCCCCGGATGCTGCTGGATTCTTATGTACGAGCTCTCAAGATCACTCGAACAAAACGAATAGTTTGACAAACCCAGCTCGAGTATCAGCTCTTAATGCGACAGGCGGACGCGTCTGATGTCTCTGAATCGATTTCTGTGATTATCCTGCAGCCCCCCTACAGCCCGAGTTAAGTGCAGAAAGCCGACAGGATCTTTTAGGATGACTCGAACAATACAAACAATACGAACAATACTCGAACAAGATCGAGATTTTTCTTGCCAACTAGCTCTCCAGCGCGCCGGAATAACTCGATCAAATAGCTTAGGGAGCCTCTACGAGTCACGAATTGATAAATTTCGAAAAAAAAATGTTCAACCGACCATGGTAGCGTCCAAAACCGGAGAGCGAAGACATCCTCGGGAACGGGAAACTGGGCGCCGGCGGTAAACCGTCAACCTTTGTTACCGCCGGGGACTCGTAGAGCTTCCTGACAACATATAACGTCGAAAAAAATTACACAGAAAAAATAGTTTTCAGCCCAAGCAATTTCAGACCTCTTCGATGCAACAGTCGAACGCCCCCGATGCTTCTGGATTCTCTTCTGTACGAGCTCTGTGGCTCTCCTACAGCCGGATTTCCGTGCGTAAATCGACAGCACCTCTCAAGATGACTCAAACAATACGAATAGTTTGGCAAACCTAGCTCGAGTATCAGACCGTTCAGACCTCTGCATGCGACAGGCGGACGCGTCTGATGTCTCTGATTCCTGTGATTACCAGCCCTGCCCCCCTACAGCCCGAGTTAAGGGCAGGAAACCTCTCAGGATGACTCGAACAATACAAATAGTTTTGCGAACCTAATTCGGGCAGCAGACAGAGTTCGGAGCTCTGGATTCGGAAGGCGAACGCGCCTGAAGTCTCCGAATCGATTCCAGGCATTACCGGCTATGCAGCCCTCCTACAGCCCGAGTCAAGTGCAGAGAACCGACAGCATCTCTCAAGATGACTCGAACAATACGAATATTTTCGCGATTCTAGATCGGGCAGCAGAGCGAGTTCAGAGCTCTGGATTCAACAGACAACGGTCACTGATGATTCTGAATCAGATTATCTACGCATCAGCTCTGTAGCTGTCCTGTAGCTCGAGTTAAGTAGAAAAAACCGAGAGCGTCTGTCAAGATGACTCGAATAATACGAATAGGTTTGCTAACCTAGCTCGGCTAGCAGACCTCTGGGTTCAACAGGCGAACGCGTCTGATCATTCTGAGTCGATTAGCTGTGCTTACCAGCTCTGTAGCTGTCCTGAAGCTCGAGTTATCTTGAGAAAACCGACATCGCCTATCAAGATGACTTGAAATAGTCGATCCCGCCGGGACGTTTTTTGCAATAAAAGATACCCGATCGAGCTGAGATCGGAATGGCGAGCGGGAATAAGATCGAATATCACGGGAAAAAATACTAGAGCTCAAACGAATTGTTGAATTTCGAGAACAAAATTTTCCAATCGACCAAAAGTCAGCAAAAGGTCCGTCGAGATTTTTCTTGCCAACTAGCTCTCCAGCGCCCCGGAATTATTCTTAAGCTTCCAGCAATAACTTGCTAAGGGAAACTCTACGAGTTACTTGGTAGCGTCCAAAACCCGAAGAGGAAAGGGCAACCTGTTGTTCTCCAAAACCCGGATAGCTAAGTGAGAGACGCGCGCGCGCAGATCTCGTCGCGCCAGCTGCCTGGGCCGCGCCCCTGGCGCCGCGCGTACCTCTGCACTCGTCTGCTCCACGCGCTCTGTGCGCCTGGCCGGGTGCACGTCTTGGACGTGCGGCCAGCTTCTGGAGAGCTGCAAAAGCTGCTTGCAAACGTGCGTTGGCGATGGAAAGGCTTGCCTGAAGCGCCCGTGAAGGGCGGCACGTGTAAGCGCCCAAAACCCGGATAGCAAAGAGGCACTCACACAAACGAGCACACTCACATAAGCACGCACACACGAACACACATACAAACACATATACATACACAAGAACGCACACATACGCCAGCATGCTCCACACACACGCACACATACACACACACACGCACACGCACACGCAACACATCCACACGCAAAGGTCGACACACACGCGCAAACGCGCACACACAAACACACAGCACATCTCACACACACACACAGAGGGACGCGCACACGCACACGAATCACACATGCACATACACACACGGGGGCACACACAAACACTCACACGCACACACGCACACACACACACACGCACGTACAACCCACGCACACAGACGCACACGCAAGCATCCAGGGAAACCCACGCACTGACGACCACACGATGACGCACGCACCGCAGCCACCTCAGCGCCCCCCCCCCGCGCTCCCCTGCCGCCCCCACGCGCCCCCGCCCTCCCCGCCGGCGCTCCGGAGGGGGGAGGCACCGCCCCATTTTGGGGCCGGCCCTCCCTCCGCTCCAACCACTCCACCCTCGCGGAGCGCCGGGGGGGGGGAGGGGGGAGGGGGGAGGCGCGCGGACGGCGGCACCACACCGCGCGCGCACGCGCACACGCACATGCGCAGACGAACACAGACGCAGGATAGCAAAGAGGCAATCACACAAGCAAGCACACGCACATAGGCACGCACACACGGACACACACAGACTAATACACAAGAGCACACACGTACGCCAGCATGCTCCACGCACATGCGCACATACACACACATAAACACACACACGCACACACACATCCACACGCAAAGGTCCACACACACGCGCAAACGCGCACACACAAACACACATACATACACAAGAACACACATACGCCAGCATGCTCCACACACACACACACGCACACATACACACACACCCGCACACACACACACACATCCACACGCAAAGGTCTACACACACGCGCAAACGCGCACACACACAAACACACAACATATCACACACGGACACGCACACGCACGCGGATCACAAGAGTACATACACACACGGGGGGCACGGAGCGCCCCCGCCCTCCCCGCCGGCGCTCCAGAGGGGGGAGGCACCGCCCCATTCTGTGGCCCGCCCTCCCTCCACTCCAACCACTCCGCCCTCGCGGAGCGCCCGAGGGGGACGAGGGGGGAGGAGGGGGCGCGCGGACGGCGGCACATGCGCAAACGAACACAGACACAGGATAGCAAAGAGCCAATCACACACGCATGCACACGCGCATAAGCACGCACACACGTACACACACGGACAAACTCACATACATACATACACAAGAACACGCACGTACGCCAGCATGCTCTACACACACGCACACATACACACATACACACAAGCGCACACACGTCCACACGCAAACGCACACACACTCACACACACACACACACACACGCGCATGTGCACCCAGACACACGCAGGGGCACACACACACACATACGAGACACACGCGCCCCCCCCCCACCCACCCACCCACCCACCCCCACACACACACACATACACACACACGCACAAGCGCACACACAGACGCAATGGCGAACACCCACGGATAACCACGCACAGACGACAACGTGGTGACAGACTCATTCCCCGACTGGTCAGCGCACTCTTCCACCGCGCCCCCAAGCCCCCCCCACGCGCCCCCGCCCTCCCCGCCGGCGCTCCGGAGGGGGGAGGCACCGCCCCATTTTGGGGCCGGCCCTCCCTCCACTCCAGCCACTCCGCCCTCGCGGAGCGCCGGGGAGAGGGGTGGAGGGGGAGGAGGGGCAGGACGGGGCGGGGGTGCCAGCGCCATGCGCCCACACACACACACGCACACACACGGGCAGACACGCTTTTCCTCAGGGAGCGCGCCGCGTCGCACACGTACGCAAGCATGCTCCACACACACGCACGCATACACACATACACACACACGCACACACACATCCACACGCAAAGGTCGACACCCACGCGCAAACGCGCACACACAAACACTCAACACATATCACACACACACACACACCGCGGACACACACAAACACACAAACACACCAGACACACACAAACACACTGACACAGACGGGAAGCTGTGGCTCTTGCACAAGAAGTGCTTCAATATTGACAGGCGCGAGTCAGACGGGGTGCTCGTGGCCGACGCGAAGCAGAAGGTGCCCATCTGCGCAGGGTGTCACACGGCGCTCTCCAAGAGGTTGCCCACGATGACGACCTGCGCGCTGGCCAACGATCTCTGGATCGGTCGGCTGCCACCGCCGCTGCGGAATCTCACGCTGGGCGCGAAGCTTCTGCTGCCCATCGCGCGGGGCATCGTGCGGCGGTTCAACTGCAAGGCCGATTCTGGCCAGTGGGCTCCACTCGACGAAGATCAAGGCGTGCGTGGGGAACTTCGTGGCGTTCCCGCAGGCGGACGGCGGTCGGCAGGTGCTGTCGCTGCCGCCGCGGGAGAGCGACCTCGTCGAGTTCGTGCAGATTGTCTTCGCGGGGTCCGACCCCGCCACCCTGCAGAAGGCGCTATTGGAGGAGCTCGGCGTGCCCCTCGCCGATTTCAAGCGCGCTTACGAGTACCTCCGCGACACGAACGAGCAGTGCGCCGCGGTGCGGTGGGACGAAGAGGCCGCGCAGAACTTTGCGGACCCCGAGGGCGACGGCGATGGCGACGGCTCCTCGCTCCTGGGCCTGCCTCGCTGTCTCGCGGCGTGCGTGGCCGCGGGGGGTAAGGGCGGCGACGCTCGCCAGGAGGGCCCGGCCGATGCCGTGCAGCCCGGCGCGGGCTCGGCCCCGCCGAAGCGGACGAGTGCAGGCGCTGCGAGCGCGGAGGGCGAAGCGAACGCGGCGGCTGACGGCGGGGGCGAGGCAGGGGGCGGGGGCGGGGACCCCGCCGGTGAGGACGCTGCTGGCGCTGGCGGGGAGGACTCAGAGGGCGACGAGGGCAAGGCTGGTGAGGGAGAGGGCGGCGAGGGTGTCGAAGAGGGCGAGTACTGCGCCGCCGTCGCGGACGCCGACATGCTGGCCGACCTGGACAAGCAGTGGCAGAACGTGCACCTCAGCCTCCAGAAGGCGGCGGTGATTGCGCGCGAGAAGCGGCGCGTGGAGGCACTGACGCGGCAGTTCGACGGCATGGAGAATTTCCAGGACCGAGATTCCGACCAGCGCTTGGCGGAGGCCGCGAAAGAGGCCCACAAGGCTGCGAAGGCGCTCACCAACTGCAAGAAGGAGGCACTCACGAAGAAGCTGGAGCAGACGGAGCAGAAGATTCAAGCCACGCGGCCTCCTCCGGGAGTTGCCGGGAAGCGCGCGGCCAGCGGCGGCGGCGGCGGCGGCGGCGCGCCGGCCGGGGGCGCTGAGGGCGGGCCGGCGAGGCGCGCGGTGCGGGTCGTCGTGCCCACTGGAACCGAGCCTGTCAGCATGTTCTCCCCCGGTTTCTGGAGCGCCTTCGACCCCGTCGCGTTTCCGTACGGCGACGGCGTCTTCGGACTCGAGAGGGAGGCGAAGTTGACGTACGACGAGTGGTGCAGGTGCCTCATGGCTCGCGAGGAGCTCGAGTACGAGGTCCCCGACGACGTCTCGGCGCCCGACGCTGCGCGGGCGCCCGCGCCCGACGCTGCACGGGCGCCTGCCGCGTCTGATTCGCCCGTGCCGCGCTGGCGTCGCCACGCTGACCTGCTCACGGCCCAGTATGCCTCTGGCGCAGAAAGGCTATCATTCAGTCGGCCAGGTTATTCGTGCGCAAGCAGCGCCTGGGGGAAAGCATCGCGGACCTCGCCGCACTGACGCCAGAGGATCTGGCGCAGGTCGTGGCCGTGCTCGGCAGGGGGGCGGGCATCAAGCAGGCCCTGGGCCTCGAGGGCGTGCCCCGGAACGTCAAGAGCGCGCTGCGCAGCATGCTGCTCAGCAACCGCGATGTCGTCGGCTCCGACGCGCACCGGACCACGCTGCGGCACATCAGTACCAGCTACACCCGGCTCTTCGGTCCGCCCCTGGTGTTCACGACGCCGAACATCGCGGACACTCGGAACCTGATGGTGTCCCTGATGTACGAGGGCGCCTCCGTACAGCAATGGCGGCTGCTGGAGGAGACTGCTCCCGTGATGCCCTCGACGCGGGACATGCTGCGGCGGGTGGCCGCTGACCCGGTGTCGCAGGCCATGGTCACGAACCTCATGCTGGAACTGTTCCTGGAGCATGTCGTCGGCGTCACGCCGCAGCGCGGGGCCACGGGCGTCTCCGACGGCGTGGCCGCCACGGGGGCGTGTGGAGCGTTCGGGCTCGTCCGCGCGTTCTTCGGACCCGTGGAGTCGCAGGGGCGCGGCGGCATCCATCCGCACATCCACCTGTGGCGCCTGCACCCGATGACCGGCGCGTTCCTCGCGAAGCTGCGCGCGGGGGACGTCGAAGGCCTCGAGGAGCGTCTGAGGAGGTGGAGGGAGGCCGTGCTCGCCAGGGTCGGCAGCGTGCAGTTCGACGCGGCGGAGGAGGTGGGCCGGCAGCTGGGCTTGCACGGATCGGACCGGCTGCCGCCGCTCCCGCTCGGCCCGCGGGATCGAACTCGCGCGTTCGCGGACGGGAAGCGAGAGGAGAGCGACCTCCAATTGAAGGACAATACCATCGCTGGCGCCTCGCGTCGTCAGCTCGGGAAGTTTTGCAAGAAGGCGTACGACGCGGGGCGCCGCGCCGTTCGTGCTGACAACAAATTGTCCACAGAAGAGCTGCGGAATCAGGTTGCCGCCATGATGAACGTCGATCTCGCAGAGGAGCGGGCGATGCTGCAGCAGCAGCCCTCAATGGAGGGTCCGCTCCGGCAGCGCCCCTTCGCGCCGCTGGCAGATCCAGAGCCCGATCCCCATGAGCAGGGGGCACAGTACCCGGCGGTATTTGCCGAGCCTCTCACGGGTGCGCACGTGACGCTGCAGCCGCAGTACCGCCGCAAGCCTGCGTACCGCGTGGTGCAAGCGGACGGCGCCGCGGCCATGCATTTTGCGGAGGGCCCGGGGGAGGAGGCGCACACCTGGGCGCGCTGCTTCGCGCGGGACGCGCGCAAGTGTATCATCCGGAGCCACCTGCACAGGTGCGGTCCCACGTGCTGGAAGCACAAGACGAACGACGACGTGCCTCAGGACTGCAAGGTGTGCCGGCTCGGCTTCTACCACGAGTACGAGACTGCGGTGTACAGCCACCCGTCCAGGACGCGTCCGGCGGCCTCCTTCGTCTGGCGGCGCCTGCGCAAGGGGAAGGATTTGGTGCTTCCGGAAGATGCGAAGGTTCAGTACGCGTGCGGTCCGTTGGAGGAGGGGCAGTGGAACCCGCCTGGCGAGCGCCTGGATCTGGACGACGTTCCGGCTGAAGGCTACGGCCCGTGGCCGCACCGCTGCAACCGGTACGGCAGAGCTGGTCGCGTCGACGTGGTGCGGTACCACCCGTGCCACGGGAGCACGAACCCTGTGGGCCAGGTGTGTCTGCGGAGCAACCTGGACGTCCAGTGTCTGGACCGCGTGGTGCTCGACCTGCCCGGCGACGACAGCGTCGGGAGCGCGCCCGCGGCCGACGGCGACCCGGTCGTGCCGCCGCCTCCGGAGCCCGGTGCGTTCGCCGAGCCGGTCGGCGACGCGTCGGAGGCGCTGGCTGGCGCCGAGACTGGCGGCACCGGTTGCGACGAGGGCACCGGGCAGAGCGGAGGTTTCACGTGTTCAGGGGTGTCGGCCGCAACGCGCGGCGGGGGCGGAGCGGGCGAGGGGTCAGCGCGCGCGGCTGCGGCGGGGGGCGGGCGCGTGCCCGTGGGGCGCCGCCTCGGCCTGCCCAGGGGAGGAGGTTTGCTCGGCGGGGCGCCGACCACGATGGACGATCCGAACGCGGGGGATATCTGGGGCTTCAGAGAAGAGGATGACGAGCCGTGGGATTTGGCCGATGCGTATGGCCTGGATCCGCCGCCTTGCACGAGCGACCCGCCTAGAACAAAAAGTAAGGCAATAGAAACAAACACATAAACAAAAAAAACAGGTACAAAAAAAAAAGAAAAAAAAAAACTAAGGTAAAACACAAAATAATCATAGAACAGAAAACAAACATAAGATAAAAAAAAGCAAATCAAATCAAAAAAGAAGCAAATTTACATGAACAACAATAAATATAGAAAACACAGTGCGCGGGCGTCGAGCAAGTCAAGTCGGGCCACCAGAGTTCAGCGCGGCTTCGTGTTACGACGGCAGCCGGCCGGGGTTCGTGTTCACGAAGGGGGAGCAGGGCCTGGGCTACTACAGCGACCGGCGCGCGGAGCGCGAGCTGTCAGAATCAGCCGTCGAGGCAGAGCCGAAGTCGCGGGCGCCAGGCCGCGCCGCATCGAGCGCGGCGTCTGGCAGCTCTGCATCGAGCGCACCCCCGTCGCCCGGCGCCGCCGCAGCTGCTGGCGCGAGCGGCAGCGGTCCGCCCGGCAGCCTGAGGGAGCACGTGTTGCACTCGCTGGAGGCCGTGTTCATGGACGCCATCAATATGGCGCACTACCAGACGGACTACACGACCAAGGCGGGGCCGATCGCGGGCGACCTCGGAGTGCTGCACGCGCAGAGCACCGGGTTGGAGTGGCTCCGACTCCAGCAGAAGGCGGAGCGGGAGGCGGATGAGGCGGCGGAGGCGGAGGGCGAGGAGGACGTCGAATGGGCCCGGGCCGCTACTGCCGCTCGTCGCAGCGGCTGGGGCGGAGTGCTAGACTCTGCCAGGCGAACTGTCATCAAGCTCACGACCAGCTCGCACCGGGCGCTCCTGAAGAAGCTGCCCGAGATGATGTTTCAGATGCAGTATGGCCACGAGTGCTATTGCTCCCATGACACCTGGACTCTGTATTGCAAGGGGATCGTGGCGCTGGCGTTCCAGGCGAGCTCCGCCGCTCAACAGAAAAAGGACGACTTCTGGACCGACCCGCGCGCAGACCACATCGAGGTGGACCAGCCGGCCGCGGGGGAAGAGGACGGCGAGGGGGGCGGCGGTGTCATGGATGCGCTGGACGAGGGGCGCGCAACGCTGCACGCCCGTGTCGCCGACGGCGTTGTCGGGGAGGGCGCGGCTGCCGGTGCTGCTGGGGGGGGGCAGCCCGAGCAGGAGCAGCAGCAGGCTGTCGAATACAGCGCGCGGCTGGACCATGACATGAAGATGGACTGGCGGCATCGCGGCGACAGGGAGCCCCTGAAGTCCATGGGCATGTACCATTACGCCATGTACGTGTACACCGCGCAGGCCAACCCGCTCCACTTCGACCCGCAGGACTTCGAGACGGACGCGTTCGCGGACACGCACCCGGCCGCCGCCTCCCGAGTGCAGAAGCTCCGCGTCGGCGCGCCGTTCAGGGTGCCCAAGTTCTTCGGCTTCACGATGCCTTCGAAGGAGAAAGACCCAGAGGTGAACGCGCTGTTCAAGTCTGTGTTTTTCCGTCCGTTGCAGCCGGCTGAGAAGGGGGCTGCGGCCTGGGCGCCCTACAGGGCCGGTGTCGACGCGTCCGGGAAGCATCAGCCTGCCTGGGAGGAGTGGTGGGCGAAGCAGGTGGCGTTGTCCGGGCAGTGCGAGGAGTGCGAGCGGCGAGCCGGAAAGTGGTTCACGAGCGAGGACATCGATCTCAAACGGGGCTCAGAGGAAGGCCCAGGCCATTTTGCACAGCAACCCAGCGCCGCCGAGTTCATGGCACGCTGGACCGTCCAGGTCGCGACGAACCTCGACGTGGAGGCGGAGGCGAAAGGGCGGCCGCGAACCAAGATCCGTCCGGAGGCCAAGGACTTCGAGCAGTCTGCTGAGCTGGAGGCAGGGGGGAATCGGCCTGCCGGGGAGGCGGACGAGGAGGAGGGGGCGGGCGCCGGCGGCGGAGCGTTGGATGGTTTTGCTCAGGAGGTGGACGAGGCAGAGGCGGACGAAGCGTGGGCGGCGCACCGACAGAGGCCCGCGCACCTCGTGAAGGATAGCGAGGTGCCCGCGGTGGCCCAGTTGGAGGGAATTCGTGGGTCCTCACAAAGCTTGGTCTATAAGAATATCTTCCTGGACGGCTATGCGAAAGACCATAAGCCGCAGCCTGCTGCCGCGAGTAGTGGAGGGCAGACTGGCTTCGGCGGTCTCGAGTAGGACGACTCTCAGTTCGAGGTGGGCAAAGCACAGCAGAAGGAGGCGTTCCGATACAGGAAAAAGGGAGCTGAGGTCTTGTCTGGGGATGGCGACGGGCGGAGCGGCCTCGCGGGTTCGGCGCCTGCCGCGCTCGCGCCTGGTCGGCCGCCGGCGCCCGCGGTTGCCGGCGACGAGGAGCGGCCGCCGCGGGCGCGCGACATCGCGCAGAGGCTGTTTGACGAGTGGGCGACCAGGGCGGACAACCCCGTGACGTTCAATAAGGAGCAGAAGGCGGTGGTCGCCCTGGTCGTGGGCCAGGTGGAGGCCATCGTGGCATACGAGGAAGATCTGCGCAGCGGAAAAAGCCCCAAGCCGGTGGAGCAGATGGCTCTCCTGCTGCTCGGGGAGGGCGGGACGGGGAAGACGGAGGTGGTGAAACTGCTGCGACGTCTGCTCAACGAGGTGTTCGGCGCGGGATCGGAGATCGCCGTGGCCTCGTCGAACAGCGCTGCGCGCGTCATCGGCGGGCAGACGATCCACAGCGGCTTCGGGCTGAGCGGCCAGCAGACCATGACCATCGCTAGGCTTTCTGGGCAGAAAGTCGATGAAGATTTCGTGGACCGCATGAACGACCTCAAGGCCGTCATCGTGGAGGAGGTGTCCACGGTGCCGCCCCAGCTTCTCGGCGCTGCATCGTTTCGCATGTGCAAAGCCCGTAAGGCTCAGTATAATTGCGATGTGGACCTTTACATGGCGCGGGGGCGCATGTTCGGGAAGGCTCCGATTGTCATGTTTCTGGGTGACTTTTATCAGCTGGGGCCGGTGAGCGGCAAGGGCAGAAGGTCTTCTTTGCTGCAGCGTGAGTCGCCCGAGGCGCCGGTTCACGTCCGCAGTGGGCAGTCCATATTCTTGGACGGCGTCACCCACGCGATGTTTCTGTACGAGAGGCACCGCTTCAAGGACCTTCTCGTTACTCCGCACGCGCCCCGCCCTTTCATGCCCGGGTTCTTGAAGACCATGAGGCAGGGCAAAAAGTTTACGGCCGAGCAGAAAAGGATGGTGCAAAAGTGGGTGGTCCGACCCGGTAAGAACGACAAGCGGCTGCAGGACCCCCATGTCAAGGACGGTTTCGAGATGGGCATCGCCTGGGAGGCCGTGCACAGGCAGATGCAGTATCGGGCCGTGCGAGAGGCCAGGGAGAAGGGGCAGATGCTGCTGCACGTGCAGGCCGTGGACCTGCCTCCAAGGCCCTTCGATGAGGAGCATTACAAGGCCATGCTGCAGGTGCCGAACGTGAACAACACTGGTCACCTCATCGGCATGTGCCCGCTGTACATCGGCATGCGTGTGCGTCTGAACGTGAAATTGTCGGCGAAGCACCAGATCGTCCAGGACGCCGCGGGGGAAGTCGTGGACGTGAGGTTCCACCCGCGAGAGTTCGAGACGCCAGACGCGGATTGGCGCGAAAAGAAGCTTCACGCCGCCCACCGGCTCGGTTATTATCGATGCAAGCGTTTACCGCGCTGTGTCCTCGTCAGGTTTGATGGCCTCGAGAAGGACTTTGGGTTCGGGGGCGGGGTCGTGCAGATCGCGCCGCACAGGGCGTCCTGGGAGTGGAACCATCACTACCAAGACGATGGCGAGCGAAAGCTTCGGAAAGTGAAGGTTACGAGGTACCAGATCCCGTTGCTGCCAGAGAAAGTTCGCACCGTGCAGACGGCGCAGGGCCTGGGCATGGACGCGGCCACCATGGTGCTCCAGAAGCCCATGAACATGGGCGCCGATGACTGGTGGCTGCACCTGTACGTCATGCTCAGTCGCGTTCGCGTGGCCCATCGCGTCCTCGTCTACAACCTGCCGCCCTGGGACATCCTGCAGCGGGGCCCGCCCCAGAACGTCCGCGACGGGGTCCAACGCTTCGAAAACATGATTTTCAAAGCGAGTTACGAAATCGCCAAGCAGAGGGCGCGCGAGTACGGCTGGGACGTGGGGGATGGGCCCGCGGCACGGGGCGCCCCGGAGTCGAGCTCGGCGCCCGCGCCGCCGACGGTGCCGCGGGCGTCGCCGCTGGGCCCGTCTCGTGCCGCGGGGAGCTCAGCGGGCGTCGTTGAGGAGGCAGGCGACGACGATGACGACGCTGACGGATCAGCTCCTTCGGACGGGGAGGCGGCCCCTGCGGCGTCTGTGCATACGCCTCTGCCCTCGCACGCGCTGCGCCCGGGCCAGGCTCTGACGGTGCCGCCGGCATACATTGCGCCGGACGCTGGGCCTGCGGGGCGGGGCAGGGGCCGCGGCCGCGGCGGCGACGCGACGGGGACCGGAGTTGCGGCGGCGGCATCGTCGACGGGGAGCGCTGTTTCGCGGGGGCGCGGGCGCGCGGGTGGCGGCCGCGGTGCTGGTAGGGGCGCCGTAGTGCCGAGGGATCTTTGGGGGGACATGTTTCGCACGGCGGCGACTGTTGGTGATGTGCAGAGCCGCCAGAGCTGCGCCCGCTGGACCGGGATCTGTGCATGGCAGCCTACGGCGTGTCCCAGGAGGAGGTTACCAGGGAGCTGCAGTGGCGCTGCGGCCGCGGCTCTGGCGTGGGCATCGCAAACCACGGCAACACTTGCTTCGTGAGCGCAGTCGCGCAGGTGCTGCTGCGCCTGGCTCCCTTCCGTCGGCTCCTCCACGAACACGACCAGAATTGCCCTTTGAACGCAGCATCTTGCGCGGCGTGCGCGCTCGGAGCTCAGGCCACGGCTCTCTCTGTCCAGGGCGAGGGGGTCGACACCGACGCGCCGCTGGCAGTCGCCGCGCGCGCGGGGCTTTTTGGTGAGCGAGAATTCACAGAATTCGATCAGCAAGGGAGACCGAAGCAATGCGACGCGTCAGAGTTCTTCCTGGCCGCCCTCCATGCCGTTACCGGGACCGAACACCACGTTTGTGCCGCAAGGGGGCCTCACGGGCAGCGCAGTGTGCTCCAGCAGCACGTCTGCGGCATTGCGTTTCGGCAGCGGAGGCGATGCGCCGCGTGCACAGCAAGTTCGGACAAGGGGGAAATTAAGACGTTTCTGAAGGTGGTGCCTTCCGAATTGCTCGGCCCCGACCACCGGGGGCCGTGCGATCTGGAGGACTTGATCCAGCTGGGATTAAGGCATGTCGGTGAGCCAGGGCAAGGATGTCCGGCGCACGCTCACCTCGATGATGCTCAGAGGGCGGCGGCCGGGGTCTGTCAAGGCATCAGGGTATATACAGGCAATCGCTGGGAGCGGTCGCCGCCGGTGCTCTTCGTGATCGTGGAGCGGGTGATAGGCCTGTGGTACGACAGACGCCCTGTGCGCTTTCCTCAGATTCTGCGGCCTGTGGATTCCCAGTGCGAGTACGATTTCTCGGGGGTCGTGGTGCACCAGGGCGAAAGCGCGACAAGCGGACACTATTATGCGTATGCATCCGTGGGCGTGAACGAATACGCCAAATTCGACGACAGTACTGTCCAGCTCCAGACTTGGGCGCAGATCGCCGGAAACCACCAGGTGCACATTGGCGCCTATGTGTTTGCGTATGTGCGCAGGGCGGGTCCGCGGGGCGGAGGCGGCGGGCGCGCGGCGGCGGGGTCTGCGGGGGGCGCCAGCGGCAGCGCTGGTGCGGGACCGTCTGGTGCGCCGCCGGCTCCGCCGACTGCGTCTCTCGGGCATGCAGGCGGGCGCGCGGCGGGGTCTGCGGGGAGCGGAAGCGGCGGCAGCGGCGCTGCTTCCAGCGCCACCGCCGCGCCGTCTGCGCCGCCGAGTGCGCCCGCCGGGCAGCTGGCGTCGGGGGGCGAGCCACCGGGCAAGCGGCGTCGGGCGGGTGGCGGGGATCCTGGCGCTGGCGACGGGGTCCCTGGCGCTTCGGGGCAGCCGCAGCCGCCATCGCGCAGGGGCAAGAAGCGCGGGCTGTCGCCGCCAGCTCCGGGCCGCGCGGGCGACGAGGACGACGACGCTGGCAGGGCCGCTGGCGCTTCGTCCGCGGACCAGGTGCCTGCTGGAGTCCAGCCAGGCGCGGGGGCGTCGCTCGCGGGGGACGAATGGCGTCGCTTTACGCCAGAAAACATTGACACCGCTAAGTGCATGGCTCGTACCTGGGCGAACGGAGCTGGCGGACAATGCCGGAGCGCGCCAAAGCAGGGATGCGGGATTTCTGCGGGCAGCATTTCCAGCAGCAACACAGAGATGGTTGGCATGGGCGTGTGGACGGGCCCATCCCGGAGAGAAAGTTGAAGGCGTTCAGGAAGAAGCAGGCAGGCACGGCGGCGCCCGCGGCCGAGGCTGGCACGATTGGCGAGGGCGCGGGGCGGGCCGCGGTCGTCACGCGAGCAGGCTCTGGGTCTGCCAGCGGAAGCGGGCGGGGGGGCGCGGCGCGTGTAGAGGCGGCTCCGGAGGGAAGGCATGCAGGCAAGGCCCCGCGCGCGGCGCCCCCGAGGCTGGCGCGAGTGGCGCGCCCGCGGGGGGCCCGCGGAGGGGCAATCCGCCAGGGTGACCGCCAGCGATGGCGTCGCCGCGAGGGCGCCGACAGGGGGCGGGGACGGTGCTGGAGGGGCTGGCGCGCCCAGTGCGGCCTCGGCCCTGTCGTCGGGCGGCGAGCGCGGGGAGCGTGGCAGCCGCGCGAGCACGCGGGATATCGCCGACGCTGCTGCGGAGGATCGCGCGCGGCA